>CM054143.1:26997682-27000182 GCA_028751875.1 Rapana venosa | reverse complement strand
CACCACCACACACACCCCAACAACAATGAAAAAAGAAAAAAAACTAAAGAGAAAAAACTAAAGCGAAAAACAAACATCGAAGCAAAAAAAAAAAAAAAAAAAGTAATGAATTAAAAAAGAAAAAAACATACCAAAGACAGGCTATGTACTTTCAAAGACTCCCAACAGACCTGGGAATCATACCGATCAAATTGCGGTGATGTTTAACCGCAGGCCATTTATACGGGCCGCAACCCGGTATTAAAAAAAAACTCTTTTCCTTTCTGTTTTTCTATGTGACTTTTAAATTTTCATCCCCCACTACAAGGGCCCCAAAAATAAAACCACTTTTTGTGAAAGACTACCTTTACTCAAAAGAGGGAAAAAACCCCCAAAAAGAACAGGACAAAATTGCAACAAAAAAAAAGGGAGAAAAGACAACTAATGGGACATTAGAAACAAAAAAAAGACAAAGAATAAAAAAAAAAGGAAGTGTAAAGTTAAAAAGGAAAGAAAAGCAAAAAAAAACATAGAAAACTGAAAGGGGAAAAAACAACATACTAACAAAAAAAACAAAAAAAACCTCCTTCCTTCAAAAATAAAAAAAAATCAACAAAAAATGACAACAAAAAAAAGAAAACAACACAAAAAAAAAATTTAAACAAAGAAAACAAAACAAAAAACCACCCGACAAAATTCAGTTTGTACCCCTTTTGGGAGGTGTGTGTTGTGTGTGGTTTGGGGTTTGGGTTTGTGTGTGTGTGTGGTTGTTTTGTGTGGGTTGTGGTGTGTGTTGTGTGTGTGTGGGGGTGTGTTGTGTGTGTGTGTGTTGGGGGGGGCATTTTTGAACTATTTTGCTACAAAAAATTTAAAACGCACTTCTGCTTTTTGCCACACATTTGTGAAAGCACAAAAACCTAAATCTGTTTAAAACCCTTTGTATTTCCATAGTTTACTCAATCTTCTGAAACTCTTAAATTTGTTTTCGAGATAATACACAAATAAAATTTAAAATCGCTTGTCGAGTATTTTTCAAAGAAAATTCAATCCATACTATCATTTTTCACATCGTCAAGATCCCCAGTTCCAAATCCTTTGGGGCGCCTTCGAAGTTTTTTGTCAACCACCTTTCTCCACCCCTTCGTCTCCACCGCCCTCGGGTGTCTCTCACCCTTTTCTGTCCACTCTCGAATGTTGTCCCCCCCATCTCTTCCTTGTCTCCCCTTTCTTCCCCTCCCCTCACTAAAATTCTTACCAAACCTTCTCCCTATTGTCTCATGCAGTAAAAAAAACATTCCCCTGAATCATTGTCCCGGGTTTGTTTTGGTCTCATGATATTCACAGTCTCAGTTTACCCAGGCACTGGGGTGAGTTTTTTCAAAACTTTTGGGTTGGGGGATTTATTGTTTTATATTTCATTCTTTTATATCGAGGATAATGGGAAAAACACAACATGTGCTTGTTTCATCATGTCCCTTTTGTATCGGTTTTTTCAATTCTGTCACTGTTCCCACCGGCACACAATGGCCTACCTTACGAAAAGCGGACAGGTTTTTTAGCGTGTGCGCAAGATTTCTGCTGCGTTCGCACACGGACCTCGGTTTTTTCTATCCCAAGGGCTTTTTGGGGGGGGGGAGTGGAGTTGCTGTATGTTAAACCCCGGGCAAAATACCCCCTTAACGGGAGTTTAGGTCATGGGGGAAGGCGTTGGCAGGAAGTTTGATTGGCCCCCACCCGGTGGGGGAAAATTCACTAAGTCTGACTCCCCACTAACGAACGGTGTCATAAGGGGGGTTTGGAGTGGTTCTCAACGTTCAATAGCTCAAAAAACAGACAAGGACGAACACCCCAAAGTGACCTTTCCCTAGTAGGGCAAGGGCCCTTTCCCGGTAGCCCCGCAGCGGCCTGACAAAAAAAGGGACCGCCGATCGGACTTCTGATAGAGATAACATACTAGGCTGGAATATCTGGGGGATGTAGCATGTTTGCCGTGTTTCGACATGTCCCCAAAAAAGCAGAGGAGTCGCGCTTTTCGGAAAATGGGGAGACTTTTATTATAGTGGAGATGCCTTGCCCACAGTACATCCCCCCCCTCTCGGCCCAAGTGGGCATAAGGCAGTCAGGTTGGGGATGTTCTCCAAAAACCAACCAGCCCCCAGGGCCAGCACATAAGCAAGAGTCATAGTCATCCTAAAAATAAGCTGTAAAGTGGGTTCCCTGATGGGAAAGCCCCGGGCAAAACACTCTCACTTTGCTGTTGCCCCCCGCGTCAATGGTTTAATCAAGAACTGTGATAAAGCCCCCGTAGGAGAAGTCAAAGGGGCGCGTGGGAAAAAGCAAGGCAGAAGCATACCCCCCCCTAAAAAAATTTTCCCCCGAAAGACAACACGAAAGAAAAAACCGAAGCAAACACAGGGACATAGAAAAAGCAAACACTTGACACAAATCAGCCAGTTAAAATCAGTAGACTGGAAAAACCGAAGGCATTACAAAAGAAAGATGGGGGCGAGTAAAAAAGAAA
>CM054143.1:26987682-26992682 GCA_028751875.1 Rapana venosa | reverse complement strand
GTGTGTGTGTGTGTGTGTGTGTGTGTGTGTGTGTGTGTGTGTGTGAGGAGAGAGAGAGAGAGATATAGAGGGAGGAGAGAGAGAGAGGGGGGAGGGAGGAAGAGAGAGAGAGAGGGGGGAGGGAGGGAGAGAGAGAGAGAGAGAAGAGAGAGAGAGTGTGTGTATGTATGTGTGCGCGCGCGCGCACGTGTGTGTGTGTGTGTGAGAGAGAGAGAGAGAGAGAGAGAGAGAGAGAGAGAGAGAGAGTGTGTGTGTGGTGTGTATGTGTGTATAAAATGTGTGTGTGCGCGCGCGCGCGTGTGTGGTGTGATGTAGTGAGAGAGAGTGTGTGTGTGTGTGCGTGTGTGTGTGTGTGTGTGTGTGTTAGTGTGTGTGTATGCGTGTGTGAGATAGAGGGAGAGAAAGAGAGAGAGGGAGAGAGAAAGAGAGAAGAGAGAGAGTGGTGTACGTGTGTGTGTGTGTGTGTGTGTGTGGAGAGAGGAGAGAGGGAGGAGAGAGAGAGGGGGGGAGGGGAGGAAGAGAGAGAGAGGGGGAGAGAGAGAGAAAGAGAGAGAGAGAGAGAGAGAGAAGAGAAGAGAGAGAGATGAGAGAGAGAGAGAGAGAGAGAGAGAGTGTGTATGCGTTGTTGTGTGTGAGAGAGAGAGTGATTGTGTGTGTATATGTGTGTGCGTGGTGTAATATGTGCGAGTGTGTGTTTGCGTGTGTGCGTGTGTGTATATGTGCATGTGTGTATATGTGCGTGTGTGTGGCGATGTGTGTGTGTGTGTGTAGAGGGGTAAGTGTAATGAGAGGTTGGCCGGGTTGAATAGATTAGGGGAAAGAGGTGTGTACTTGAGGAAAAGCGTGTAAGTGTAGAATGTGTGTTTAGTGAGAGTACGTGCGCCGCGCGCATGTGTGTGTGTGTGTGTGAGGGGAGGGGTGGGTAGGGGGCGGGGCTGGGGGCTGGTGGCTGGTAGGGAGGGGGGGATAATCAAAATTGGCCAGGACGAATAGATGAGGGGAAGGACGTGTGTACATTGAGGAAAAAGGGTGGAAATGTACATGTGTGTTTAGTGAGTACGTGCGTACGTGTGTGTATGTGTGTGTGGTGTGTGTGTGTGTTTTGCGTGAGTATGTGCGTGCGGTGTGGGGGTGGGGGGGGGGGGGGGGGTTGGGGGGTGGGGGTGGGGGTGACGGGTAATCAGGAGTTGTCCGGGCAGAATAAAGGAGGGTAAGGATGTGTGTACTTTGAGAAAAAGGGTTTGTGTGGTGTTTAGGGAGTACGTGTGTGTGAGTAAGGTGTGTGTGTGTGTGTGTGTGCTTGTGTGGAGTGACCTGTGTGTGTGCACGCGCGTGTGTGCTTGCGTGTGTGTGTGCTTGCGTGTGTCTGTATGTGTGTATGTGCGTGGTGTGGTGTGGTGTGTGCGTGTGTGTGTGTTTGTGTGTCTGTTCGTGTTTGTGTGTGTATGTGTGTGTGTGTGTGTGTGTATGCGTGTGTATGTGTGTACGTAAATAACCGACATAATTTAATTTCTTTTAATCAACGACAGTCTTTACAAAAATCAAACAGCGTGTCTTTCATAAGCAAGCAAATAAACAAACAACTAGCAGCCAACTAATAAACCAGCCAACCAACTATTTAACCTACCAGCCGCCTACTAACCAACCAGCTAACAGTGCAACCAATTATCAAACCTAAGAAAAACGGATATTTAGTGTGTTGTGTGTTTTACAAGAAAAGCTCTTATTCCTGGTAAGTAAAAGCGAGTAACTGCTCTGGGAATTTGAAGTTTAAGTATGAATTCATGGTAAATTTATACCGAAACGGAGTGTCAAGCTAGATGCACATGTATGCATTAGCAATAGTTCACAGTTTAACTAAACATTTTTTTAATTCTTTATTTCGAGGATAATGGAATAAGCACTCATGAGCTATTTTTCATCCATCCCCGTGTGTATGCACATTTGTGAATTTTGTCATCCGTTCCCACCGGCACACAATTGTCTACTCTTTCGAAAACCGGAACGGGTTTTAACGTATGCGTGTGTTCGTACACGGGACCTCGGTTTATAGTCTCATCCGAAGGACTTTTGGGGAGAGTAGAGTCGTCACTGATGTTAACTCAAGAGGAAAAATTCTTTTGAACGAGAATCGAACACGCATCAGCAGATCACGAATGCATCACTGTAACCACCAGGCTATCCCGTCCCCCAACATATTCCACAGAATAACCTATAACACTTTAAACACATTTGTGTTTGGAAGATTTTGTAAAAAAAAACAAACAAGAAAAACAAAAACCTTTGTGAATGGGAGGGAAAAGAAATTGTTAATAAAGTGTCAGACACCTATCCCTCCATTCCGGTAAACTGCATCATAAGTACACTCAATCTTCGATTTTCCAAGGTACACATTTGTTTGAACTTTTACTTCCATTTCTCGCAGTTTACAGACATTGCGTAATGAGTTCGACATAAAAGCCAGCTGTTTCGTAAAGTGCGTGTGAGTGTGTGTGTGCGCGCGCGCGCGTTTGTGTGTGTGTGTGTGTGTGTGTGTGTGTGTTTATAATAATGGTCAGTTGTTAGAAATTATTTTACTAAATATGCTTTTTACCTTGCATAATTCCATGTTTATTCTACATGAAAAACACTTCCACACTAGAAACAAGAAATGAGCGATGCAAAGGATCAAATAAACCCATAAGTCACAAGCCAACATTTGTCTTTGCACTGAGGATTTATACACAAAAAAAATGCTTTCACAAGTTCAGAGTTCTGTATGATCCTTTGGTTCTTAGAAGTCAACTGTAAAAGCGCATTGCGACTGTGTTATATTGTTTAGTTCCAATTTTTATTCTGTCCAGCTTTCTGACGCAGACAACAATACAAGCTCCATTAAGTGCCCTGACCATTATGATTTTGACAAAGCTGGGTATGCTGGATCTTTCTAAATTATGTTTAGCGAAATCCTTTCTGCTCGGCCATACACATTTTGACCATAACTTCTAGTTGACAGGGGCCATTATTATGTTTGTTTGATTGAGTATTACAAAAAATAGGACGTTTGATATAACTTCTACATTTAAGTTTTATAGCATTTAGACAAGTTTTAATGATATGTTTATGTTAAGTGTTTAAAAGGATTGGAATGGCTTTAAGATAAGTTCTACCACATAACAAGTAAGGCGGCTTGTAATATAATTTGTACATGTTTAGAACTACGGAGAATAAAAAAAAGACTTTAAATAAACAATTGGAAAAGACGTGTCTATAGAACATACTGCCGAGATTATTAGTTGCTTTGATGCTCGTTTTTGCAACGTATTTCATCAACATCAAAGAAATGCACTTTTAAAAGCAAGCTTTTAGCGTCTAAGCTTCGTGATAGAATCGTTAGAGGACCACTTTTTACAGAGGTGGCTATTAGCAAGCTGACTTGTAATGACAGACTCATGGATGCAACAACCATTTATGGTAGAATTACTAGCCTCTGAATAATCAGGGTCAGAACGAGTTTGTGATGACCATTTTCTGTGTGTGTAATCTGCAAATGTGGCTGGCCAGGCTAAGCACATACTATCAAGCTTGCCGTTGCCTGGTATAGCAGGGTGAATTTTACACAGAACGTTTGTACATTAAATGAAAAACAACAGCAATGGCTGGGGGTAATGATTATATATGAATAAATCAACACACACACACACACACACACACACACACACACACACACACACACAACTCGAATATCTTAAGAGGGGTAAATGAATAAAAACCCCAGAGGATTTATACTAGGCTTTTATAACCAGCCCTAAAAAAATCAAACAAACAGACACCCTGTCCACCCCCGAAAAAAACCCTACACATAATAATAATAATAATAATAATATACGGAATTTATATAGCGCTGAATCTTGTAAAAAACAAACAAATCGAAGCGCTTGCACTCAATCATTTACAGGCATGCAACTCTCCTTAAACATAATGAGAAATCCATGCGCGCGCACTACGCACGCACACGCACGCACACGCACGCACACACACACGGAACTACACTTAGACGGTGAAAGATGCTGTTGAAAATTAGGGACAGATATGTTGGGGAAAGTTCTCAGGTAGGAAATAAGTGTGTTTTGAGGCTGGATTTGAAGGAATCAAGTGAAGGCTTTTGACGAAGTGAAAGAGGGAGGTCATTCAGGTGGATGGACCAGAAAAGAGAAGGAGCGACGGCCAACAGTGGTTTGTTTGAATCTGGGTATCGAAAGCACAAAGTATCTGCGGCTGAACGAAGGGAACGGGATGGATGTACAGGTGAAAGACAGTTACAGAGATAAGAGGGTGCAGATTTTGTGGGACATTTGAAACAGAGGGTATTGATTTTATACTCCAGTCTTTGTGAGACAGGCAACCAGTGAAGAGATCGCAGAAGAGGAGTGATGTGTTCAGATTTTTTCTTTCTTAGGACCAGTCTTAGGACCAGTCGAGCTGCAGAGTTTTGTATGCGTTGAAGAGAGTGGATAGATGATGCTGGTAGGCCAGCCAAAACACACATACAGAGACAGACAGAAAGACAGAAAGAGATAGAGAGAGACAGGCAGATAGACAGACAGACAAACAGACATACAGAGACAGAGAGACAGGCAGACAGGCAGACAAACAAGTAGACAGGCAGGCAGACAAACAGAGAGAGAAATCCAAATATTTTGCAAAAGAAACCAACAACAAAAACCGAAATAGCAATTCTCAATTTTCAATGTTTAGGCTTCAGCTTGCTAAAGCTGTCACCCTCCTTCTTCCTCTTAGTCAACAACATCTTGTTTGTCGAGATTTAAGACTTCGATTTTTGAAGCTCAAGAATTGGCAAAACAAGCCATTTACTATCGCTAATTTCCGCACACTCACTGAAATCGATAAGCAAAAATAACAGACAGCCAGCCAGAAAAACATAGAGCCCTGAAAAAAAGAAAGGAAGAAAGACAGAAATGGACTGAAAAGAAAGACAGGATAAAAAGAAGCAAAAGATG
>CM054143.1:26967682-26985182 GCA_028751875.1 Rapana venosa | reverse complement strand
GAGAAGAACTGAACTAAATTGAATTGAATTGAATAAATTGTATTTAAAGAGGGTTATGGCATAAGCAAACATGCATTTTTACAAACAGCCCTCTGGGAAAATGAACCAAAAAACAAGAAATAAACACATCTCAAACAAACAACAAACAACAAAACTTAGTTCCAAAAAAAAGGGAAATATAAAATGTAGAGTGCATCATTATTGTAACTGCATATAACTTTTTTTTTAAACTGACAGAGAGAGCGAGAAGAGGAGAGAAAGAGAGAGAAGAGAGAGAGAGAGAGAGAGAGAGAGAGAGAGAGAGAGAGAAAGAGAGAGAGACAGACAGACAGACAGACAGACATAGAGAGATAACAGATATGTAGACAAGACAGATAGACAGAGACAGGCAGAAAGACACAGACAGAGAGGGAAGCTGGCCTCCCGAAAATTCGCAAAATCTATGGCATGCAATTCGAATTCTTTCGTTATGAAAAGCAAACAAACTGCCAAATATATATTTTACATATACTTTCCCATGTTTTTTTTGGCACATAACAACTGAGCCCCAAATCATTTAAACAAATAGGAGCGAGTCTTGATTGTATTTTTGTGCTTATCTACAAAACCAGCTTTATTCTGGAGAAAGGGAAAAAATCTGTACTTCTGAAGTTGAAGAATTATTAGAATGTCTTTTGGGTTGGGTTTTTTTCTCAACAAAGTAATAAAACTTTCAAGCAAATACTCTTTCATGATACAGCTACAGCGATGGTTAACTGCAATTCAAGCAATACTCAGGAATAAGAACAGATTTGATTCCTAAGTGCCCAATGTGTAAAAGAGAAGGAAATACTTTTAAAGATACTGATTCTAGTATCCCATACATAAGGCATTCAACAAAACAACTTTGAATGACAAATCCACAAGTGTTCAATACACAAGAAAATACAAAAGCAGCTTTAAATGACAAATCCACGGTGTTCAATACACAAGGAAAGCAAAAGCAACTTTGAATGACAAATCCACAGTGTCCAATACACAAGGAACACAAAAGCAACTTCAAATGACAAATTCACAGTGTTCAATACACAAGGAAAACAAACACAACTTTAAATGACAAATCAACAGTGTTCAATACACAAGGAAAACAAAAGCAACTTTTAATGACAAATCCACAGTGTTCCATACACAAGGAAAGATATTCAAAAGCAGCTTTAAATGACAAATCCACAGTGTTCAATACACAAGGAAAACAAAAGCAACTTTTAATGACAAATCCACTGTGTTCAATACACAAGGAAAAATATTCAAAAGCAAATTTCAAAGACAAATTCACAGTGTCCAATACAAAACCAAAGAAACAAGACTTTCAATGACGAAGTCCCCAGTGCCCAATGAAGAAGACATGCGGCTGGCTTTTAACAGCAATTTCCCTCGTGCCTAATGCATTGCACGAAACAGGACAGCATGGGCTGACAAAATCCCTCAGGGCCTATTATAACCAGGAACCTGAGCGATGTTTTAATGAGGATTTTCTCAGCTTTGGACTTTATTATATGACGCAATAATATGTCTGTTGAAAGGCGAGGTTCTCATTCTAATTGAACTAGAGTTAATAATAATAATAATATATGGAATTTATATAGCGCAGTTAGATCTACAGCTGGTTCAAACCTTAAAGTAATGGTTATTTGAAGCAGGTGGGGTTTTCGAAAGATGATTATACCTACAAGCTTAAAGACCGACCCTTCAGAATATTATTTTGATTTGTATATAAGCATTTACTTCCAAAATGCAACCAGGGAAGAGGTGAAGAGGTGCAGAAGAAGGGAATGTAGGTGGAAGAGGAGAGAGTGAAAGAGAGAGAGAGAGAGAGAGAGAGAGAGAGAGAGAGAGAGAGGGAGAGAGAGAGAGAGAGCAAGAGATAAAGAGAGAGACAGACAGGAAGACAGACAGACAATAAGACATAGAAAAACAGAGACAGAGACAGAGACTGACAAATAGACAGACAGACAGATAAACAGACAGGTAGGCTGACAGACAGCAAACATACAGACAGCGAAACGACAGACAGACAAATAGACACACAGATGAAGGACTAACAGTCAGACAAGCAAGCAGACGGGCATGCATACCTACAGAACGAGAGAGGAAGGCAAATAATTTTGTGGAAAAAAAGTAGAAACGGAAAGAGCAAAAAAACCCCAAGAAATTTCCAATATTTAATTTCAGCCCGCTAAAGCCTTCTTTCCCTGCCTTTTTATAGTCAACAGCGTCTTGTTTGTCAGGATTTAAGACTTCAATTTCGAAGCTTAAGAATTGGCAAAACAAGCCATTAATTGCTAATATCTGCGCACTTGCTTCAATCGCTGAGGAACAATAACAGAAAGCCATAGAAAATATGGCAAACAGGAAAGAAGGACAGTAGAACAGACAGAAACATACGGAAAGAAAGAAGAAAGAAAAAAAGACATACAACACAAAGGCAGGATTATATGCACAGAAAGAAAGAAAGGAAGAAAGGAAGGAAGGAAGACAGAAAGAAAGAAACAAAGGGGAGAGAGAGAGAGAGAGAGGAGAGAGAGAGAGAGAGATAGAGAGAGAGAGAGAGAGAGAGAAAGGAGGGAAGGAAGGAAGAAAGAAAGAAAGACAGAAAGAATGGAAGGATGGAAGAGAGGAAGGGAGGAAGGAAGACAGACAGAAAGACATAAAGAAAGGCAGACAGAGAGATAGACGGACAGACAGACAGACAGACATACAGGCCGAAAGAAAGAAAGAAAGAAAGGAAAAAAATGAAAGAAGAAGACGAAGAAGAAGAAGAAGAAGAAGAAGAAGAAGAAGAAGAAGAAGAAGAAGAAGAAGAAGAAGAAGAAGAAAGAAAAAGCACACCACCCCACCAACAACAATACAACGCCAACAACACACAATAACAGGAGCAGCAGCATATACGTTAGCAACAACCGCTAGCTCAATACGCAGAACTGATCTTGATAATAATACAGTGCAAACTAACGGTGAGAAATGGACAACAACAAAAACATTATATATATATATTATATATATATATATATATATATATATAATATATATATACATATAGAGAGAGATATATAGAGAGATAGATAGATAGATAGACACATAGATAGACACATAGATAGATAGACACATAGATAGACACATAGATAGACACATAGATAGATAGATAGATAGATAGATAGATAGATAGATAGATAGATA
Organism: Rapana venosa; assembly: GCA_028751875.1. Taxonomy (NCBI): domain Eukaryota; kingdom Metazoa; phylum Mollusca; class Gastropoda; order Neogastropoda; family Muricidae; genus Rapana; species Rapana venosa. The sequence continues at coordinate 26,981,966 of CM054143.1, read as the reverse complement.
GATAGATAGATAGATAGATAGATAGATAGATAGATAGATAGATAGATAGATAGATAGATCGATCGATCGATAATTACATCACAAGAAGAATAAATCTGTGTTTGAGGCCACACCAGCCACAAAAAGCTATTACCAGCAAACACTAAATCTTTCACTCACACCCTTATCTCCTCTCTCAGTGTCACCCTGTCTCTCTCTCTGTCTCTCTACTTCTCTGTCTCTGTCTCTGTCTCTTTCTCTCTCTCTCTCTCTTCTCTCTCTCTCTCTCTCTCTTTCTCTCTCTCTCTCTTTCTCTCTCTCTGTGTCTCTCTGTCCCTCTCAGTATCTCTCTGTCTGTGTCTGTGTCTCTATCTGTCTGTCTGTCTCTCTCTGTCTCTGTCTGTGTCTCTGTCTGTCTCTCTCTCTGTCTGTCTCTCTGTGTCTCTATCGGTCTCTCTGTCTCTGTCTGGCTGTCTCTCTTTCTATGTGTATCTCTGTCTCTCTACTTCTCTGTTACTCTGTCTGTCTCTCTCTCTCTTTCTCTCTCTGTGCCTCTCTCTCTCTCTCTCTCGCTCTCTCTCTCTCTCTCTCTTGCTTTCTTTAATGTTGTGTCTTACTTCTGATTTTCTTTGATGTTCTTTCCTTTTTCCGTTCCCTGCACACCACAATGCAATGCCGAGAGCCGGTGCTCTCCAAAGAGCTCTCCAAGAGCCTACCAGCCCAGTAGGTGGACATGCACTTTGATGCTACTGAGTGCCTTTTCTTTTAACAGCTTGTGTTGCGACCTGTACAGTTGTTGCTTCTGAAGTTTTTTCCTTTTATTGAAATGTAGATAATGAAAAGAAAAAACGTGGGTTTTTTTCTATACAGCAGGTAGAAGAGTTAGAGTGCACCGGACATGAACCTGTGCACATACACAGGCACTTAACACCGCATACTCACGGGGACTGGATGTAAAAAAAACCATAAGTGCTTATTCCATTATCCTCGATGTAACAAATAAAATAAAATAAAATAAAGTAAAACACTCATTTATATACCCTACATAGTTATAAGAGAGAGAGAGAGAGAGAGAGAGAGAGATGGAGAGAGAAAAGAGAGAGAGGGGGGGGGGGAAGAGAGAGGGGAGAGGGAAAGAGAGAGAGACATAGAGAGACACAGACAGACAGACAGAGATTATACAGCAAACTGTTAAATGCTGTGACATTTTCACAATTTGAAAAAATGACAAGAATCCATTGTTGTTTGTACTTTAGGCTATTTGCTTGATACCGAAAATACTGAACCTAAAACAGACTCCGGAAAGTGTTAAAGGTAGTTTGTGTTTATTTGATCTGTAAACACATTCTTACATAGACTTACAGTAAAAAGTCAAATCTATTCTAAAGCATTGCTTTAAGAAACTTGTTTCTTTGGTGTAAAGTTGGATAATTGTGTTATTTTCTTTCTAAACCAACCAATAACATTTTCTGCCAAATGCTCTTTCTGCAGTACAGTTTTAGTATTGGCTGAAAGCATTTCATGCAATAGTGAGGAAGGAGAAAACCATTCGATTATAAATTCCTTAATGCCCAATAATAAAAAAAACGGAAAAAAGTTAATAAGAAATGTTTTACACTGTTGAATACAAACTGAGTAGAAGAACAACTTAAAAAAACACAATTCCTAGCATTCAATATAAAAGAGAACGAAAAAAGACTTTCAATGACGAAGTCCCCAGTGCCCAATGAAGAAATAATGCGGCTGGCTTTTAATAGCAATTTCCCTCGTGCCTAATGCATTGCACGACACAGGACAGCATTGACTGACAAATCCCTCAAGGCCTAATATAACCAGAAAACACTAGTTTTTACTGACAATTTTCTCACTGCCCAGTTTATATATAGGACGAGGTTGCTATTTGGTGGGAAGGCAATAATCTGATTTTTAAGGGGAAAAAGAGGTATCTGTAGCTGGTTTAAATATTAGAATAATGGCTAAGTTAAAGCAGATGATTTTAAAAAAGAAATAAGTTCACTTATCAGCTTAAAGGCAGACTCATCATAGTCTTATTTCGTGTTTATATATATATATATATATATATATATATATAAAATATATATATATATATATATATATGTGTGTGTGTGTGTGTGTGTGTGTGTGTGTTTATATATATATATATATATATAAATTATACATATATATATATATATATATATATATAGATATATAGATATATATGTATGGGGGGGAGGAGTGAGATAAGAGAGGGAGTGGGTGATGAGGGTGTATGGAAGGGGGAGAGAGAGGGGAGGGGGGAGAGATATCCAGGGGAATGTGACCAGGCTTCAGTGGTTGGCTTATATTTCACGTGTAGGGAAGGTAATTGCTCTGAACAAAAATCAGTAATCTACTAGTTTTTAAAGCTGGTTTTACAATTAATTGTATCTATTCAACTTGAGGAAGGCCCAGAATAGAAGTGAAAATTTGCTGATGTCAATAATGAAAAATAAGAGATAAATCTGATTGACATATAGATAGATAGGTAGATAGATAGATAGATAGACAGGCAGGCAGATAGGCAGGCAGACAGATAGACAGACAGACAGATAGATAGATAGATAGATAGATAGGTAGATAGATATATAGATAGACAGATAGATAGATAGATAGATAGATAGATAGGTAGATAGATATATAGATAGACAGATAGATAGATAGATAGATAGATAGATAGATGGATAGACAAACAGACAGACAGACAGCCAGGCAGACAGACAGATAGATAGATAGATAGATAGATAGACAGACAGATAGATAGATAGATCTAAAAGAGGGCGGTTGAGATTGTTGGGAGAAAAAGTAAAGAGGTACAAAAGAAGGGTATGGGAATGGAGGGATAGAGGCACCACACAACAAAAACTTCACATTAGAAAAAAACACCACAGTGACCACTCACTGGTCAGCAGCCGTTGACAAAGAGTGGACAAGGACAACCACAGGACAACCCAGCCGTGGTAAAGAACTCCCCAGACAGACATACGTCCATAAGCTCTGCCTCCATACACTAACAAGCCTTACATGCATTTCCCCACACCTTAACATATCAACCATCCCACCTCACCTACGTCACCAAAAACCAAAAATTCCACCTCAAACACCTGACGTCATATTCTGGTTGACGAAAAAACAGTTTCAAGTATCTCCTTCCCCCCCCCCCCCCCCCCCCACCCCTCCTCCTCTCTCCCACTCCTAAATTATTTCCTTTTGGATTCATGTTGTTCACAGCTTCGCTGACCATGAAAGTCATATCAAAATGTCACCCTCTGGTAGCGATATCACCACCAACACAAACATCCCCAGCCGTAGCCGCAGCAGCAGCAGCAGCAGCAGCAGCAACTGCTGTAGTAATAGAAGTAGTAGTAGTAGTAGTAGTAGTAGTAGTAGTATTAGTAATAGTAGTAGTAGTAGTAATAGTAGTAGTAGTAGTAGTAGTAATAGTAGTAGTAGTCGTAGTAGTAGTAGTAGTAGTAGTAGAGAAGTAGTTATAGGAGAAGGAGTAGGAATAGTAGACGTAGCAGTAACATCTTTTGTATATTTTACTAAAATTGCTGCTAAAAAAAATTCCCCAAACCCACAGAGAGTGCGAGACAAAGAAAGTTAGAAAGCTAGACAGACAGAAAGACAGACAGACAGGTTGGGCAGAACACCCCCCCCCCCCACACACACACACACGCACGCACACATACACACACACACACACACACGCACACACACTCACACACACACACACACACACACACACAAACACACACTATAGACACAAATAAAACCAGCAAAGTAAAAGGAATGCATAGGTTTCGTGACTTTGGTGCCTAGCATTCCGTTTCTTGTTTACGTTCTTCTTTTTAGACCCTGGAATTGGAATGTTTGCAAAACAGAACCATCCTTCTCTCTTAGGCAAACACACACATACACGCGATAATACTCACGCACGCACGCAGGCACGCACGTTCGCACGCACACACAAACATACACACCCACATGCGCGTGCGCCTTAACATGCCTTTTCTAACTTGCACAAGGAGACAAAGTACGGGGTTAGAGAAGCAAGAAACACAGGCAGACAGAAAGACAGAGAGAGAGAGAGAGAGAGAGAGAGAGAGAGAGAGAGAGAGAGAGAGAGAGAGAGAGAGAGAGAGAGAGAGAGAGAGAGCAAGAGAGAGAGAGAGAGAGAGAGAGAGAGAGAGAGAGAGAGAGAGAGAGAGAGATTGAGAGAAAGACAGAGGGAGTGACAGAGAGACAGAGACAGAGAGAGTGAGAGAATGAGAGAAAGATAGAGAGAGAGAGAGATTGAGAGAAAGACAGAGAGAGTGGCAGAGAGACAGAGACAGAGAGAGTGAGAGAATGAGAGAAAGACAGAGAGAGAGAGAGTGAGAGAGAGTGAGAGAAAGACAGAGAGAGTGACAGAGAGTCAGATACAGAGACAGAGAGACAGAGAGAGAGACACAGAGAGAGATACAGAGACAGAGAGAGAGATACAGAGACACAGAGAGAGAAAAACAGAGAGAGAGAGAGAGAGAGAGAGAGAGAGACAGACAGAGAGACAGAGAAAGTGAGAGAGTGAGATAAAGACAGAGAGAATGAGACAGAGAGACAGAGATACAGTGAGACAGAAACAGTGAGAGAGTGAGAGAAAGACACAGAGAGAGAGACAGAGAGAAAGAGACAGAGAGACAGTGAAAGAGAGACAGAGAGACAGAGATACAGAGAGAGTGATAGAGTAAGAGAAAGACAGAGAGACAGAGACAGAGACAGAGATAGAGAGATCGTAAGAGACAGAGACAGAGAGAGTGAGTGAGATAAAGACACAGAGAGAGACAGAGAGAGTGAGCGAGTGAGAGAAAGAGACAGAGAGAGACAGAGAGAAAGAGACAGAGAGAGAGACAGAGAGAAAAGAGACAGAGAGAGACAGAGAGAGTGAGCGAGTGAGGGAAAGACAGAGAGAGAGAGAGTGAGAGAGTGAGAGAAAGACAAAGAGAGTGACAGAGAGACAAAGAGACAGTGAAAGAGAGACAGAGAGACAGAGACAGAAAGACAGAGAGAGTGAGAGAGTGAGAGAAAGACAGAGAGAGATACAGAGATACAGAGACAGAGATACAGAGACAGAGATACAGAGACAGAGAGACGGAGAGAGTGAGAAAGAGACAGAGAGACAGACAGAGGCAGACATACAGACAGGCAGAGACAGTGATATACATACATGCAGAGAGACAGACAAACAAACAAACAAAAACCCAGGGAGACAGAAAGAAGCAAACAGACAAGACAAACGGGACAGATAGACACAGTAGTGAGAAAAGAAGACAGTAGTCAAAAAAAAAAAAGTCCCCAAAACAAAAGGCTAAACAAATTCCCCCAAATCTTTACGCAACAACAAAGGACACGGCTCCTCTCTCTCTTCTCCCTCTCTCTCTCTCTCTCTCTCTCTCTCTCTCCTCTCTCTCTCTCTCTCTCTCTCTCTCTCTCTCTCTCTCTCTCTCTCTCTCTCTCTCTCTCTCTCTCTCTTTCTCTCTCTCTCACTCTCTCTCTCTCTCTCTGTCTGTCTGTCTCTGTCTCCTCCCACTCCCCCCTCTCTCTCTCCTCTCTCTTCTCTTCTCTCTATCTCTCTTTCTACCTCTCTATCTCCTCGTCTCTCCTCCCTCTCTCCCTCTCTCTCTCTTCCTCCCCTCTCTCTCTCCCCCTCTCTCTCTTCTCCCTCTCTCTTCCTCTCTTCTCTCTCTCTGTCTCTCTCTCCCCTCTCTCTCTCCCTCTCTCTCAATCCCTATCTCTCTCTGTTTCGCTCTGTCTTCTGTCTGTCTCTGTCTGTCGTCTGTCTCTCTCTCTCTCTCTCTCTCTCTCTCTCTCTCTCTCTCTCTCTCTCTCTCTCTCTTCCTCACTCTCTCATCTCTCTCTCTCTGTATTCCTCATCTTTATTTCCAAGAGAAACTCTCCCACGCTTTTCGTTATGTCAATGGACATGGTTTTTGTTTTAGGTTTACTCTAGAATTTCTAGTTGAAGGATAAAAAACGGATAAAACACCTTAGAAAGAAGGAAAGAGACGAGCAAGGGGCGGTTCGATAAAATCGGTGTACACAATTAGGTTAAGCTACTAGGGGCAATAAAGAGGAATGCGAAGAAGAAGAAGAAGAAGAAGAAGAAGAAGAAGAAGAAGAAGAAGAAGAAGAAGAAGAAGAAGAAGAAGAAGAAGAAGAGAAGAAGAAGAGAGAAGAGAGAGATGATGATGATGATGAGGATGATGATGGATGATGATGATGATGATGAGAGATGATGATGATGAGAGATAGATTGAAGATGAATGATGATGAATGATAAAGAATTGCGAAGCAGAAGAAGAAAAGAATTGCGAAGAAGAAGAAGAATTGCGAAGAATGAAGAATTGCGAAGAAGAAGAAGAATTGCGAAGAAGAAGAAGAATTGCGAAGAATTGCGAAAGAAGAAGAAGAAGAATTGGAAGAAGAAGAAGAAGAAGAAGAAGAAGAAGAAGAAGAAGAGAAGAAGAAGAAGAAGAAGAAGAAGAAGAAAGAAGAAGAAGAAGAAGAAGAAGAAGAAGAAGAAGAAGAAGAAGAAGAAGAAGAAGAAGAAGAAGAAGAAGAAGAAGAAGAAGAAGAAGAAAAGAAAGAAAGAAGAAGAAGAAGAAGAAGAAGAAGAAGAAGAAGAAGAAGAAGAAGAAGAAGAAGAAGAAGAGAGAAGAGAAAGAAGAAGAGAAGAAGAAGAAGAAGAAGAAAAGAAGAAGAAAGAAGAAGAAGAAGAAGAAGAAGAAGAAGAAGAAGAAGAAGAAAGAAGAAGAAGAAGAAGAAGAAGAGAGAAGAAGAAGAAGAAGAAGAAGAAGAAGAAGAAGAAAGAATTACGAAGAAGAAGAAGAATTGCGAAGAAGAAGAATTGCGAAGAAGAATTGCGAAGAAGAATTGCGAAGAAGAATGCGCAGAAGAAGAATGCGACGAAAAAGAATGCGAAGAAGAAGAATGCAAAGAAGAAAAAGAATGCGAAAAAGAAGACGAAGAAGAAGAAGAACAACAACAACAACAACAGCAGCAACAGCAGCAATGACAACAACAACAAGACCAAGGAGGATGAGGATGAGAAGGAGGAAGACGAGGAGGAAGACGATGAGGAGGAAGAGAGAGAGTGCAGGAAACACATACATGACACATCAAAGAAACAGACGTGCACAGCAAAATCCATACATGAATGGTCTAAAAGGCCAAGGGGGAAACATTCACCGAAGACGGAAGAAAATCAGAGACTTCCTGCAATAAAGGGGGCACAGAGAGAGAGAGAGAGAGAGAGAGAGAGAGAGAGAGAGAGAGAGAGAGAGAGAGAGAGAGAGAGAGAGAGAGAGAGAGAGAGACAGATAGTCAGACAGACAGACAGAGAGACAGAGACAGACAGAGACAGACAGACAGACATCATAAACAGAGATAGACAGTCAGACAGACAAGCAGACAGACAGATAGACAAAGACAGAGACAGGCAGACAAGGAGTCAGACAGACAGACATACAGAGACACAGAGACACAGACAGAGACGACTAAAACAGAAAGGGAAAGTTCTGAAACACTCCCAAAGGCAGACTGCAGTCAGACTATTATATATAGTGGGGAAATAACACAAAAATACCCAACAACAACAACAACAACAAAAGACCGACAACGAAGGCCATATCAGAGCTGTCACTTTCTATCAATTTCAACACATGCTATAATATTCGCTTCAAGTATAATTTCAACACCATTATTTTTAGTTCCTTCGAGTTATCGATCATGGCCACTCTGAAAAAACAATTCACATAAATGCTTCAGTATAAAAATCCTTAAGCCTAACAAAACCAGGCTGTGCTGAGTACAACACTAGCCATCCCGCTTAAGTTATCATTCCTTGGCTACACAAAACATTTTTTTTTATAAATATAAGGTAAGGTAAAGGTAAAGGTGTCCCATAACCTATAAGGTCGTAGGGGAGAGAGGCGTCAGAAACCTCACTTCTCTAGGGCCAGCATATTCAGGGCGGTGCCCATCTCCTCTCCCTCGCTGCTTTACCTTCCCTGACCCTAAAGAGGCAGGTAGCCATTTTACAGCTGGGTGAACTGGGGGAACTGTACTGAAGCCAAGGCGCGCGAACGGTCACCTATTCCACTTGGTAACCACGCTTGATGCTGCTTAACATTGGCTGGGGGAAAGCGAGTGCTCCGACCACTGAGCTATCCCGTCCTTTCATTATATTGTAAAAATGACATACCGTAACACTGACAGAATGAACATCTTGTGCCTGTCCCAGTGCCGACTATACAACTACCTGGTCACCAGAAGAAAACAATACAGCCTGCAAAATGGAATATAACGTATGAACATAAAAAGCACAAAAAAACAACTTGATAGATTTGCTACAAAGGAGAGGCAATGATACTGGAATGGAAAATGTAAACAATAACAAAGAGAGTGATAGAAACGGAGAAACTTCAAGCACAAATTTCCCAGAAAGAGAAGATACTATTTATGACAAAAGGGCCCCAGGCAACCCCCCCACCCTCCCCCACCTTGCAAGAACAAGAACAACAACAACACAAAAACAAAAATAAACACACAAAATGGTTACCTTTAAAGAAACGAAAGAGGATCAGAACAACAGGCCTGATTACAGTCTTCTACGATCGTATCCTGTGTAACGATCGTATCCTGTGTAAAGATCATATCCTGTGTAACGATCGTATCCTGTGTAACGTTTGCTTCCTACACATACCAACACCCTATCCCACTCATGCCCACACACAAGCACCATGACATTTTCTGGTTATGAAAAAAACCATGTTATCCTCTTAGGATGCAAACTAGCACGACACTGCTGCTATCACACAGGAGGCAAGAAATGACAGAAAAGAAAAGGACCACTCTGGCATCTATAGCACAGTCTCTCAACCGCAACCCCCCCCCCCCCCTCCCCACCGCCCCTCTCACACCTCTTCCCGTTCCTCTTAGAGGTTTGCACGCAAACCCCAAACATGTAAACACGCATATAAATGTGCGTGCAAGTGCAGGGTCTCACATGCCCGCGTGCACACACATCTGCACCCTTCGCTTCCCCTCCCCCTCTGCTCCTCCCCCCCCACTCACACACTCGCATACAAATACACATTCAGGCACATACACACAAACACACACAAACATGTACACCTGAACACAAGCACTTGCGCGCGCGCGCACGCACGCACGCATGCAGATACACACAGGTATGCTGAAAAAGACACACAGAGACAGGGAGATGTATTTATTTATTTATTTTATTCGTTTACATCGAGGAGAATGGAGAGCTAGAGAGAGGCAGAGGTAGAGATAGAGAGAGAGGCATTCACATTTGATAGAAGGAGCAAAAGCCAAGCATGACAGATAGGAAAGGATAAGTTCATAAAGGAATAAGATGAAAGGCGTAATAAATACTGGCATATAGATGAATCAATAAAAGATACACACACACGCATGCATGCCAGATACACAGGGGGTGGGAAGAGAGATAGAGGTAGAGAGAGAGAGAGGGATAGAGAGAAGAAGAAGAAGAAGAAGAAGAAGAAGAAGAAGAAGAAGAAGAAGAAGAAGAAGAAGAAGAAGAAGAGAAGAAGAAGAAAACATAAAGAAGTAAAGAAAAAATGGAACTGCAGGGGAGGCAAAAAAAAAACCAAGTGCAGACTTGTGCAAAAGTGTACATGAACACACACACACACACACACATACACACACACCCTTCCCATCTCTACACACACGCACGCTCTTACACCCCCCCTTCCCAAAAGAAAAAAACACAACAACAACAAACAAACAACAAAACAACAACAACAACAACAACAAAACAACCCCAAACCAGCCTGCAAAATAAGTCAACTACCTTCAGTACACTGAAATAGCAGCAACATAAAAGGCCCCAATGCAGTGTCTTCTGGTCACATTCCCTTTGTCTGCTTCTGCCTCCTACACACACACACACACACGCACATGCCAGAACACACACCTGCATGTAAAAGCCTTCTTTACAAGTCACATGCGTGAGGGCTCGGCTTCATAATGCTGATAAATGGCAATGCTGTCTTCGTCATCCAACATTGACTCTAGACACATAGGGGCAAATTGACATTACCCATGTAGGAAGGCAAGCACACAGGGAATCAAACAAGCAGGCAGACAGGCAGAATTGTGTCAGCACACACACACACACATAAACACACACACATATGTGCGCGTGCACAACATGCACGCACATACACACACAAACACACACACAGGCACCCACCTCCCACACACACACACATACACACACACACACAGGACCTCCCTCCCACACACAGAATACCCTCCTCCCACACACACACAACTCCTCCACCACCACCACCAACCCCCCCCCCCCCCACACACACACACTTCCCTCCATACACACATACACACAAACACACACACATGCCCTAAAGAACCCAAACCAGCCTGTAAACTAAGTCAATGGCCTTAAGCACACTGGAATAGCAGCAACAAGAAAGGTCACATGCACAATACACTGTTCTCTGGTCACATTCCCTTTGTCGGCTACTGCCTCCTATGCACTCACACACACGCACGCATGTCTGTCTCTAAAAGCATCCATTTTAAGTCACCATCCATGATGGCTTACCTGCATGATGCTGATAAATGAAAATGCTGTATTAGTTATCCATTAGTGTATCTAGATACACAAGCGCAAAATGACATGTATAAAGGCACGCCGTAGTTGAGCAAGCAAACAGGCATACTGGCAGGATTATGTGTGGGTACGCACAAACACAAACGTGCACAAACACACACACATACATACCTACACATAAACACACAAGCACGCATGCATGAACGTACATGCACACACACACAAAGACACAAATACAAATGTACGCGCACATGCAAGCACACACACACATACACAATCTTGCCCAGGTCAGAGGCTTTGTCAGTCATTGATGTAAACTAAGTAGCAAGAGGTCTACATGGACACGTTTAGCGTGCAATGTTTATGTTAAGATCCCTATGCTCTTAGCAATATCAACCGCATTCTCCTTTAAAGGAGAAAAAAATCCCTTAAAGCTTGAAAAGACCTATACATTTTGCAAGGTGCTTGATCAGTTGTCAATACTACCAATGTACTATCCAGGGTGATTACCAGGTAGGGTGAGGATGAGTGAGCCACAGCACATATATTATTCTGGGTGATCCCTAGTGTGTTAAGCTAGAAAATGCACAACCAAAACAACATGCATCATGTAGGAGCACAGGCAGAGAGAGAGGGAGAGAGAGAGAGAGATTCGGATTCGGATTCGGATGTTTATTCATTAGGCCATAGCCCATAATGAAGGGGAAAGTGAACAAAAAACCAAATCATCAGAAACATTAAAAACAAACATACAATCAACAATATGATAATCATAATAATGAACTATGATGTGAGAGAGAGAGAGAGAGAGAGAGAGAGAGAGAGAGAGAGAGAGAGAGAGAGAGAGAGAGAGAGAGAGAGAGAGAGAGAGAGAGATTATTTTGTATTTTTGAATTATTTTTTAAATATCGAGTATAATGGAATAAGCACTCATGTGCTTTTTTACATCCAGTCCCCGTGTGTATGCGGTTTTGTCAATTCTGTTATCTGTTCCCACTGCATACAATGGCCAACTCTTACGAAAAGTGGAGCAGGATTTAACGCGCAAGATGTCCTGCGTGCGTTCGCATACGGGGCCTCAGTTTATAGTCTCATCCAAAGGAATTTTGGGGAGAGTGGAGTCTGCACTGATGTTAACTCCAGGAGAGAATATCCCCTTAAACGGGAATCGAACCCTGGTCGTCAGATTGCGAGTGCAATGTTCTAACCACTAGGCTATCCCGTCCCGAGAGAGAGAGAGAGAGAGAGAGAGAGAGAGAGAGAGAGAGAGAGAGAGAGAGAGAGAGAGAGAGAGAGAGAGGGGGGGGGATGAAAAAAGCATGCAGACTAATACAAAAAATTATGAATGTACACATCATGTACCCATGCACTAAAGAAACCCAAACCATCCTGCAAAATAAGTGGGTACACTGAAACAGCAGCAACAGGAAAGGCCACAATACACTGTCCTCTGGTCACATTCCCTTTGTCCGCTACTGCCTCCTACATGCACACACACACACCAACACATGCGGGAGCACGCGAGCCTACCTCTACAATCATCCTTTGCAAGTCAGGATCCATGATAGATCACCTGCATAATGCTGATAAATGGCAATACTGTCTTAATCATCATCCATTACTGCATCTAGACATATAGGGGCAAAATGAACTGTATGCATATAGGAAGGTTGGCACATAGGCAAGTAGCCTGATAGGCATGATTGGGAATGCACACACACGCACATGTATGCACGCACGCATTCACACACACGCACACAAGCACGTACGCATGCACACACATGCACACTCATGCGTACACAAACATGCATGCGCACACACACACTACTCACACACACACACACACGCACGCACGGAGCAATGCTCTTTCATGTCAAAGTCGGATGCACTTGGCCTGACATTTCAAGCACTTAACGGCAGTGCAACGCATTTTCACCCATACGATAGACAATCGTGGTTGTCTGAGGGTTGACAAAGAATATATAGATAAGAAAAAAGTCTAGTGTTACTCAGTGTAATGAAATAGCAGTTACAAGCGTGGCCACAATATAGTCATCTGTAAATTATTTCATTTTCTTTGTCCTCTGTTCACACATACACACACACACACACACACACACACACACACATCGTATCACTTACAAATTCACACAATTGATGGCTCGCCTGTACTTTACCTGCAAAATAAAACATCTGTCTTTGACTTACAAGAAAATGTGACCAACCACCACATAACCAGCCCCTTGCTTCTGAGATTTCTTTTTTTTTTCTTTTTAGCAATTAACGTATCACAAATTTGTAATAAAAAGGCTATTTAACATGAAAAAACAAGTTAAAAATTGAACAACTCTATAAAATAAAACTTATAACAAATTGAAACTCTGTACTCGAAAAAGTGACAAATTGGAAAAAAAATTGTTAAAGTTTTTATTTATTTATTTATTTATTCTTTTATATCAAAGATAATGGAATAAGCACTCATGTGCTTTTATACATCTAGTCCCAGTGTGTATGCGGTTTTGTAAATTTTGTCATCCGTTTCCACCGGCACACAATGGCCTACTCTTCCGAAAAGCGGAACAGGATTTAACGTGTGCGCAAGATGTTCTGCATGCGTTCGAACACTTCATCCAACAGGTGACCAGGGTGAGAGCATGGGTGTTTTCAAATGCCTTTTTAGAGCAAAGGAAAACAAATGTGACGCTCCACCACATCATGAGTTGTATTGCACCAGAGGCCAATTTTTTAGTTATTGACATGATTATTGTTACATCTGCAAGGAAAAGGCTATTGAATGCAAAAGACAGATTGAAAATCGGACACTTCTATGAAAAGTTATTACAAATTGAAATGATAGACTGTGGGAAGTGACAACATGAAAAATTGACAAGTTTAGCATTGTGATTGGTGGTAAGAATTAGGGCTTTGGTGTTGTTGTTTTTAAAAAAAAACACGTTTTAAAGCAATAGGACACAAACTTACGCTTTGATATAGCAGTACAAAGTATAATAGTGGCCATAGTTTTATAATTCATCAAAATCTCAACTTTGACAACCTGACCCCCCACTTGCCTAAAATGGCTCCTAGCAGAAAAGTGGGTCAGGTGCAAAGCGACTCATTTCGTGGTAGAGCGTCCCATTTATGCTTTGACCCTTCAGTACAACGTAGAATAAGGTTCGTAGTCATATAATTAATCACAATCTCAAATTCAGAAACTTGTACCTCCCACCTACCTAAACTGGCTCCTAGTTGAGGAGTGGGTCGGGTGCTACGCGACTCAATTCGCGGTGGAGGGTCACAAATATGCTGGGACACGTTCTAGTGGAAGGCGTCTCCCTGCATGCATATCTTATGGCCTCCTTCTTTGTCTGTCTGACCGTGTCATTCTTCTCCATGTCTGTCTCTTTATGTGTGTGTTTTTATTTTTTATTTTTTATTTTTGTATTTTTATTTATTTATTCTTTTATATCGAGGATACTGGAATAAGCACTCATGTGCTTTTTTTACATCCAGTCCCCGTGTGTATGCGGTTTTGTAAATTCTGTCAACTGTTTCCACCGCCACGCAATGGCCTACTCTTACGAAAAGCGGAACAGGATTTAA
>CM054143.1:26920182-26955182 GCA_028751875.1 Rapana venosa | reverse complement strand
TATGAGAAAAAAATCAAACAAAAAAACCAACATACGCAAGTAAGAAAAACGAATAGACAAAACGGGGAAAAAATATAAAGAAGCCTCCCAAACACACACAGACACACTCACACACACACACACACACGCACACACCACACACGCGCACACACACACGCACCCACATACACCACGCAACACACACACACGGCACACACACGCACCACACACACACACACACACACACACTCACACTACAGAGGTAGAGAGAGCATTTACTTCTTAATCTAATATTTATACTATTCTCTTTTGCACCTTCCATCTTATCGATTTCTACATCTTTACCTCTGTCTTTAACTGAGCTAGGAAACTTTCCATTTTCTTCTCCACTTTCTTCAGTCTTGATTTCAATTTTGTGACAGTTGACGGTTGACGAAAAAAAAGTAGCAGAACAAAACCTGAACAATCGAGGGAAAACAAAATCAATGTATCAAATCAAAAAACGAATTAACCACAAACAAAAAAAAAAAAATTTGCATCGCCACAAAAACGATTTTTTTCATCTCCAAGCAAAAGAAAAATGCATAAAATTATGAGAAAAAAAATCAACAAAAAATAAAAACCTCGAAGAAAGGGAAAAAACGAAGAGACAAAAAAGAAAAAAAGATAAAGAACCCTAAAACCAATAATACAACCACACACACCGCACGCACGCACACGCCAACCACCCACACCCCGCCGCACGCACGCAGCACCCCCCCACACTCCAGAGAGAGAGGAGAGGAGAGGAGAGAGAAAAAGGAGAAAAAAGGGGAAAAGAGAGAGGGGAAGGGGAAGAGAGGGGAGAGGGAGAGAGAGAGAGAGAGAAATTATTTCTTAACTAATATTTATTCTTTCTTTTTGCCCTCCTTTCCTTCGATTTCTACCTTTTAACTTGTCTTTTTAAGTGGAACTTTCATGTTTTTCCACTGCTTCAGTCCTGATTAAAATTCGTGAAGTTGCCCAAACAAAGTAGGAAAAAAACAAAACCCGAAAAATCCGTCAAAAAATTTCACTACTAAAAAAAGAACACGAAAACCAATTAAACACAAACGGAAAAAAAAATTTAGATCTTTAGAACAATATTTTATTGTTTTTAAACTCACAAAATAAAGGTTTTTAAACACCAAAATGTAAGAACCGGATGTAAGGAAAAAGGGGGATAAAAAAAAAACGAAAAAAAAAAGGACTCCTTTCCCAGCACACACACACACACACAAACCCCACACAACATTGAAAGCACGCACACAACATACACACACTGCACGCACGCACACACACACACACATACACACATGCACGCACGCACAAACAACATACATACACTGCACGCCGCCCCCACACTGCACCACGCAACACACATACACACACAGAAAAACCACACACACCGCGCGCGCGCGCGCGCGCGCGCACACCAACACCTACAAAATTTGCAGGAGAAACGAGTTGTCAAAACGACCCGGGAAAACCCCAAAATTTACAACCAGTTTTTTGCAAAAAGAGAGAAACAGAATACTTTTTATTAAAAGAGAGCAAAGAAAAAACCAAAAAAAAGAAGAGGGGATGAATGAAAAATAAAAAATGATATAAATGGATGCAGCACGAAGCATCACGCATAAATAAATAATTTAAAGAACGAATTGGGTTAAATCTTGAATGAATGAATGAATGAATGAATGAAGGAAGGAAGGAAGGAAGGAAAGAAAGAAAGAAAGAATGGAGGAAGGTTGAATTCTTGAATTCTTGAATGAACGAATGAAGGAAGGAAAGAAAGAAAGAGAGAAAGAAAGAAAGAAGGAAGGAACAATTAAACCCAAAAAGCGACAAGAAAAGACTGCATCAGAAGAAGAAATAGAGCATTGCTATGTAACACACATTGCTTACAGACTTTACAATGATCCCCAAGCATACACACTTCAACAAGTAGTGACCTGATTTTTAAAAAATCATCTATTATGCACGGGTTGTTTGAAAAACAGTTCTCAAAGTTACATTACTGTGTTCATAGCGAGCTAGCTACAAGCATTGCATTGTTGGTAGTTTTGAAAGTGCTATAACTACAGACATAGTATTCTACGTCTCCTGTTTTATGTCCATTTTTAGCATTTTCTGAGTCTGTTTCTATTAATTTGACTGCTTAGGATATTGCTGGTTTCCTGTTCTCGCTATGTGCTTGGCTTTTGGGTTTTGTTTGGTTTGGTTTGGTTTTGTATTGCTTTGTTTTGTTTGACACTCTGTTTCCATCCTCTACTTGCAGCGTGTTGCAAGTATCAGGATTGTCTGACTTCGTTTCAAAGATGTGATTATGTTATCTTAATCCATTCAGCAAAGACAGACTACTACTCTTCCCAAATTCTCTGTGCTACTTCCATAAAATCTCTTTCTTCCCTCACCTCAAATCTCCTTGGATCTGCAAAAACAACTCCTCTGCCTAACACCCACAGCCTGTCTGAACTTCTATCCATATTTTCTGCCTTCTTTTCAGACAAAGTTCAAAACATACGCTCCTGACTGGATCAAACTCAATTCCAGCCTGCGCCTCCTGACCCCCAGTTCACTGGCACTCCTCTCTTTTCCTTCCATCCCACAAGTGAAAAAGAAATCATGACAATTCTGAAGGAAATGACTATAAAATCATGCGACCTTGATCCCATACCTGCTCCTGTTTTCTCACAATGCCTTCCACAACTTGTGCCTATTATCACTAAAATAGTAAACTCATCTCTTCAGTCAGGAAATTTTCCATCAGCTCTTAAAACAGCAATAGTCACACCTCTACTGAAAAAAGCACGACCTCGATCCCAACGTTCTGAAGAATTATAGGCCTGTCTCAAACTTACCCTTTGTCTCTAAAGTACTAGAAAAAGTTGTTCTCAAACAGCTCAACAGTCACCTTCATTCCAATGATCTTCCCACTTTTCAGTCTGGCTATCGCCCCAACCACAGCACCGAACCCACCCTAGTCCATACTTTAGATACACTTCTACTTGCTTCTGATGCAGGAAAAATCTCCCTCCTCACTCTTCTTGACTTATCTGCAGCCTTTGATACCATAGATCACTCAATTCTTCTTTCTCGCCTCCAAAATACGTTTGGTATTAATGGCACAGCCCTCACCTGGTTTACTTCATACCTCACAGACCGGTTCGAGAAAGTTATTGTAAACAAAATTCAATCAAAACCTGTCAAAATGGAATGTGGAGTCCCGCAGGGATCAGTCATGGGCCCTGTTCTCTTTACTCTCTACACTGCTCCACTCTCACATATAATAAACAACCACCCTATTGATCTTCATTTCTATGCCGATGATACTCAACTTCAGTGCAGCGATACTGTTGAAAATATGTCCTACTGCCTTCAAGACATTCAAAACTGGATGACTCAGAAGAAGTTACAACTTAATGCCGATAAAACCGAAACCATGCTCATAGGGACCCAACATAAACTTTCCTCTATCACAAAAACTTCAATAGAATTCGGCAATACGTCAGTTCCTTTGTCCAACTCTGTGAAGTATTTAGGAGTATTTCTTGACAACACACTCTCTCTGAAAAAATTCATCACCCAGACCTGCCTGTCTTGCTACTATCAATTACGGCGCATAAGCGCGATTCGCAAGTATCTGTCCACTGATGCAACTTCCAAGCTTGTCACATCTCTTATTCTTTCACGTTTAGACTATTTCATATCTCTTTTGGCTGGCCTACCAGCATCATCTATCCACTCTCTTCAACGCATACAAAACTCTGCAGCTCGACTGGTCCTAAGAGAGAAAAAATCTGAACACATCACTCTTCTTCTGCGATCTCTTTACTGGTTGCCTGTCTCACAAGGACTGGAGTATAAAATCAATAACCTCTGTTTCATATGTCTCCACAAATCTGCACCCTCTTTATCTCTGTAACTGTCTTCACCTGTACACTCCATCCCGTTCCCTTCGTTCAGCCGCAGATGTGCTTTCGAACACCCAGATTCAAACAAACCACTGTTGGCCGTCGCTCCTTCTCTGTTTCTGGTCCATCCACCTGGAATGACCTCCCTCTTTCACTTCGTCAAAAGCCTTCTCTTGATTCCTTCAAATCCAGCCTCAAAACACACTTATTTCCTACCTGAGACTTTCCCCCCAAATATCTGTCCCTAATTTTCAACAGCATCTTTCATCTTCTTAGTGTTGTTCCGTGTGTGTGTGTGTGTGTGTGTGTGTGTGTGTGTGTGTGTGTGTGTGTGTGTGTGTTGTGTGTGTGTGTGTGTGTGTGTGTGTTTTGTGTGTGTGTGGTGTGGCGCGCGCGCGTGTGTGTGTGTGTGTGCGTGCGTGTGCGTGCGTGTGCGTGCGTAGTGCGCGTGCATGGATTTGAAATCTGTTGCTCATTATGTTTAAGGAGAGTTGCATGCCTGTAAATGATTGAGTGCAAGCGCTTCGATTTGTTTATTTTTACAAGATTCAGCGCTATATAAATTCCATATATTATTATTAATTATTATTATTATTATTATTATTATTATTATTATTATTATTATTATTATTATTATCTGCTGTCGTCTTCATCATTCAGATAGATGATGTTTCTCTGCGTCTTGTTACTGTCTGCCTGTCCCTGTCTCTGTTTGTCTGTCTGTTTCTGTCTGTCTGTCTTTGTCTCTGTCTGTCATGTCATTGTCTTTGTCTCTGTCTAATCTGTCTCTGTCTGTCTGTCTCTGTCTGTCTGTATGTCTGTGTCTCTGTTTGTCTTCTTTTTGTCTGTTTTCTCTGTCTGGGCTCTGTCTCTGTATCTGTTCTGTTTCTGTCTGTCTTTTTGTGTCTGTGTCTCTGTCTGTCTGTGTCTCTGTCTTCTTTTTGTTTGTCTGTCTGTCTATCTGTCTCTGTCTCTGTCTCGTCCCTGTCTCTGTCGTGTCTGTCTGCATGTATGTATTCTCTCTCTCCCTCCCCCCCCTCTCTCTCTTCTCCCCTCTCTCTCTCTCTCTCTCTCTCTCTCTCTCTCTCTCTCTCTCTCTCTCTCTCTCTCTCTCTGCCTCCCTGAGGACATAGTTGTTTGGGAACTGCTCTGATTTTTTCAGTGCCATGTCTCTCAGGCGAGTTAACCTGATGGATACTTTCTCTCTCTCTCCGGGTTTGCGTGTCTCTTACCCACCAAACATCACATCACGCGAACATCTGGACCGGCCAAGGCTGGCCTACAGGGAACAGTACAGGGAGGGAGGAGACGAAGAGGCAGACAGAGAAAACGATGGGAAGAGAACATCAGAGAGTGGACTGTCCTTGCGTGGAATGATCTGCTATAGTATGCTGAGGACTTCAGCGATTAGAGGAAGTCGGTTGCAGAATCTTCAGTGGTGCCCCAACGGTGTAGAAGACTAAATTAGGGTAATGGTGTCCCATAACCTATAAGGTCGTAGGGGACGAGGCGTCAGAGACCTCACTTTCTATGTGGCCAGCATATTGAGGGCGGCGCCCATCTCCTTTCCCTCGCTGCTTTACCTTCCCTGTCCCTAAAGAAGCAGGTAGCCATTTACAGCTGGGTGAACTGGGGGACTGTACTGAAGCCACGGTGCTCAAACGGTCACCCATCTAAGTGGTAGCCATGCTCAACGCTGCTGAACTTGGCTGGGGAAAGCGAGTGCTCGGACCACTGACTCGAACACTATAGGATAGGTAAAAAGTAAGGCGATCACCGAAAGCTGACATATTTATTGTTTATTAATAATTTATTTAGTAGTATTTAAAGTGCCATTTTGATGTCTGATGGCGCGTGCACGCACACACACACACACACACACACACACACACACACACACAACACACACACAACACACACACGCACACGTTAAATCCTGTTCCGCTTTTCGTAAGAGTAGGCCATTGTGTGCCGGTGGGAACAGATGACAGAATTTACAAAACTGCATACACACGGGGACTAGATGTAAGACAGCATATAAGTGCTTATTGCATTATCCTCGATATAAAAGAATAAAATATAAATATAAATAAACACACGCACACACACGCGCGCGCGCGCGCTCACAACCACACACACACACACACACACACAACCACACACACACACACCACGGGTTAAGGCATTAGCAGCTCTGCACTTTTACTTGACGTAGGAAATCGGAAAGCAAAACAAAACATCCACAACGTTAGATCAACACACACTACTGCCGATAATTGAACCCACGACTTCATGGACAAACAGCTAAGTAAACAAACAGTAATATTCACTCAGCTACAGTAGTATAGTATGTTTGTCCGTCGTGTCCGACGATGACCTCCAAAACAGCAGAGAAGGCAGCTGCTGTTTAGTAAACTGGGCAGAAATTTGATTATAGTGGAGATGCATTGCCCACAGTACATCCCCACTCTCTCGGCCAAGTGGGCATAAGGACAGTCAGCGTTGGAGATGTTCTCCAAAGGCCAACCAGCCCCCAGGGCTGCAGCACATAAGGACTGTGCGAGTCAAGCCTCCTAGTCAGAGAGTCATAGTCGATCACTAAAGACTAAGCTGTAAAGTGGAATTCCATGAGTGGGAAAGCCACTGGTCATACAACCTCTCACGTTGCTGTTGCCCCCAGCGTCAATGGTTTAATCAAGAACTGTGATAAAGCCCAGGCGCTGACGGCTAGAGTATTTACCTATCCTATACGTGTAAACATTAACAGATGAGGGGAACAAGGAGACTAAGACACATTCAGAAACAAAATGATTAGCAGATAGAAAGGAGCAGAGAGAAAATTTGCAAGGAGAATGGATCTCTCTCAGACACACATACACACACAGACATACACACACGCACTCACGCACGCGCACACATACACACATACTACAAACACACACACAAACACACATGAACACACACTTACACACACTACACACACACACAAACACACACACACACACGCACACTGCTTACACACACACACACACACACACACCATAAAAAATGGCGTCAATAGAACACGTCACGAGTTTTCCCTCTTTGTCTATCAAGGGGCGTAAACGTGAGAAAAAGATTAGATTATATGGCCAGGAGTTAGAAGGGGGAGCCTGCAAAATCGGATTAGTAAATACTCCTGAGAAGCTGAAGACAGAAAGAGAGAAAAACACACAGAGGGCGAAAGAGAGAAAGAAAGAGAGAGACAGACAGACAGACACAGAGACAGAGACAAAGAGAGACAGACACATGCATAGATAGATAGATAAATAGACAGACAGATAGATAGATAGATAGATATATAGATATATAGATAGATAGATAGATAGATAGATAGATAGATTGGTAGATAGATAGATAGACAGACAGAGAGATGATAGATAGATAGATAGATAGATAGATAGATAGATAGATAGATAGATAGATAGACAGCCAGACAGACAGGCAGACTAGACAGACAGACAGGCAGACTAGACAGACAAACAGATCGATAGCAAAAGAGCAGGACAGCAAAACAAAAAGAAAGAGAGATGGATAAATAGATAGATCGATAGATAGGTAAGAATGTAGGTGGGTAGATAGACAGATAGATAGGTAGATAATAGATAGATAGATAGATAGATAAATCAAGGACGCAATTAAACCCCTTGTTGTTTTTTCCCGGGTTAAACTACCTGTAGATTTTTAAAATTCTTTAATGACTTTCTACACCAAACTGACTTATTTTACTCATAGGACAATTGTGTGCGTGCAACGCAAGCTATTAAGCAGAAATTTAGTCGCAAGCTATACACTTCTTTGTACTTGCATTTCGAATCAAGTTTGAGTGTCTGGTCACCATAATGATGTCTCGTCTTTGTCACCTGGTATTTCACCGATGTCAGGTACATGTTTGACATACATTTTATACTGGTAAAGCATGAATTTATATGACAACATTAATGACTGTTGGCATTGAGTAGAGAACTGATGCCTTGCTGACGTTTTTAGTAATAAATATGCACATTGCCAATATATAGTTCAAGGTTTTGTTACACAATGCCACCATAACACTTGCTATTTCATACTATGTTTTGAGGAGACAGACGTTGTGTTAGTTTTCTTTTGAAAGCAAAGTTACATTCACCAATGTCTGACTTCATGATGCAGTTCACCAAATATGATGTAAGTGTTTATCACATGTTTCTTATAATAATGCACAAAATGTGTATTATTGTACACAAACACCACAATGTCACCAGTTGTCACCGCACAGGTGTCACAAACAGACGAAAAACAGCCGAAAATTTCTGTCATTGTGCAATGTTTTGTTTTTGTTTTGGTTGCTGTTTTGTTTTCATTTCTCGGCTAATGACATTTTGCCTGTGCGAATGCTTTTACCTACCATTAAGGACCCCGTTCCGAGTGTAATATTCTCGAAAGTAGTTGAAGTCACGACACAGGGACATAGAACATAACATAAAACGTTACTTTTGCATGTGGCAATGGTATACCCATTGCTGTCACCTGTTCCAGTTTGTCACACAAGCGACCCACGTATTATCTTGTTTTTTTGTTTCCTTGCTATTTCTTGCTATTTTCGTATCACAGTACCTGTTTGTTTCTGCATCTGCAGTTTCATAGAAAAAAGCGTGGTATATCAAAGAAAATGTCACGTTTTCATGTGTGTATGCCTGTATCAGTCGTGAGGATTAACTCCTCCACAGTGGGTTTGTGAAGGGCAGGTCGCCATGTTTGATGAAATGTGGTGAGTTGCATTCTGGGTATTCCTTCTCCTATACTGCATCATTTTCATCCTCCTTAACTCTCATACCCGGCTCACTTAATGTTTCTTGTATAACGATTTCAGCTTCTGAAATAATATAGCATCCCATTCGTTCTTTAATCAAACAGACAAATCGTTTGCTACCTAAAGGAGACGCCCTTTTTTTTTGTGGGGGGGGGGGGGTGGGGTGGGCAAATAGCATTGCTATTGCAGGTTTGGGACGGGTAGCTAGTGGCGGTTGCACTCTCTTTCCCACAGCCAGTTTATAGCACTACATCGAGCGTGGTACAGTTGGTATGGGTGACCATTTGCGCGCCTGGCTTCAGTACTATTCCCCAGTTCACCCAGCTGTTATTGGGTCCATGCCCTCTTTGGGTCAGGGAAGGTTATAGCGCCGGGGGGGGATGGCGCCCGCCCTTCCATCCCATTGTTTGGCATCCTAGAGAGTGAGGTCTTACGCTCGCTCCATACGCCTTATAGGTTTGGGACTTCCTTTCCTTCCTTTTATTGCATTAGTTTCCATCCTCACTTCCTTCACAACATCCCTCATCTTCATCGTCCATACCTACCTCAATTCCTTATCATTCGCAAATATCCCACCACTTCCATCCCTCACTTCCTTCATTCCATCCTCACTTCTTCACTTCATCCTCGCTTCATCCATCATCCCTCACTTCCATCCTACCATCCTTTTACTTCACATTCCATCCCTCACTTCCTACTTCCAACGACTCCTTCACTTCATTCCTCACCCTCCTTCCATCCCACTTCCATGCATCACTTCCTTCCATATCATCACTCCTTCACTTCCATCACTCACTTCATCATTCCATCCCTATTCTCAACTTCAATCCTCATCCACATCAAAATCATACCATTCACTTATTCACTCGCTCACTAACCTTCACTTTCAACACTCACTTCCTTCACTTCCATCACTTCCTTCACTTCATTCCCTCCTTCACCCTTCACTTCCACATCACTTCCTTCACTTCAATCCCTCACTTCATCACTCTTCCATCCTTCACTTCCATGCATCACTTCCTTACTTCCATCCCTCACTTCCTTCCCACTTCACATCCTCACTTCCTTCACTTCCATCCCTCACTTCCATCTCACTTTCATCATCCCTCACTTCACATCATTTCCACCTCACTTCTCACTCATCCTCCTTTCTTCACTTCCATCCCTTATTCCTTCCATCTATCCCTCACTTCAACCACTTCCAGCTCTCGTTCAATCCCTTCCATCCTCACTTTCATCACTTCCATCCCTCACTCATTACTTCCATCTCTTCCATCCCTTCCATTCCCTCATCTTCCTTCACTTCCATCCCACTTATTTTCACTTTCATCTTCCATCCCTCATTTCCTTCACTTCATCCCTCACTTTCACTCCCTCACTTTCATCACTTCCATCCCTCATTTCCTTCACTTCCATCCCTCATTTCCTTCACTTCCATCCTCACTTCCATCTTCCATCCCTCAGTTCCTTCACTTCCATCCCTCATTTCCTTCACTTCATCCTCACTTCCTTCACTTCCTCCTCCACTTCCATCCTTCATCCCTCATTTCCTTTCAATTCCAAACCCTCATTTCCTTTACTTCCATCCTCATTCCTCCCTTCCTCCCCCATTTTTTCCTTCCTCTTCTTTCTCCCTTCCATCCCCTTCCACCCTCATTCCTTTCCTTCCATCCTTTCTCCCTCTACCCTCATTTTTCACTTTCCCTCCTTCCCTTTTTTTACTTCCATCCTCTTTTTACTTCCCTCCTCATTTCATCCCTTATCCCTTCCCCTTCCCATTTTTTTTCCTCATTCAACCCCTCATTCCTTTTCTTCCCCCCTACTTCCCTTTTTTTCCTCCCCTTTCTTCAAACCTTTCCCCCACTTCCCTTACTTCCACCCTCATTCTTTTATTCATCCTCCTTCAAACACTTCCCCTCCCCCACTTCATTAATTTTTAAAACCAAAATTTTATTCCCATCCTCACTTCCTCCTTCCCCCCCCTTTTCATCCCTCATTTCCCATTTATAATCCCCCTATTCCTCCCTCACTTCCACCCCCACTCCCCCCCTCTACCACCCCTTCCCCCATTTCAAACCCGGGGCCCCCAACGGGCCCAGTTGTCGCTGGGGGAAAAAGGGGGGGGGGTCGGAAAGGTGCTGGGATTTTTGGGAAAATAAGGCCCCCTTTTTTGTTTTGGGGGTCCCCCTTTTTAAGGGGGGGTTTTTAAATCAAAAGGGGGAAAAAATTTCCCAAGAAAAAAACCCACAAAAAAACAAATAAACAAAGACAAATAATAAAACACAATTTAACAAAAATAAACCGATAAAACAAAATAAAAAAATAAAAAATATAAAAAATAAAAATAATAATACAAACAATATTAATACATACTACTACTACTTAAAACTATATACTATAAACTACTACTACTACTACAATAAAAAATTAAAAAAAAAAAGAGTAAAAACAACCCCCGCAAAAAAAGTTAACAAACAAACTGACACAAAAAAAACAAACGATCATAAAAAAGGGAAACGACATTTCCCTTTGATTTAAATTTGGGTTATAAATTTTAAAAAAAATTGAATAATAAACAATGAACAAACAAAAAATAAATAAAAAATTAATAGATACATAAATAATAGATAATAAATAATGCAAAACTACTCATAAAAGTAAAAAAAATAATAAAAATTAAAAAAAAAAGGGAAAAGAAAAAAAGGACAAAAGGCCAAAACATAAACACTGGCCCACTCCCAAACCCCCCCACCCCAAACCCCCCCCCCAAAAAAAAATCTAAAAAAATTTAAAAAAAACCCCCAAAAAAAAAAAAAGTTTTAAAATTTTAAAAAACGACGAGACCCCCAAAATAAAAAAGAAAAAAAAAATAAAAAGAAATTTAAAAAAAAAAAAAAAGAAGAAAAAATTTTTTTAAAAAAAGGAAGAAAAGACAGAAAGAAAAGAAACAAAAAATAAAAGAAAAAAAAAACCCATGAACAATAAAAAAAAAATCTATCAAGAAATAAAAAACCCTCCAAAAAAAAGAATCAGACAAAAAAAATTTTCCCAAAAAAAAGAAAATTAAATAAGAAGGAAAACGAAAAAAAAGGGACAAAAAAAAAAAAACACCCACCACCACCACCACACCACACACACACCACCCCCCCCACACACACCACAAAACCCCCACGGGGGCCGCCCCGCCAAAACGAACCCACAAAACAAAAAAGAAAACCAAAATACAACCCAAACAAACAAAAAAAAAACAATAAACCAAAAAAAAAAAGGGAAAATACAAAAAAAAAAATTTAGAAAAACAAAAAAAAAAAAAAAAAAGGAGATAAACAAAAGAAAAAGAAAGAACCAAAAAAAAAAGAAAAAAAAAAATTTAAAAAAAAAAAAGGAGATAAACCCAAAAAAAAAGAAAAAGGAACAACAGAAAAAGAAAAAAAAAGGGAAAAAAAGTTTTAAAAAAGGGAAAAAAAAAAAAAAAAAAAAAAAAAGGGAAAAAAATAACAACAAAAAAACCCAAAAATTTTTTAATCCCTGCCTAAACCCAAAAAAGAAAAAAAAAAAAAGAAAAAAAAAAAATTTGGAAATAAAGAAAAGGAAAGGGAAAAAGAAAAAAAGAAAGAAAAAAAGGGAAGAAGAAGAAAAAAAGAAAAAGGGAAAAGAAAAAAGAAAGAAAGGAAAAAAGGAAGCAAAAAGAAGAAGAAAGAAAAAAAGAAAAAAAGGGAAAGGGAAGGAAGAGAAAAAAGAAAGAAAAGAAAAAAAAAGAAGACAGAAAGAGAGAAAGAAAGAAAGAAAGAGAGAAAGAAAACAAGAGATAACTATTGTTTATAAGTTTCAATAAACAGGGTAAAACCTCATAGAGGCTGACTGAAATAAGGAATAAAAAAAATGTCCACTTCCGTCCACCTGAGACACTTTTTTAAAAATCTTTCTTCCTTTTTCCTTCCTTCTTTTCTTCATTCTTTTGTTCTTTTTTTATATAATTGTGTGTTTTTTCTTCTTTTTTGCGTTTTTATTAAAGCAATCTGCCCCTCTGCTTATCTGATTCTAGTTTGTAAAGCTTACAGGACACAGAGAGGAATCAATTTTTTTTAAACATGAAAGAAAGTCAAGTCAAAGTCAAAGTCATTTTTTGTTTAATATCCAAATGGTACAAAGCTATAGTACAAAGTAGGAAGAAAATATAAGCAAACACGTGCAAAACGTAACAGAGACAGTACAGAGAATACAGGAGACTATAAACCGAGGTCTTGTGTGCGAATACACAAAGAACATCTTGGGCACGTTAAAACCCGTTCCACTTTTCGGTATAGTAGGCCATTGTGTGCCGGTAGGAACAGATGACAAAATTGACAATAATGCACACACACGGGGATTGGATATTTAAAAAACTCACACGAGTTCTTATTCCAATATCCACGAAATAAAAATAATTATAAATAAATAAACAAAAGAAGAAAGAAAGACCATAAATCCATGCAAGGAGGCAAGTACGTAGCCATACTGTCACCAAGCCAGCTAACCAGCCAGCCAGCCAGTCCTCTCTCCAATGAACAAAGACGAGACAGTCACAGCCAACCATATAGCCAGACGCAAAACTAAACACCGAACTATGGAGACATAATTATGGTCCTCAAAACTGTAATCATCGGTATCACGATTTAGCAGATGCCTTTAGGGGAACGACGGGAAATAGCAACTCTAAGACACAGACGATTTTGTGCCATGCCAGGACATACATCTTTCCACTCCATTCCAGATAGTAGGGAACAGGACAAAGAGACAGTATTTCACCCTCCCGTGAGGTTGAAAAGATAGAAGAAGAAAGCATCATCCTCTGTCTCTATACAATACATTTGCTACAGGTTGTTTTTTTACTAATCAAACAGTACACAATCACGATCTTGTACGCGATCATTAAAACGTGACACGATGACACCAGAAAACACACTTGAAATACACGAGTAGAAGCGATAGTCAGATAGACAAGAGGGAAAGCAAACATTCGGTCAGCCAAGTATATAAACACAGACACAGTCAGACAGGCAGACAGACAAAAACAGACACACAGACACTGACACGCACGCACACACACACACACACTGCGCACGCACACACGACACACAAAACCGCACACACACACACACACAACAGAAAGAAAGAAAAAACAAGACAGACAGACGACAGACAACAGATAGATAGACAGACAGAAAGAAAGAAAGAAAGAAAGACGGGAAAGAAAGAAAGAAAGACAGACAGAAAGAAGGAAACAAAGAAAGAAAGACAGCAATGAATGAACGATAGACAAGCGGACAGAAATACAGATTAAAGAGAGATGATAACATTCTAGAGCTTGTGATTCCCTCAAAGGTCACTTCAATTTCGTTCATGTAGACCTAGTTACACCTTAGTCAAAATGTATATCATGAAATACTATTCTCGTTGGAGAAATGATAGCAAACCATGCCAAAAATACACAAAACAACAAAACCCCTTAACGCAAACAGAAAAAAAGACAAAAAAACAGGCATGCGTGTAACCAGACAGTCATCCAGCGAGCCAGCCAGTGATCAAGGTAGCCAGCCCAGCCAATGTGATAACCACAACCAGCCAAAACTGCTAACTATATAGCAAGACTGGCAATCATACAAGGCACACGCAAAGAAAGGACAAGCCATGGAAAATGAATCGTCCTCTTAACCATAATCGGTGATATCTTGGTTCAGAATAATATAACATATACTCTTAGGGGAATGACATGAAATAACAGTTGACTGGTAGTCACTGAAGATCTTGTCCTATAATTATGGGCAAGATGCTGACACATTCATCCTTTGTCTGGAGACAAAGGCGCAAGGATAAATAGCCATAATTATCTGATGATTTCACTCATCCTCGACACAAACGAGAACAAAAGCAAATGATGCTTCACTTCTTCATATTTCTGTCTAAATCAATGTAAGTCTACGAAAACAATTCCACACAGTCGAGATATGTTACACGTACACTAACAAGAATGATGCTGAAGTACTTTACAAAATACAATCTAAAATCACGCATGAATAGGCTTAAAGCATGAATAGGTAAGCAAACATACTCTCGCATGTAACACAAGCTCGTGTAAACAGGCACATATACACTTAAAACAATATGAGCCCAAAAATCACTCTCTCTTAACACAAAACACACACATGCACACCACACACACACACACCAAAATACACACACACACAATCACACAACGGGAAAACGATAAAAGCCAAATACGAACCCAAATCATGCATAAAACAAGAACACATTGAACGAAAAGGAACAAACAGACAGATGATAAATGAATTGGTAGGAAGGAAAAAACCATGCAAAAGTGAATGATGACGTGACAAATTGATAATAAGAAACAAAACAAGAAACGGATTAAAAAAAAAGATTGACACAAAAGGAAGGAGAGAAAAGGGAAAAATAGAGGAAATGGAAAGAAGGAATAAATGGACAAAAAATAAGAAGAGGACAGAACAAAAAAAAAACTAATAAAAGAAGAAAGAAGGAAACAAATCATGCAAGAAAAGAACCAGAAAATGATTAATAAACCTGTCAAAAACGTGGAGAAAGAAAAATAAAGGAAGGAAGAAAGAAAGAAAGAAAGACAGAAAGAGAAAGAAAGAAAAAAAGGAAAAAAAAAGAAAGAAAGAGAGAGAGAAAGAAAACAAGAGATAACTATTGTCTATAAGTTTCAATAAACAGGGTTAAACCTCGTAGAGGCTGACTGAAATAAGGAATATAAAAAAATGTCTGCTTCCGTCCACCTGAGACACATTTTGTTTTGTTTTTTTTATCTTTCTTCCTTTTTCCTTCTTTCTTTTCTTCCTTCTTTTGATCTTTTCTTTTTATAATTATGTGTTCTTTCTTTCCTTTTGGTGTTTTCCACAGCTATCTGCCTTTCTGCTTATGTGATTCTAGTCTGTAAAGCCTACAGGACACAGAGAGGACAAGAGTGAGAAAAAAAGAAAGAATGTTCAAGTCAAAGTAAAATTCAACGTTCTATTTCGAAATGGTACAAAGCTATTGTACTAAGTAGGAAGAAAATCTAAGCAAACACGTGCAAAACGTGACAGAGACAGTACAGAGAATACAGGAGACTATAAACCGAGGTCCTGTGTGCGAATACACGCAGAACATCTTGTGCACAAGTTAAAACCCGTTCCGCTTTTCGGAATAGTAGGCCATCGTGTGCCGGTGGGAACGGATGACAAAATTGACAATACTGCACACACACGGGGACTGGATATTTAAAAAAACAACCTCAAATGAGTTCTTATTCCATTATCCATGAAATAAAAAATAATTATAAATAAATAAACAAAAGAAGAAAGAAAGACCATCAATCCTTGTGAGCAGGCAAGTACGTAGCCATACTGTCACTAAGCCAGCTAACTAGCCAGCCAGCCAGTCCTCTCTCCAATGAACAAAGACAAGACAGTCACAACCATCCACATAGCCAGACGCAAAACTAAACACCGAACTATGGAGAAATAATTATGGTCCTGGAAATTGTAATCATCGGTATCACGATTTAGCAGATGCCCTTAGGGGAAAGACGGGAAATAACAACTCTAAGACACAGACGATTTTGTGCCATGCCAGGACATACATCTTTCCACTCCATTCCATATAGTAGGGAACAGGACAAAGAGACAGTATTTCACCCTCCCGTGAGGTTGAAAAGATAGACGAAGAAAGCATCATTCTCTCTGTCTCTGTACAATACATTTGCTACAGGGTTTTTTTTCTAATCAAACAGTACACAATCACGATCTTGTACGCGATCATTAAAATGTGACACGATGATACCAGAAAACACAGTTGAAATTTACGAGTAAGAGCAGATTGCTAGGCAGACAGACAAGAAGG
Organism: Rapana venosa; assembly: GCA_028751875.1. Taxonomy (NCBI): domain Eukaryota; kingdom Metazoa; phylum Mollusca; class Gastropoda; order Neogastropoda; family Muricidae; genus Rapana; species Rapana venosa. Next base: position 26,938,541 of record CM054143.1, on the reverse strand, counting down.
AAAGCAAACATTTGGTCAGCCAAGTGTATAAACACAGACACAGCCAGACAGGCAGACAGACACAAACAGACACACAGACACAGACAGAGACGCGTACACATACATACACGCGCGCACACAGGCACACACACGCTGCGCGTGAATGCATGCACACACACACACACACACACACAGAAAGAAAGAAATAAAGAAAGAAAAGAAGGAAGGAAGAAAGAAAGAAAGAAAGAAAGAAAGGAATGAAGAAAGAAAGAAAGAAAGAAAGGAAGGAAGGAAAAAAGAAAGAAAGAAGGAAAAGACAGAAAGAAATGAACGAAAAAAAACAATGGCAAGCAGACAGAAGTACATATTAAAGAGAGATGATAACAATCTAGAGCATGTGATTCCCTCTAAGGTCACTTCAATTTCGTTCATGTAGATCTAGTTAAACCTTAGTCAAAATGTATACCATGAAATACTATTCTTGTACGAGAAATGAAAGCAAACCCTGCCAAAAATACCCAAAACAACAAAACCCCTCAACGCAAACAGAAAAACACACACACAGGTGTATGTGTAGCCAGACAGTCATCCAGCAAGCCTGCCAGTGAGCAAGGTAGCCAGCCTAGCCAAGTTGATAGCCACAACCAGCCAAAACTGCCAACTACATAGCGAGACTCACAATCATACAGGCACACGCAAAAAAAAGTCAAGCCATGGAAAATGAATCGCCCTCTTAACCACAATCGGCGGTATCTTGGTTCAGAATAACATAATATATACCCTTAGGGGAATGACAGGAAATAACAGTTGACTGGTAGACACTGAAGATCTGGTCCTATAATTATGGGCAAGATGCTGACACATTCATCCTTTGTCTGGAGACAAAGGCGCAAGGATAAATAGCCATATTTTATGATTTCACTCATCCTCTACCAAAACTAAAGCAAAAGCAAATGATGCTTCACTTCTTCATCTTTCTGTCTACATCAATGTAAGTATACGAAAACAATTCCACACAGTCGAGATGTGTTACACGTACACTAACGAGAATGAATGTGAAGTACTTCACAAAATACAATCTAAAATCATGCACACATAGGCTTAAAGCGTGACTAGGTAAGCAAACATACTTTGCATGTGACACAGTCTCTTGCAAACAGGCACATATACACTTAAACCAAACGCTATCTCTCCCTCTCTCTAACACACACACACACGCACACACACATATATACACACTTACGGCGCGCGCGCGCCACACACACACATACACACACGCACCACACAACACTTTGAGTTCAGACAAATAAAGTCAGATAAAAGATGTAAGAAAGAAAGAAAGAAAAGAAGAAAGAAAGAAAGAAAGAAAGAAAGAAAAGAAAAAAAAGAAAAGAAAAGAAAGAAAAGAAAAAAGAATTAAACAAGCAGCAAGAAAGAAAATAAATAATAATAATAATAATAATAATAATAATAATACATGCAATTTATACAGCGCTATATCTTGCAAATAAACAAATCAAAGCGCTCTCATTCATCCTAGTCTCTCACATGCAGCCAGTTACAATTAATAGATTTTTACAAATTCAATTGTAAGCACACACACGCGCACAATCAACAGTTTTTTACAAATACAAATGTAAACACACGCGCGCGCGCGCGCACACACACACACACACACACACACACACAACACACACACAAAGGTTGTACACTCAGGCAGGCAGATGGGGTGGGGGGTGGAGTTGGTTATTCAGGGCAGGGACAGAAATGCGATGAAACAAGAGGGGAGAATCTTAGGTTTGAAATAAATGCGTCTTTAGGCTGGATTTAAAAGCATCATAAGTAGGCTTTTGACGAAGGGAGAGCGGGAGGTCGTTCCAGATCACTGGACCAGAAACAGCGAAAGAGCGACGGTCAACAGTGGACTGGTTGAATCTAGGTATTCTTAAGCACAAGGTATCTGCAGCAGGGCGGAGGGAACGTGAAGGAGTGTACAAGTGAAGACATTCACAGAGGTAGGAGGGTGCTGTTTTGTAAAGACATTTGTAACAGAGGGTACAGATCTTATAGTTTACCCTCTGTGGCACAGGCAGCCAGTGGAGAGATCGCAAGAGAGGAGTAATGTGCTCAGATTTTTTCTTTCTGAGGACTAGTCGAGCTGCAGAGTTTTGTATACGTTAAAGAGGGTGGATAGATGATGCTGGCAGACCAGCCAGAAGAGAATTGCAATAGTCCAGACGTGAGAGAATGAGAGATGTGACTAGTTTGGATGTTGCATCAGTGGATAGATACTTTCGAACTGCACTAATGCGCCGTAATTGATAGTAGCACAACTGGCAGGTTTGGGTAATGAATTTTTGCATGGAGAGCGTGTTCTCGATAACTACCCCTAGATATGTCACTACAGTGGATAGAGGGACAGACGTATTGCCGAAATCTATTGAAGCTGTTATGGAAGAGAGTTTGTGTTTGGTCCCTATAAGCATGGCTTCGGTTTTATCTGCATTTAGTTGTAACTTGTTCTCTATCATCCAATTTTGGATATCTTGAAGGCAGCAGGACATATTTGTCAAGAGAGAAGGCAGATTTTTCGGGAGTTTCACTGCTAAGAATCTGAGAGTCGTCTGCATAAAAATGATGGCTGATTTCATGACGGTTTATTATATGTGAAAGTGGGGCAGTGTAGAGAGTTGAAAGAACAGGGCTGAGAACTGACCCCTGTGGGACTCCACATTCCAGTTTGGCAGGTGCTGATTGAATCTTATTTACTGTAACTGTGTGGAATCGGTCTGTAAGGTATGAACTGAACCAGGTCAGGGCTGTGTCTTTAATATCAAACGTGTTTTCGAGACGGTAGAGAAGAATTGAGTGGTCTATAGTGTCAAAGGCTGCAGACAAGTCGAGGAGAGTGAGAAGGGATATTTTTCCTGAGTCAGAAGCGTGCAAAAGCGTGTTTAAGGTGTGGACTAGGAAGGTCTCGGTGCTGTGGTTGGCGTGATAGGCAGACTGAAAAGGAGGAAGGAGATTGTTGGAATGAAGATGGCTATTGAGTTGTTTCAGAACAACTTTTTCATGGACTTTAGAGATAAAAGGTAGGTTAGAAATAGGCTTGTAATTCTTCAGAATGTTAGGGTCGAGGTCGTGCTTTTTGAGTAGAGGTGTAACTATAGCAGTTTTGAGAGCTGATGGAAAAATTCCTGAGAGAAGAGATGAGTTTACTATTTTCGTAATAGTGGGTATGAGCTGTAGAATGCACTGAGTGAGAAGAGGAGCAGGTATAGGATCGAGATCACATGATTTTATTGTCATTTCTTTCAGAATTGTCTTGATTTTATTCTCACTTATTGGATGAAAGAAAAGGAGAGGAATGCCAGTGAATTGGGGATCAGGAGGTGCGGGTTGGAAAGAAGTCTGATCCAGTCTGGAGCGAATGTTGCAGACTTTGTCAGAGAAGAATGAAGAAAATATAGCAGAAAGTTCGGAAGGGCTGTGAACAGTGGGTAGAGGGGTTGCCTTTGCGGATCCCAGAAGAGTTGAGGTGAGGGAAAAGAGAGATTTCATGGACGTAGCATCAAGAACTTGAGCAGAGTAATACTTTGTCTTTGCTGAATGGATTAAGGTTTTGACTTTGTTGATTTGTTTTCGAAAGAGTTGTTTATTTATTTCAGTTTTTGTTTTTCGCCATTGTCGCTCGAGTTGTCGGCGTTTGCGTTTTGCGACCAGGATATCATGGGTGTACCATGGGCAAGGGCCTATCAGGAAGAATGAGGTCGGTGGGAGGCGCATGCTCATCGAGCAGTTGGCCAAGAACAGTGGTGTAGTGTTTAGACGGGTCAGTGTGGTCAGGGATTAGTGATAGGCGTTCCGCAGCTTGGGTAGAGAAAGTTTGGATATCTATGGCTTTGAAATTGCGACGGGTGACGCGCTTTTTCTTTTTAATAGGCCTTGCAATGTTGAGAAAGAAAAGAATGGCAGAATGGTCAGAAAGCAGTTCATTAGTGACGGATACAGACCTGATGAGATCTAGTGAAACGTCTAAAATATGACCCGATCTGTGTGTAGCTTCATTTACCAGCTGGGACAGAGAGTGGTTAGACAAATAAAGAGAAAGACGCTTGACATCAGGAGAAGACTGGTTGTCAAAGTGGAAGTTGAAGTCGCCAAAAATGATAAGTTTCTTGGGAGAGAGGCTGTAGTGATCAGGAGAGATTGGAATTCTTGATGAAAAAGGGAAGATGTCAGATTGTTTTTACGGCTGGGAGGTGGGCGGTAAAGGCAGCAGAAAGTGACAGAATGGCTGGGTAGGTTGAGGTTGAGTTCACAGACTTCGAAGGATTCCGGTGAGAAAGGGAGGGAGTGGCAGAAAGAAAGAGCCGGATGCAGTGTGTCCTTGTAAAGAATAATATAAAAAAAGAACAAGATAAAAAAAGAAAGAAAGAAAAGAAAGAACGAAAGTAAAGAAAAGAAACAATGAAAGAAAGAAGAAAAGAAAATAGAGAAAGAAAGAAAGAAGAAAGAAAAGAAGAGAAAGAAAGAAAAGAAAAGAAAAGAAAGAAAAGAAATAAAAGAAAGAAAGAAAGAAAGAAAGAAAGAAAGAAAAAAAGAAAAGGGCAGAAAAGAAAAAAAGTAAGAAAGAAAAAAAAAGAAGAAAAAGTAAGACAAAAGAAAGAAAGAAAAGACAAAGAGAGAATGAAGGAAAAAAACCCAGAAAGAGAGACAAAGCAGAACACCAATAAGTGAAAAGCAAAAGAATAGATCCCCCAAAAAATGAAAGCCAGAAAAAAACCAAGGAAGATGATTAGTGTTAAGAGCCGCCTATGAGCAGAGTAAGGTTCCCCAAGGCTTAGAGGAATTGAAAGAAAATGATATCCGATTCCAGCTACTGCCCGGAGACACAGAGACACACGGGCAGACAGTCAGACAGACAGACAGACAGAATGTATTATCTTATCGATTTTCCTCTTTTTACTGGTTTAATTTATTGCCAAAGGTTGCAATAATGTAGTATTTCAGTATGATCATTAAGAAATTTGTTCTTAGATAGATGGTATGATGAAAAAAAAGCAAATGCATCGCTTTTTCAATGTACCATCTGGAAATACAAATTTGACTTAACTTGACTTGACAGACAGACGTAGAGAGAGGGAGAGAAAGAGAGAGAGAGAGAGAGAGAGAGAGGAGAGAGAGAGAGAGAGAGAGAGAGAGAGAGAGAGAGAGAGAGGAGGGAGAGAGAAAGAGATAGGGAGGAGAGAGAGATTGGGAGGGAGGGAGGGAGGGAGGGAGAGAGGGTAAAAGAGAGATAGAGTGGGTGAGAGAGGGAGAGGGTGAAGAGAGACGAGGGGGGGGGGGGAGTTGAGAGGGAGAGGGTGAGAGAGAGGTGAAAGAGACAGAGACAGAGACAGAGACAGAGAGGGGCAGAGACAGAGAGACAGAGAAAGACGCAGAGAGAAAAGAGACAGAGACAGGCAGGCAGGCAAGCAGACAGACAATGACAGACAAGAGACAGAGGGAGAGAGGGGACAGAGACACACAGACAGACAGAGACAGAGACAGAGAAAAAAACAAACAGCTGAGAGACACACAGATCAAAAAGAAAAAAATAACATAAAGAGTATCAATACAGTAAAATGTCAGCAGGAAAAATAAAAGAAGAAAAGACAGAAAGGCAGAAAGACAGAGAACCATGAAAAAGGCAAGCAAAAATAAAAAAGGAAACAAAAGTAAAATGAAAGAAAGCACACAAAAAAACAAAGACAAAAGCCACAGGGCAAAAGAGAAAGCTGTGATTACTGCCAAGAGCTTTCAATGAATGGGGACAAGTTATCCTGAGGCAAGTGGTGATTGAAAAAAGCAATGTCACCTTCCCTTCCCACATTGCATAACACGCATGCAGAGAGAGAGCGAGCGAGCGAGAGAGAGAGAGAAAGAGAGAGAAAGAGAGAGAGAGAGAGGAGAGAGAGAGAGAGAGAGAGAGATTGAGAGAGAGAGAGAGAGAGAGAGAGAGGAAGATACAGAGAGAGGGGGGAGAGAGATACAGACAGATATACAGAGAGTGACAGACACAGACATAGAGAAAGAGAGAGAGAGAGAGAGAGGAGAGGAGAGAGAGAGAGAGAGAGAGAGAGGAGAGAGATAGACAGAAAATGGAAGAGAGCGAGAACGGGAGGAGAGCGGGAGGGAGTGGGGCAAGAGAGACAATAACAGGGACACACAGACAGAGACAGAGATACAGACATAGGTACAGATAGAGGGAAAGAAGAGAGACAGAAAGAGAGAGAACAGAGACAGATACAGATAGGGATACAGAGATACAGACAGAGAGGCAGAGAGAAAGAGAGAGAGAGAGAGAGAGAGAGAGAGAGAGAGAGAGAGAGAGAGAAAGAGAGAGCGCCAGAGACATACAGAAAATAGCAGAGACAGAGAGAGAAAAAGATACAGAGAGTGCTAGAGAGAGACATAAAGTCAGAGAGAGAAAGACAGAAATAAACAAAGGGGAAACAAAGCAGGTAACAAAAGTATACAACAAGACAGAACAAAAGAGATTAAATACAGTAACAAATTCAGCAGAAGAGATGGAAGAAGGAAAGAGAGAAAGACAGACAAACAGGAAGCAAGCAAGAATGAAAAGTAAACAAAAGTAAAATGAAAGAAAGCAACAAAAAATCAAACAAACAAAGACAAAAGCCACAGGGCAAAAGAGAAAGCTGTGATTACTGTCAAGAGCTTTAAATGAATGGGGACAAGCTATCCTGAGGCAAGAGGTGATTGAAAAAAGCGATGTCACCTTCCCTTCCCACATTGCATAACTCTCCCGTACAGAGAGAGAGAGAGAGAGAGAGAGAGAGAGAGAGAGAGAGAGAGAGAGAGAGAAGAGAGATAGAGAGAGAAATTGGAAACAGACAGAGAGATAGAGATGCAGAGATACAGACAGAGAGAGGCAGAGAGAGAGACAGATACAGACAGAGAATGGCAGACAGAGACAGAGAGAGAAAGACAAATACAGAGAGTGAGAGACAGACATACAGTCAGAGAAAGACAGAAAGAAACAAAAGGAGAAATAAACCAGCTAACAAATGCACAGAACAAGACAGAAAAAAAAGATCAATACCCCAAAAAGTGAGATGGAGAGATCAAAGAAGGAAAGAGAGAAAGAATGACAGAGAGACAAACAGGAAGGAAGCAAGCAAGAAAGAATGAAGAAAAAGATGAAAGAAAGAAAAACAAAGAGAAAACCTCAGGGCAAAACAGACAGCTGTGATTACTGTCAGGAGCTTTCAATGAACGGGACTAGTTATCCTGAGGCAAGTGGTGATTGAAAAAAAAAGCGATATCACATTCCCTTCCCACATTGGATAACTCACATGCAATGAGAGAGAGAGAGAGAGAGAGAGAGAGAGACAGACAGACAGACAGACAGACAGAGATAGTGGCAGACAGACAGACAGAGAGGCAGATAGGCAGATACAGAGACAGAGAAACAGAGAGAGAGAGAGAGAAAGAGACACAGAGACACATAGAGACACAGAGAGACACAGAGAGACACAGAGACAGACAGACAGACAGAAGAGAGAGAGAGAGAGAGAGAGAGAGAGAGAGAGAGAGAGAGAGAGAGAGAACTGAATTGAATTGAACGTTATTGCTGTTAAGCTAAACAGGCCATACAGCAAGCTCTGGTATTCAATGGGTTTTGACGGGATGTCTATCATTGACATGGATACCACAGCAATGGCAAAGCCTTATTAATTTTAATTAAGTTAAAAACCATACTTCACTGTCACTGAAAACTGTTCTGCAGCAGTGATCCTGGTCACATTCAGCCAAGGTAAAAACAGATGATATTGTGGAGAGCATGCAACTGTCGCAAAGCACGTGTTTCTATCTCTGTGTACTTTGTGTTAGGGACATGCTTTCCTTTCCACAAGTTAGCAAGCCTGACACATTCTTCAGCTAACATGTTTTTCTTTTCCTGTGTGATGTACCAATATAGCCAGCCCCCAGACTGCTCATCACAGGAAAACTCTAGCACAATGTCATCTGATTCACACAGAAGAACATCAGCATCATCTGATCTGTGCAACAGCACTTTTCTGAACAGTTTGTTTCTGCCTTTTCTTCGCAGATGATCCTGCACAGAAGGATCAGTCAGTGTTGCTACATAGCTTTTCACTGAACTTGCCTCAGACCCAGTGATCACACTGTCAATTGGAGGATCAGATTCTATGTGCTGCAGTTGTAGGTTAACTTCACACAGAAGATCAGTTTGGTATGCTCCTTCAGCACCACACTCACTCTCTGTGTCACTTATGGGGAGGCGTGTTAATCGAAATCATCCTGTGTGCTATGCAGCGTGTTAGACACAAACAGTTTGTTTACATCAAGAGTTCTATCTCCTTATTCTCTGAACTGTTCTAACTGTGGTTGCTGCTGTTGTCGTTGCTGTTGTTGCTGCTGGTGTTGCTGGTGTTGCTTCATCTCTGTTGGTCGCGCGTATCTGGCTAGGAGTCTTCCGTCTGTAGTACTGAACTTGGGTGTTTTGGTTCTGCACAAGGTCTGCCATGTTTGTTGACATTTCACTGGATGGCTTGAACCGCAACACAAAAAATGTGGAGTCCCTTTGATCAGTGATTTTCCAGCTGGAGACAGAGTTTTCTGACAGAAGGGCAGTTAGGGTCTCTTCAACAGTCACTGGAAGTTCAGTAACTGGCATGTTGACTATAAATTCATAATATTTCACGCAGCACAGGTGAAAAACCTCTTGTCAGCTGTCTCATCTCGTCTCATCTCCGAGAGAGAGAGACAGACAGAGAGAGAGACAGACAGAGAGAGAGAAAGAGACCGAGAAAGAAACAAACAGACAGACAGAGACACAGAGAGACATAGAGAGACACAGCGAGAGACAGAGAGCAAATTGCTTGAGGTTTTGTGAGAAGAGCAGACGATATCTACACAATATTTCAGATTGTGACAAGAACAGACAAAGAAAACAAAGAACACCAGCCGCCATGGTGCAGTGGTTAATGTTTTGGGTTAAAAGCTAGAGGGTCGCAGGTTGGAACCCCATATGAATCCTAGGTTGTGTTGTTGTTCTGCGACACGGTCCAGCTTGTACCCAGAGTGAGTGTGTTGTGGGCTCATTGAGAAGACTGGGCCACACAGGTGAGCTTCATCTCCTTTATGTATATGAGCTTGAGAGTGTTGCTAAAATTATCTGACATAGAGTTTGAAACGGGTGGCGTGGGAGCAACATATCAAGACCAGGACACCATAGAAGATGAAGCAAGAAAAATATATAAAGAAGGGAAGATGAGAGGGAGAGAGAGCGAGGCAGAGACAGAGACAGACGGAGACGGAGATAAAGAGACAGAGAGAGACAGACAGGCAGACAGATAAACAGACAAACAGACAGACAGACAAGGACTGAGAGAAGAAGAAGAAGAAGAAGAAGAAGAAGAAGAAGAAGAAGAAGAAGAAGAAGAAGAAGAAGAAGAAGAAGATGATGATGATGATGATGATGATGATGATGATGATGATGATGATGATGATGATGATGATGATGATGATGATGATGATGATGATTATGATGATGATGATGATGAGAACAAAGAAGACCAACATAATCAACAAAATCGAATTAACAACACAACGTAGAAACAAACTAAAGCATCCAGAATTATAACGTGAAAGCAAGAAACCAATCAAACCCTAGCACCTAGGAGACAGAAATCACGAGAAAAAAATCTGCAGACCAAAGAAATATCCAGCACGAAACATGTCAAAAGACGATTTTCCCCTAAGGCAGAACACACGAGGTCACGTTTGTGGCAGTCAACCCTTTCTGCTGGTTCCAGACATACCGTTAGCAAAGCCAGAAGTCTTCTAGACAAATCACACAAAGCAGTTGACCAGGTCACGTTTGTCAGACCCAAACTTTCATTAGTTTCCAGACAACGCATTAGGGCGGTCCAGACTCTTTCATCAAGGATGTTTTTGAAGCATCCAGACACCCATGTACGCGCATACGTGCACAAAAACGGGGTGGGGGGGAATCTTTTAAAGTTTGGAGACAATATAGGCACACATAACCAAAGCAAGGGTCACACACACACTAAAAAACACATGTGCACTTTAACCGAGTAAGCCTACACATACACACGTACTCAGACAGAGAGAGAGAGAGAGAGGAGAGAGAGAGATGAGAGAGAGAGATGAGAGAGAGAGAGAGAGAGAGAGAGAGAGATGAGGAGAAAGAAGAGAGAGAGAGGAGAGAGAGAAGAGAGAGAGAGAGAGAGAGAAATGCTTGAGGTTTTGAGAGGATAAATGATAATCTACTTCTCAATATCCATAACAGTGAGAAAAACCCTAGAAAACAAAGAAAGATCATTGAAAGCGAGCGAGAGAAGAAGAGACAGACAGAGAAGAGACAGAGACAGAGAAGAACAAACGCACAGACAGAGAGAACAAAGAGACAGAGGACAGAGAAGGAATGAAAGGGAAATGTTAAGAATAATAAGACGGATATTATCAACACCAGTAAATTAACAAGAAAGAAAATCTAAAGCAATCAGATTGATAAGATGAAAGCAAAAGAAACCAAACCCCCCAAAACAAGAAAACAAAAATCCCAATCAAGCCCTAGGGCCTAAAGAGACACAAATAAAGAGAGATAAATGCTGCAGAGCAAAAGAAATCTCCAACACTAAACATGTTAAAGAACGATTTCTCCCTAAGGCAGAAACACACGAGGTCACGTTTGTGGCAGTCAACCCTTTTCTCTGGTTCCAAAGAGAACCAAAAAATCACAAAAAAAGCAGTTACAGAGAACAAAATCATTCCAGACAAGTAACCAGATCTCACAAGGATGTTTCTAAGCAAAGACACACGAGGTCACGTTTGCAGTCAACCCTATTAGCACCAAAGAGACACAAATCACAAGAAAAAAATCTACAGAGAAAACAAATCTCCAAAACTAAGCATGTTAAACGACGATTTTCCCCTAAGGCAGAACACACTAGGTCACGTTTGTGGCAGTCAACCCTTTTCCCTGGTTCCAGACATACCGTTAGCAAAGCCAGAAGTCTTCTAGATAAATCACACAAAGCAGTTGACCAGGTCATGTTCGTCAGATCCAAACTTTCATTTGTTTCCAGACAACGCTTTAGGACGGTCCAGACTCTTTCATCAAGGATGTTTTTGAAGCATACAGACACTCATGTACGCGCATACGTGTGAAAAAAACGGGGTAAAAAAGCTTTAGAAGTTTGGAGACAATATAGGCACACATAACCAAGGGGCGTGCACACATAACACATGTATACTGTAGCCAAGGAAGCACACATATACATGCATGCACAGACAGGCAGAGACAGTGGAGGTGAAACATGAGAGAAAGCGAGAGAGACAGACAGACAGACAGACAGACTGACTGACAGAGACAAAGAGAGAGAGAGAAAGAGAGAGAGAGAGAGAGAGAGAGAGAGAGAGAGAGAGAGAGAGAGAGAGAAAGAGAGAGAGAGAGAGAGAGGAGAGAGAGAGAGAGAGAGAGAGAGAGAGAAAGAGAGAGAGAGAGAGAGAGAGAGAGAGAGAGAAAGAGAGAGAGAGAGAGAAGAGAGAGAGAGAGAGAGAGAGAGAGAGAGAGAGAAGAAAGAAAGAGAGCAAAAAGCAACCATTGCACAGATGGTTAGTGCCGTGGGTTAGAGACAGCCCATGAGGTGTGTGTGTGTGTGTTTTGATCATTTCTTGTATCTCTTTATTCTTGTAATTATCTATTCTTTTATTTTGAGGATAATAGAATAATCACTTATGTGCTTTTTCACATCTAATCCCCGCTTGCATGCGTGTTTATTTCTTGTTTTTGTATATGTGATTATATTTTTTAAAATCTTCATACTTCAAATAACACATCCATCAATAATTCCCTTAGAAATTTATAACAAAAATAGATTAGGAACAAGAAGGAAAAAAGAGCAGATGAAATACAACAGAAAAACAATTACCAGAGGAAACAAAGTTCTAAATACTCTAAAAATGGTAGTGGTTGTGTCGGGCATAGCACGCGATGTAATCATACAGGGATGGCATGAAGCCCCCAACCTAGACGACTGACCCTGCCACACAAATAGTTTGTCCAAACTGTTTCAGACATCCTATTTCTTTGTCCAAACTTGCCTATACACCCCATTGCATCTCTCACACTGTCCCAGAAATCCCATTCATTAATTTGTCCAGACTATCCCAAGAACACATATACCTTGCTCAAACACTTCCAGACACACGATTTTTTTGGCCTCAAGGCTGTTTCAGACACCCTATTAAAAGGTAAAGGTGTTCCCATAACCTATATGGTCGTAGGGGAGCAATGCATCAGAGACCTTAGTTTCTCTAGGGCCAGTATATTGAGGGCGGTGCCCATCTCCTCTCCCTTGCTGCTTTACCTTCCCTGACCATAATTAGGCAGATACCCGTTTTAAAGGTAGGCGATCTAGGGGATTGTACTGAAACCAAGGCACGCAAACGGTCACCCATCCAATTGGTAACCACGCTCGATACTGTTTAATTTGGCTGGGGGAAAGTGAGTGCTCTGATCACTGAGCTATCCCGCCCCCCACCACCCCCCACCCTATTGATACATTGCCCAAAATGTTTCAGACACAATTTCCTTGCCCCGAAATATTCCAAAGACAATTTCTTTGGCTCAAAGCTGTTTCAGATACCCTACCACGTTGTCCAAACTGTTTAAGACACGCCATTTCTTTTCCTCCAAATCTGTTACAGGCACCTATTTCTTTGCCCAAAACTTTTCCAGGCACCTCTTTACTCTGCCTGTACTATTCCTTTGCCTTGTTCTATTTGTTCTAGATATCCAATTATGTTACCCAAACTTTTTCCAGACACCCCATCACGTTGCTCAAACTTGTCTAGACACCCATTACTTTGCCCAGACTGTTTCAGACTGTCCTGCTAATAATTACGCCTAAACCAATTTAAACAAACAATTAATGTGTCTAAAAGGTTGCAAACCACAGTGCACAAATCCAACATCACTCAGTCAAGAGTGCTAAATTTAGCGCACCCCTTCTTTTTACCACGTCCAAGTGTGGTCAGTCTCTGCTGTAATTAGCACCAGGTAGGCTGTGCTGTGCTGGGATAGGATGGATAGCAGCCGAGAGCAACTTAAAGTGGGGGAAACTGACAGCTGTGAGACAACCTTTTACTTTATTCAGAGTGTTTAAAACAACCATTATTTTTCCCCACACTGTTTTAAAAACCCCATTACTTTTCCAAAACAGTCCTATACACACAGTTACTCCAATCAAACTGTTCCAGACTGGCTCATTGTCCTCCAGACACACCATTGCTTCGGATGAGACTATAAACCGAGGTCCCGTCTGCAAATGCATGCAGAACATCTTGCGCACACGTTAAATCCTGTTTCGCTATTCATAAGAGTAAGTCATTGTGTGCCGGTGGGAACAGATGACATAATTTAGAAAACTGCATACACACGAGGAACGGATGTAAAAAAGCACATCAGTGCTTATTCCATTATCCTCGATATAGAAGAATAAAATACATTTAAAAACAAAATAAATGGTACTGTGTCAGACACACAATTGCAGTGAACAAAGTATTCCAGACAATCTAATACTTTGCCTACACAGTTCTAGACACCTCATTTGTTTGCCTATACTATTCCAGACTCTCGTGTACCTTGCCTGTATTGTTAGAGACACCCAATTACTTTGCCCATACTGTTCCAGATAACCATTACTTCGAATCATTTTTTCCAGACATCCATTATTTTTCCCAAACTTTTCTAGACACTAGTTATTTTTACCATACCAATCCCAAAACTTCATTTTATATCATTTTTTTACCAAACTGTTCCAAACACCTACATTTATTTGCCCCAGGCATTTCTAGACACCCTATTAATTAGTCCAAACTGTTCTATGCCCACAATTGTTAGTTTTTGAATGCACACTAACTTTGAATCAAATTGCTCCAAACTTTTGTACAATGTTCTGGACTTCCTATTGTTTTGAATGCCCTGTTTCAGACGCAAAGCTACGTTGCCGAAACTGCTCCATACACGACCATTAATTTTCTCAAAGTAGTCCATATACACCGTTCATTTGCCCAAACTATCCATACACCCCATTATTTTCTCAAAGTAGTCCATATACACCGTTCATTTGCCCAAACTATCCATACACCCCATTACTTTTCCCAAGTCGTTTCATACACCCCATTACTTTGCCCAAATCGTCCCATACACCCCATTACTTTGCCGAAATCGTTCCATACACCCTATTACTTTGCCGAAATCGTTTCATACACCCTATTACTTTGCCGAAATCGTTTCATACATCCCATTACTTTGCCCAAATCGTCCCATACACCATATTACTTTGCCGAAACCGTTCCATACACCCCCATTACTTTGCTGAAACTGTACAGACAGTTATTTTGCTCAAATTGATACAGTGATGCTGCTCAAACTGCTACAGACACCCGGCTAATGTACCCAAATTGTTCTGGGACCTCTCATTACTTTGTCTGAGCTGTTTTCGATGTCTATAATATAGCATCGTTATTCTATAGATGGAAACTTTATCTATGTAAAACATACTATCTTCAAAAGCAATGTATATGTTCTGACGTGTTTTCTATACATGTTTAATGTTCCATTCTACATACGTCATTTGGACAAAAAAGATTGATTTGACCAAAACATTTAGTAATGTTTAGTAGACTTGGAATAGTGTAAAATAGTTAATGTTTTGCTATCATGAAATGTGATAGCACCAACTGTTTGTAGACATTTGTATTTCAGTTTGCTGTTTTTAGATTCATATTTACTGCCTGATGTTATATTTGTACAAAGCCAGAAAGATAGTTCTATACAAAGATTTATCCATTTATGTTATAGAAAAAACTTGTAAAGCTTAAGGCCTCAACAGTTGTCTAGGAACTGAACAAGGTTGGGACTGATAAATATGACCTGGTCAGCTGCATTCTGGAAGAATGTCTGACATTCTTGATGGTATGTCTGGAACACTTGGAGCTAAACAGCGGGGTGGGTGGAGGGGGGGGGGGGGTCTAAACTGGTTGGAAAAAAAAGAAACAACTGCTGTGTCTGGACCAGTTTTTACACACTTATAGTGGTATGGCTAACAAAGGGTGAAAGTTGGCTGCTACAAACCTGACCCGAGCGTAAAAGATGCCGGATGCAAGCCACGTTGTCAGTCTTAGAGAGCTAGAACTCCTTCTTTTTCAATTCATTGTTGTTGCATCAGTTTACCTTTGGATTGAATGGGTCAATAGATAAAAGTATGACTCGTGGTATAAACATATAACGTAAAACAAAATGTAAACAAACATATTACGGATGGGTAGACAGAAGGACAGAGACGTATGTGCGTGGGCGCAAGCGCGTGTGTCGTCTAATATCACTTAGAGTGAACAGACGTTAAATTGAAGATAAGCCACTGTATTTATGTTTGCTTTGTGTGAGCACATATTTTTTGTATGTGTGAGTGCCAGCGCGTACCACGCACACATGTGTGTGCGTGAGCATGTGCGTGTGTGTGTGTGTGAGTGTGTGTGTGCACGCGCATAAAATAACTACTAGTGTCCTCCCCTCTCTCCCCCCCCCCCCCCCATCCAATCCCTAATGAAGAGGAAGGCAGTGCAGAAGAGGACAATGCCACGTCCTGGCAGCGGCAGAAAGCAGACGTCTCCTAAACCAGCGTGGCACCAAAGAGTTACAGGCCTCAGGGGGAAGGGCTTCCTGAAAATGGTTCCTGAAAGGGGGTAGACATTCTCCTGCAGTGCTCTGAGACTCTCTGTCTGTCTATTTGTCTGTCTGTCTGCCTGTTTGTGTGTTTGACTTTGGTTTTTGTAGGGTGTTTTTTTGGTGGGGAGAGGTAAGTCTGTCTTCTAATGGGAAAAGTTTGAGAGACGTGTTTGTCTTCGCCCGTGTTGTGTATATATATTTGTTTGTGAGTCTGCTTCTCTGTGCCATTGTGTCTGTCTGTGCTATTGTTGCTTTGATCTATCAGTCGGGGTCACTCTGTCTGACTATATGTCTGCCTGTCTATCTGTCTGTCTGTCTGTTTCTTTCTCTCTGTCTGTCTTTTCTCTCTCTATCTCTCAATTTCTGTCTGTCTATCTGTATCTGTTTCTGTCTGTCCCTCTCTCCAAAATGTGACTATATATTTCACATCCCCATCTTTTAATGTTCCGTCTTTTAAATTTCAAGTGCTTAGTTGATGTGCACACATGCATGCATGCATGCACATGTGTGTGCTTGTGTGTGTTCTGTGCTTGTATCTGTGTGTATGTGTGTGTTTATACGTGTGTGCATGCAAACAACTAGTTTTGCATGCTCACACACATGTGTGTGTCTAAATGACCATATTTGCAACTGCATGTATATGACAGAGATAGAGAGAGAGAGAGAGAGAGAGAGAGAGAGAGAGAGAGAGAGAGAGAGAGAGAATAGAGAGAGAGAGAGAGACAGACAGACAGACAGACCGACAGACAGACAGACAGGTGTAACATATGTAAGTGAATGAGTTTATGAGTAGGTATGTGTGTGTGAGTGTGTTTGTGTCTGGGTTGAGTGTGTATACTCAAATGCGTGCTTGTGTGTGTATGTGTGTTTTGTGTGTGTGTGTGTGTGTGTGTGTGTGTGTTGTGGTGTGTGTGTGTGTGTGTGTGTGTGTGTGTGTGTGTGTGTGTGTGTGTGTGTGTGTGTGTGAGATCGAGAACTCTGAACTCTGAGCTCTGAAATAGTTCAATATCAGCCTTAGCCACACTACAACAAAAGGGAGTGATGGGTGTGGGAGTGGTGCACAATGGAAGAGAACAATGATTTCACAATACAAATACAAAAATGAATCGGCTGAAAAGTTGCACTCATATGTACGTACACATCTTCCCCTGTCAACAACTTAGGGCTATAACTTGGTAACTCTGTATGCTTACTCATTCCATTTCGATCACAAAGTACCAGCATAACTTCTGAGACAAGAAATGCGGAAAAAGACACTGAAAATCACGGCTATGTGTCATCAATCTAACTTACTGCAAACAATCTAAGACAGCAATGCAATCTTTGATAAGAAAACAAACAATCAAACCAACCGAATGAAAAATAACCCTACAGTGCTGTTCAGTATATGAAACGAAACTAGCGATTCCTTTTTAGGATTACAGCATCCTAAATGGATTGAAACTAGTCAGTAATATGTTGGATAACACAGTCTCCTTTCAAATTTATAGTTATTTAAAATGTTGTTGATAAACATCGAAAGCAGAAATCTGTTACTGAATCTCATGCCTCATACAGCGATGTGACATCCCCACACAGCAAAATAGCATCACATAGAACTTTCAAGAAAAAAAGAGGGAGGAAACATACATATTTTAAAAACATACAAAAAAGCACAAAACTAATACAGTATAGTGAAACATGGCCAAAAATTAATGTTGCAAATGATAGATCTACAGTATCATCTGTGTCCTTCGGTTTGTAGCATGAAATACATACCTAGTTAAACTATATCTAAAGAGAGAGGGAGTATTTTATTTATTTGTTTTATTATTTTAATTCTTTTATATCGAGTATAATAGAATAAGCACTAGTATGCTTTTTTTACATCCAGTCCCCGTGTGTGTCCGGTTTTGTAAATTGTGTCATCTCTTCCCACTGGCACACAATGGCCTACTCTTACGAAAAGCGGAACAGGATTTAACGTGTGCGTAAGATGTTCTGCGGGCGTTCGCACACGGGACCTCGGTTTATAGTCTCATCCGAAGGCCTTTTGGGGAGAGTGGAGTCTGCACTGATGGTAACTCCAGGGGAAAATATCCCCTTGAATGGGAATTAAACCCTCGTCGTCAGATTGCGAGCGCAATGTTCTAACCATTAGGCTATCCCTTCTCCCTGTGTGTGTGTGTGTGTGTGTGTGTGTGTGTGTGTGTGTGTGTGTGTGTGTGTGTGTGTGTGTGTGTGTGTGTGTGTGTGTGTGTGTGTGTGTGTCTGTCTGTGTGTCTGTGTGTGTGTGTCTGTGTGTATGCATGCGCACAGGTATATGCGTGTGCATGCATGCATGCATGCATGCATACGCGTGTGTGTGTTTTTAAACTGACTACTAGTTTCCTACCCTTCCCTCGCATTGGCTAATGACCAGGAGAGCAGTGCAGAAGAGGACAATGCCATGTCCTGACAGCGGCAGACGTAGACGTCTCCTAAACCTGCATGGCACCACAGACTTACAGCCCTCAGGGGACAAGGAAGGGGGGTGGGTGGAGCTTCCTGAAAATGGTTCCTGGAAAGAGAATAGACATTCTCCTGCAGTGCTCTGAGTTTGTCT
>CM054143.1:26912682-26915182 GCA_028751875.1 Rapana venosa | reverse complement strand
GCAGAAGACATGTACTTCACGTGATAGAAAAAGTTAGAAGACAAGTCACAGCAGTTGTCCAGAAATGTGTCTGCTAGACACACGACATCGACGGTACTGGTACGTTTTCATGAAGTCGCTGTCACCTAGTTGACTCGCAAGACCACCCATGCTCCACACTATAAAAAAGTAATCCTATTACTGCCAGTGTCTCTTTGCCTACTAGATTGGCCGTGATTATTTTCAATACAACCCCCTCTTGCTCATAGCCCAGCCGACCGCAGAGGCCGTATTGGGGTTTTCGCAGTGCAGTATTTGTAAGTCTCATATTAAAACTGTGCAACTACATACACAATGAAACATGGTTTAAAACCAACTCTACCGTCGTCCCTTATACCAATGCCCTGGTAGGTCACAAGGGTCAAACCAGGACGGTGATCACGTTGTGGGAAAACATGAACGACACACAAAATGGTACTCAAACCAAAACCAAATGCCTTAGAACCTACCTTGCTCTTAGTAATCAGTCATTCATTATGACCCTTAAGTTTCTCGAGGGAGTTAGGCAAATACCCATCAACTTTGAAACTGACAGGTCATTTAATTAACTTTAAGATTCACTTACAACCAAAAGAAATTAGCTGTTTGAAATTATTTAACAATGAATCGCATGACAATAATAAAATGGTCACAGCTTGTATGTAACCAAAACAATAATTCATGATGTTTAGAAAAATCATTATACATCCTAGAATATTATACTACGCCATAGCTTTAACACTTACATAGATTTCCATAGCTTTTTAACATCAACTAAACTTTCTCTCTATTCGGTTAAATTTGTACAACTCAGTTTTACGTGTTTGGAGAATAGAGCCATATCTCTCATATTGCAATACTGGCAGTTAAAATTGCATATTACTTGTAGACGATTTCGCAGCATCTTCCATGATCAGGTGATACAGCAGGAAAGATATACACATATATACAAGGGAAATAAAAGGCAAGAGCAGGAACAAAATCGATAATGAACATCACTTGCTTGATGTGTTTACATCATTTGTACTGATTAAAGAACGAGCTTTCATCTGTTGTTAGAAATATACCGTGAAAAGTGAAGGAAGCTTATTACAAAATTGTTAGTGACACGCCAACTGTCAGGAATATAGGATAAGTGAAGGGACAGGTAAACAAATAAACCACTGAAAAAATGAATGATATTTTTTTTTAAAGAATGTAAGTTGTTTAACTATGGTCACCATCTGTTAGATATGATTAAATACGTGCTTGATTTTGTTTTTCAGAAGAGCAATTTTAATTTCCTTTAAACAGAAAACAAATTTCCTTTAAGCAGAGGACAATAAAGAAATTGAACTCAATTGAATTGAAAAGCACAGACTTGTCCCATACATTTATGAATCTACATCTTTTAGTAAAAAAGGTCGACTGCTGACGCTTTATGTTTACTTTTGAGTAAATCTCATTCTGATTGAATGAAACTAACGGTTTCGGAATCTGAGTCTGATTCTGATTCTGATTCTGAATCTAGCAGGCATCCAGACAGATACAAAGCAATGGGAAATCCAACACTGAAGTGTGCATGCTAAGGGGTGGAAGCGAACGATGTGATTAACGGCAAACTTGCAGGACACCTCATGGCCGAAATGAATTGACATACGTGATTGGAAAAACGATCTAGCCAATCTTACTGACAAACAGGGTTTTTTCTACTGTGAACGAGAAAGCAGTTTGCATTGATGATATGACAGTGATTATGTAGCTTTATTTGTTTTCTTTTCTCTGTGTGTGTGTTTATTCATTTTTTATTGACTTATCTATTTATGTATTTGTTTATTTTATTCATTCCTTTACTTCGAGGATAATGGAATAAGCACTCATGTGTTTTTTTATCCAGTTCCCGTGTGTATGCAGTTTGTAAATTTTGTCATATGTTTCCTCCAGCACAAAATGGTCTACACTTCCGAAAAGTGGAATGGGTTTTAACGTATGCGCAAGGTGTTTTACGTTCTGTGTGTGTCTGCGTGTGCGTGTGCGTGCGTGCGTGCGTGCGTGCATGCGTACGTGCGTGCGTGTGTGTGTGTGTGTGTGTGTGTGTAGACAGGCAGTCTAAGGCATTTAAGGGAAATATTTAGTTCATTTTCTGCATTGCTAATAATCAATAATATGCATATGACTACATAAAACAAAACAAAACCCAAGTCATTCCCGAGACATTAAAAGGCTTTGCCTGTTCAGGATGCCAAAATCAAATCATTCCATGTTAACAGAGAGAGAGAGAGAAAGAGAGAGAGAGAGAGAGAGAGAGAGAGAAGAGAGAGAGAGAGAGAGAGAGACAGACAGACAGACAGACAGACAGACAGACAGACAGAAGCAAAGACAGATTTAGAGACAGAGAAACAGAGATACACAAAGGAAGACAGCGATACATAAAGATATATATAAATATATATATTTGTGTATATATAAAATATATATATTTTATATTATATATACCTATATC
>CM054143.1:26902682-26907682 GCA_028751875.1 Rapana venosa | reverse complement strand
AATTTATCCATTTGCACCAAACTCGTAGAAATTGCAGTGTTGTAGATGTCTACTATCGTTGCCACTTTTAAGATAGTATTTCAACGGCAACAGTGTCCATACTGATCAATACAACATAATACAGTGTCCACCACCACCACCA
This sequence comes from Rapana venosa, assembly GCA_028751875.1. Classification (NCBI taxonomy): domain Eukaryota; kingdom Metazoa; phylum Mollusca; class Gastropoda; order Neogastropoda; family Muricidae; genus Rapana; species Rapana venosa. Next base: position 26,907,540 of record CM054143.1, on the reverse strand, counting down.
TCACCACCATCACAACCCCTTTTTCTCCCCATTTCCAGCTTCCTTCATCCACTTTTTCTCGCAAGGGAGGGAAGTCTCATTGATATTCAGCAGACCGAAGCCTTCCCTCCCTTTCAAAAAAGAATAATGGACACCGGTAGAAACGCGAAGGACATGCCATTCCAAAAGATTGAGTTTCTCAAGTTCTGTCTATCTTCTTTGACAAGAAGGAAGCGGAGAAAGGAAGAAAGGAGGACAGAAGGAAATGCAGATGTAAAAAAAGAGCAGAGAAATGAATGAACCAACGCAGGAACGAGTGAAAGAACGAAGTAACAAACAACAAAACGAACGAATGAGAGAACGAAGAAAGAAATGAACGACAGAACGAACGAATAAAAAACCCAAAACGAATGAACGAGTGGAAGGAGAAACGAATAATGTAATGATTTTTTTTCTTTACCACAGAAAACCTTGGGTCTTGATGCAAAAGAGAGGAGAAAGTTTAGCTCCCATCTCTACAACAGACTGGAAGCCATGGAGAACTATCCGAACAGTTGGGAATGATGTCTCTATAAAGATGCTATAGAAATATTAAAGAAAATGAAAATTACAGATAATGACAACTGCAATTGTTGTGGCAAGGACAAGGACACGATAAACCATTATTTATGGGAGTGTCAGTATGTACAGAATTTCTGGAAAGAACTTGAAGTGACTATAAAACACAACTGTTCTCATTGCGAGAGACTGGACCTTAATATGGAAATAATGATTTTTGGCACTGATGCAATTACAACAACTGATGAAGTGTTCGGCTTAATAATACTGTTAGTAAAATTCTATGTTTATAAATGTCGGATTGGTAAAACAAAACCTCATGTTGGTAATTTTCTGAATGAGCTAAAATATGAATATGAAATGGAAAAGCTGGAGCATAGCAAACAAATGCAGTTTACTAATTTTCAGAAAAAAATGGTTCCAGTACATAAACTTAGTAGAAAGTTGAGTACAATTTCAAAATATTATGTAATCTATAAATCTTGTCTTGACAGCGAAAATGATGATTGATTCCTTTTGTACTTTGTGTAGGTAGTAGCCTTCTACGCCTGTAAAATGGACATGATGTAATGTTGTCTGGATGAAAAGTTAAGTTGTTTGTTTTTAACTGTATATGTGTGCCAATCAAAAAAATTTTTTTTTTAATTGCTATAGAAATGTTACAATTCACTGTCAAGACAGTGACGGTCAGAATGTTCACCCAGTTATTCAGTTGCGCATAATTCGCTAGGGTGTCCCAACTATTTAACATACGGTTACACGCTCTGGTTCATTCCACAAGGGAGGTAATTAGGACCACCCCCATTACCCCATTTTTAAGCTTCCCAAAAAGCTATTCTTCTACGGTTCGGGAGAGAGAAAATGAATAGAGAAGCATGCTAAATTAACTGAAGAATGTCAATTCAGCAAAAGGGATACTATTAAGGTCTGAAGAATGGGATTGGAGAAACATGCTAAGATCCAAGAATCAGAAATGTCCAAAATGTGTGAATACCAATCCAATACTGCCCCACCTTAAACAAGAAACCGAGCTACAACCAGTCTTCTTTGTTCTTTTATATGTTTAGGAACATGGAATAAGCACTCCTGTGCTTTTTTTTTACAACTAGTCCCTTTGTACATGCGATTGTTAATTTTGTCATCCTTGTCACTCATTGTCCTACTCTTGAAAAAGGCGGAATAGGTTTTAACGAGTACGCACGATGTTCTACGTGCGTTCGCACACGGATTGATCATTGATTTATAGTCTCATGCGATTGACTTCAGCATAAGTCTTATTCTCCTTATCCACGCATAACCACAGTTCAGTAATTGGCACTTGAGAAGTGTGGTTGGTAAAACAATGACCTTTTATTCCCATGGGACGGGATAGCTCAGTGGTCGGAGCACTCGCTTTCCCCCAGCCAAGTTAAGCAGCGTCGAGCGTGGTTACCAGTTGGATGGGTGACCGTTTGCGCGCCTTGGCTTCAGTACAGTTCCCCCAGTTCACCCAGCTGTAAATGGGCACCTGCCCTCTTTAGGGTCAGGGAAGGTAAAGCAGCGAGGGAGAGGAGATGGGCGCCGCCCTCAATATACTGACCCTAGAGAAGTGAGATCTCTGACGCCTCGCTTCCCTACGACCTTATAGGTTATGGGACTCCTTTACCCTTTACGTACACAGCCCGACTGAGTTTAGGACCGGAATAATGACTGCCCAACTTTCTTGTTAATGTTGTTGTTGTTAAATGTCACAGTGGCAATAGAGAAATATAGTTTGCAGCTACCGCCCATTCGCTTAAATGACATGCATCAGAACTTTCTTTGGAAGAAAAGTCTAGCGCGTCACACTGTTTTGAGGCTGCTCAGGGAAACAGAAAATAAATTGAAAGGAGCAAAATTTATGTTCGTAGTGCACTTGACTACATTATTTGCTATATACACTATGGTGCACTCGAATCAGGTTGCGGTACAGGGATATGTCAGTTCTGTTTTTGAACCCTATAGATTTGTACCATGTCAATTCCTGTTGCTTTTTACATTTATATTCAAAGGGGGTGAGGCTATTTTTTTTTTATTTGACCACGGAAAAGTGTCTGTAAAACTAAGCGCAGTGAACACAGGATCATTCAAGGACTGAAGAAAGAGCTGTCTTGTTAATTCAAGTCCAGTGTATACTGCAGATGTTAGCTAACCGTTCATTCGTGTTTTCCCTGTCTGTCTGTCTGTCTGTCTGTCTGTCTGTCTCTCTCTCTCTCTCTCTCTCTCTCTCTCTCTCTCTCTCTCTCTCTCTCTCTCTCTCTCTCTCTCTCTCTCCTTATCCCTCGCGCATGCATTTAATCAGAAAATACGTGTATTTGCATACACGCCCTATGCATCTAGTTGAGATCTTACACTCAAATGTAAAAAAAACCCTGATTTTCAGGTAATTATACTATGTGTTGCAGCAGATGTCGTTTATACTTCCCCAAGAGAGAGAAAGAGAGAGAGAGAAACAGACAGACAGACACAGACACAGACATAGACAGACAGACAGACAGGCAGGCAGGCAGGCAGGCAGGCAGGCAGACAGGCAGGCAGGCAGGCAGGCAGGCAGGCAGACGTTTTTACTTCCCTCAGAGAGAGAAAGAGAGAGAGAAAAACAGACAGACAGACACATACACAGGCTGGCAGGCAGGCAGGCAGGCAGGCAGGCAGGCAGGCAGGCAGGCAGACAGACAGACAGACCGAAAAGCAGACAGACGTCAGATTGAAGAGTCGCAAGCATCCTCTTTGATTGACAGCGTTTTGATGAGTTCTCTCCCCTGCACTTCAGATCCTCTAAACTGGAAAATCGAGCTCTCTGTTCCTAACTTTATATATGTATGTATGTATGTATGTATGTATGTATTTATGTATGTATGTATGTATATAGGTATGTATCTATATATGTATGTATGTATGTGTGTATGTATGTATGTAATGTGTGTGTATGTATGTATGTATGTATGTATGTATGTATGTATGTATGTATGTGAGTGTATGTATGTATGTATGTATGTATGTATGTATGTATGTGTGTGTGTATGTATGCATGCATGCATGCATGGATACATATATATGTATGTATGTATGTATGTATGTATGTATGTACGTATGTATGTATGTATGTATGTATGTATGTATGTATGTATGTATGTATGTATGTATGTATGTATGTATGTATGCATGTATGCATGTATGCAAGTATGCATGTATGTAACAACAGTTTATGCTAGTGTATTCTAACGTGCTTTGTCTCAACAACGTACTACGTCAAAGATTGGGACATTTGTATTTTATAATCCCAATTTTTTTTTCTCAGGATAATGAAGAAGCTATCGTGCTGGGTTTTTTTTTCCACATTCAATCCCCTTTTGCCTCGGGATCTGTAAATTCTATCAGCCATGCCATTGGCATAAAATGGTCTACTCTTCCAAAATGCGGAACAGGTTTTCATGTGCGCTCAAGATAGTCTGTGTGCAAATGGGTCCTCAGTTTATGGGCTCATCCGAAGGACTTCTGTGGAGTGGATTCGGCACTGATTTACTCCGAGGGAGATCGATGGCCTAGAGGTAACGCGCCTGTCTAGAATGCGAAAAGTCCGGGTCTGAAGTGTGCGGTGGTTCCAACCCCCGTTTTTTGGGCCCGAAACTCCCCCCCCCCCCCCATCCATTAGAGCATGAGTAGTGGTCTGGGCACTAGTCTTTCGGATGAGACGATAAACCGAGGTCCCGTGTGTTACACATAATTATTCACCGCACGTAAAAGAACCCACGGCAACAAGAAAGTTATCCCTGGCAAAATTATTAGAAAAAAAGCCACTCTGATAGGGAAACCAATACAGTTGCAGACAAAACAAAACAAAAAAGGGTGGCGCAGCTCTTGTGGTGACGCACTCGCCCCCGGGGGAGAACAGACCAAATTACTCGCAGAGAAATCTCGTGACTTAAAAGTGGTATAAATGAAATGAAATAAATGAAAAGTGCTGTGAGCAGGCGTTTCCGTGGTGGAAAATAGATAATAGATTTAGCACTTATGTGGGTGTTTTTTTTTACATCCAGTCCCCGTGTGTATGCGGCTTTGTCAATTCTGTCATCTGCTCCCACCGGCACACAATGGCCTACTCTTACGAAAAGCGGAGCAGATTGTAACGTGTGCGCAAGATGTTTTGCGTGCGTTCGCACACGGGGCCTCGGTTTATAGTCTCATCCGAATGACTTTTGGGGAAAGTGGAGTCTGCACTAATGTTAACTCCAAGGTAAAAATATCCCCTTGAACGGGAATCGAACCCGAGTCGTCAGATTATGGAATAGTGTGTTGGGTA
>CM054143.1:26895182-26897682 GCA_028751875.1 Rapana venosa | reverse complement strand
TATATTTTTAAATGTAAGAGTCCAAAACAATTCTTACCTTCTTTTTTGAAAAATCCTTGGATAAGATATTAAAAAATATTGATTTAGCGTTTCGTATAACAAAATATTAAACCAACAGTCCTAAAAGACATTTGTTATAGTTATAAGTCTAATTAGCATTTCTTATGTATTTATTTACTGTTATCGTTGCTTAGCCTTAGTATACCACCTACGTTATTTAGCAACATTTACCAATTATTTTACAGCACGTAACCATCAATATAAACATCCCATCCCCTCTCCATCGTCTAATATCACTTTGAGTGAACAGACGTAAAATTGAAGAAACAACAACAACGACAACATATCTCGGACCAGGTTGACGATGGGACTATGATTATTATGATAGGAATCGTAGAGAACGGCTCAAGCGATCATTCTACATGCATACGCGCATCGATAGTAAAATCATTTCTTCATCCTCATCGTCACTGAGCATCATGCAACAAAAGAAAATTGTCTCCAGTTCAGTTGTCCTGGCCTTTGCTGCTCTGTTCTCATGGTGACAAAAGCGGGACGGGATAGCCTGGTGGTTAGAACATTGCGTTCGCAATCTGACGACCCGGGTTCCATTCCCGTTCAAGGGGGATATTTTCTTCTGGAGTTAAAATCAGTGCAGACTCCAACTCTCCCCGAAAGTCCTTCGGACGAGACTATAAACCGAGGCCCCATGTTAAGAACACACGCATAACATCTTTGCGCACGCGTTAAATCATGTTGCGCTTTTCGTAAGAGTAGGCCATTGTGTGCCGGTGGAAACAGATGACCGAATTTACAAATCCGCATACACGCGGGGACTAGATGTGAAAAAAGCACATAAGTGCTTATTCCATTATCCTCGATATAAAAAATAAATAAATAAATACATAGATAAATAAATTTTTAAAAAAACAAGAAAGAAAGAAAGAAATGACCTCAGTGTTGGTCTTTTTACACACCTTCTGTACTTGTGGTGAGATTGTTTCCAAGACTTGGGGTCTAGAGGTTTCACAGGAGAAGGTTGTTTGAGGGATACGTTGGGGGTGATCACCACTCGGATGGGGGTCTGGCTCCGGGACTGAGCCATTTCTGTCGTCAGTAAGTGAGGGGGGAGGCTAGTAGTAGGTGGGGTGATGCGTATATTATTAACTCAGAGCAGGCACTACTTAACGTCATATTAAAAAAATTGACCCAGCTGCAGTGCAAGGTCCCCAGGGTAGCCTCATCATCATCATCATCATCATCATCATCATCATCATCATCATCATCATCATCATCATCATCATCATCATCATCATCATCATCAATGCCTTTGTGCCTTATTGGCACGTAGGGCAGCAACAAATGTTCTCCACTCCTGATGACCTTCAAAGCACCCTGGGCATTTCTGACCCTGAGGACGCAACATCACGAATAACGGCTAAGGCTGAGTCGCAGAAAAGTGAAATGCACGGTCTGGAAACACCGGGACAGAGGGAAATCACAGAGGACGAAGCAGCAGAATAAAAAAGATACAGGAAGAAAAAATGTGGAAAAAAAGGAGTGGGGTGGGGTAGAAAGAAAACAAATTAGTAGAAGGGCAGAGAGATAGAGCGACAGAGAGACAGATAGGCAGATAGACATACAGACAGACAAACAGACAGAGAGAAAGAAATAAAGAAAGAAAGAACGAAAGAAAGAAAGAAGGAAAGAAAGAAGGAAAGAAAGAAGGAAAGAAAGAAGGAAGAAGGAAAGAAAGAAAGAAGGAAGGAAAGAAAGAAAGACTAAAAGAAATAAAGAAAGAAATAAGGAAGGAAGACAAAGAAAGAAAGAAAGAAAGAAAGAAAGAGAGAGAGAAGAGAAAGAGAGAGAGAGAGAGAGAGAGAGAGAGAGAGAGATACAGACAGACAGACAGACAGACAGACAGACACAGGAGAGAGAGAGAGAGAGAGAGAGAGAGAGAGAGAGAGAGAGAGAGAGAGAGAGAGAGAGAGAGAGAAAGAGAGAGAGAGAGAGAAGAGAGAGAGAGAGAGAGAGAGAGAGAGAGAGAGAGAGAGAGAGAGAGAGAGAGAGAGAGAGAGAGAGAGAGAGAGAGAGAGAGAGAGAGAGAGAGAGAGAGAGAGAGAAGAGAGAGAGAGAGCTCCAACTAGAACTGTTTATCGACAGCAAATGTGTAAGCTTGGGACTTCTTTACACCATGATCTAAAAAAAAGTATTTCGTAAACAGTTTTAAGCAACAATTTCAAACACACCTACAGTTTCATTAACATCATTTTCATGTATTGACGTTCTTGTCTGGTATTGATGAGCAAAAATTGGGAATTGAAGCGGATAGAGGGGCTACGTGGTTTAATTCACTCCAATTTACAATGTTTATCGTATCTTTTTGTAAGTCTGAAGATAACAAGCCACCAAATGTTCTTTGATTATGAAGGATAGTACCATCAGTGAACATTTAAAAGTATGTCAAAATATGGCAAGGAAGAGCAGTATTGTATGTTGA
>CM054143.1:26870182-26890182 GCA_028751875.1 Rapana venosa | reverse complement strand
CCCATATAGAACCTGACTTTTCAAACAGCGATGGTGACCAACGCTACTCAAGGACACAACGCTGGTCAGAGCACCGTGAACTATTCACTGACCGACTTTACGGATGAAACCATACAGCCAGACTTCAGTCCTTGGGATACCTCCGATCCCCTCATGTCTGCCACTACCCGTATACTGATGCAGCAGGTGTTAAAGTGCTACATCAGACAGCCTGTGGTGTTTGTGGGCGTTTTGGGCAACGTCCTATGTTGCGCGGTTTTCTTGAAGGTAGGTTAGCGTTTGAATGGAAATTGAAAACGAACTACTACTTGTTCCTTTACTAAGCAGAGACACACTACTCACATCCATACCATCTTGTAATTCGTGGTTCATGGCTGGAAGTAGTTTGCCTCGGTGTAAAGTACAGGCAGAGTCTTGATGGTCGTGATGAGATGTGTCCCGTGTATTAATTAAAGCGCTTTAATTTGGTTGGGTTTTTTTTTGACAAAGATTCAGCGGTAGAAGAATTCTGTGTAAAATCGTTGTTCTTGTTTTGATCTTGTGTTGTTGTTGTTGTTGTTGTTGTTCTCTCTTCTTCTTTCTTCTTCTTCTTCTTCCTGTCCTTCCCCTTGTTGTTCTTCTTCTAGTTCTTTTTCTTTCTTTCTTTCTGTCTGTCTGTCTTTCTTTCTTTCGCTCGTTCGTTCTTTCTTTATTTCGTTATTTCTTTCATCATTTCTTTCTTTTTTCTTCTTCTTCTAGATACCGAAAACATATCCTGACTGTTTTTTTCTTCAAAATATCATAACACTGTCAGGGAACAGTATTGGATGTTTGGGGATGTTCCAAGTTGTTCTGGTCGATGTTTATGGCTTTTAAATCCCTCTTGCACGCATCTTTGCATCTCAGCTACGGTAAGCCTGTAGGACGTTTTCTCTGCGCAAGTTCTCCGTAGAAGAAGTCTTTAGGGATCCGTCTGTCGTTGTCCATGCGTACGACATTGCCGAGCCAGCACATACGTCTCTATTTGAGCAGCGTGTACATGCTGGTGCATCCAGCTCTTTCCAGGACGGTGTTGTTTGGGACCTTGTCCTGCCAGGTGATGTTCAGGATGCGTTGGAAGCAACGCATGTGTAAAGCATTGAGCTTTCGCTCTTGTCGGGCACGCAAAGTCCAGGACTCGCTGCCATACAAGAGGGTGCTCACGACGCAGGCTCTGTAGATCTGGATCTTTGTGTTCTCAGTCAGCTTGCTGTTGGTTCCATGCTTTTCTTTGGCAGTCTGGTTGGTCATGGGTGGTAGCTGCTTTGCCGCTTTGCGTTTGTTGAGGTCTGGGTCAAGTGAGAGGGTGTCTGAGATAGTTGAGCCCAGGTACACAAAGTCGTGGACGACATCCAATTCATCGTCATTGATGCTCACGGCTGTGGGAGAGTCCACATCCTGTCCCGGTATTATACGGATGCAAAATTTACAAAAACTGCATACACACGGGGACTGGATGAAAAAAACACATGAATGTTTATTCCATTATACTCGAAATAGAAGAATAGATACATTTGCAAATGGATAAATACAGACTTAAAGTATCTACACCATAGTGCACACCAAACAGGTGATAAATGTGACTAGACCATCTGTTTAGCAGCTCAAAGGACCGATTTTCTAAGCTGGATATATTTTTTTTTTCGTAATACCATGTTACACATGCTTCCATTACTTGATAGGGAGATAGAGAGAGGGAGAGAGAGAGGAGAGAGACAGAGAAAGAGAGGGATAAGGGGGAGAGAGAGACAGAGACAGAGGGAGACAGAGACAGAGAGACAGAGAGGGGTTGTCTGTCATAGGGGTACAGGGTACAGTACGGAAAACCATTATTTCTTCTCCATCTACAACCCTTGAACCAGTACAACAGAACTGATTGATTCGTTTGAGCTACATATCAGTCATCAGCACACTTACTTTTGCTTTACAATATTCTAACTCAGCTCACTAAAGCTCTGGCCTAGAATACAACTATGGTATGCCTACCATACAGTATCATGCTGTGTATATGCACTTCGAATAAAAACAGTTTGCACTTTGAAAGGAATCTCGTCAGCGCCTGGGCTTTATCACAGTTCTTGATTAAACCATTGACGCTGGGGGCAACAGCAAGGTGAGAGGCTGTATGACCAGTGGCTTTCTTTCCCATTCATGGAATTCCACTTTACAGCTTAGTCTTTAGTGATCGACTATGACTCTCTGACTAGGAGGCTTGACTCGTACAGACCTTATGTGCTGCAGCCCTGGGGGGCTGGTTGGCCTTTGGAGAGCATCTCCAACGCTGACTGTCCTTATGCCCACTTGGCCGAAGGAGCGGGGATATGCTGTGGGCAAGGCATCTCCACTATAATCAAATTTCTGCCCAGTTTCCAAAACAGCAGCTGCCTTCTCTGGTGTTTTTGGAGGTCATCGTCGGACACGACGGACAAACATACATACATAGAGGGTTGATATCTAATTTCTGGATGCTGGATGCAACACGTAGGGCTGACAGGTCCAGCTTGAACTCTTGCAGGTTTGCAGAGGCCCTGATGGAAAATTGGCAGCTTTCCTTCAAAGGTGGAGAAGGCTTTCGTTTCCACTTGGTGCTTCTTGCAGACACTGAGAGCCTGGTCACGACCGACTACACTGGTGTTTGTGTGTATCTATGTATATCCCTTGAGGCTTTTTTGAATGATTGAGCGTAGTTCAAGGTTTTAGTCAATCAGTTTAAAACAAGAACTAAAAAAGGATAGTAAAACAACAGTGTTATACTCGTCAATTTTTTGCATATTTCACTTTTTTATCATTTGCTTTTGTTTCTTGGCTATTGTCTAGAGCTCTGAAGTTCACCAATGGTGAGATTTCGCGTATGCAATCGTTTTTACTTATTATAAAGGTAGCCGATATCCACCTTCAGGGGTGTTACTATGCTATGAATGAAATAATTTTTACCGTTCATATTTAATCATCGGCTCGTGTATATACACAAAACGAATTCAGGCTCGAGCAGAGTTACTCTTGAATTTTACCCAGGAGATCGTAAAACAATATGCACCTTTCCTTTACCGGATGCAAAACAAATATTCAAACCCACGACTTCATTGACCTATGAGAATGGATTCGAACCCCTTTTAACCACTCTGCTATAGAGTCCGTCACAGACGCATTTATCACTCTTGTAGAATATAATGAATCTTATTTTGAAAATCTAAAAAAAAACAACCCACGATGATGCCTCAAGTTGTTTTCCGGCCCGTGACAGCATTTGCCTGAGTCTTATGCAGCGATTATATTTCAATTACCCATGTCATGCTTGAAAATGGGAAATTAAAACATCGTCTCCCTGTATTTTTCCAATAAATCCATTGACGGAGTTTTAAATCAGTTAGATTTTTAAAATTGCTAAAGGTTTGTTGGTAGGTCCTATAGAGCATTTATTGTAGTTATTGTAGTTCTTTTCATTTATAAATGTTTTGATTTGTTATCCTTTACTGTCAAACATACTATTTCCTTTGTTATTGTTATGTGCCACACACACACACACACACACACACACCACACACACACACACACACACACACACACACACACACACACACACACACACACACACACACTATATGCCTGTCTGTCAGTCTGTCTGTCTGTCTGTCTGCCTGTTAAATTGTTGAACTTAAGATCTGGATTCTTTCAAAATGGAACTGCCACTGTGAACCAAAAAGTACGTACTGGATGCAAAAGATTTGCATCACCAATAATTGTTTTCAAACACAATGTATAGATTAACGTACTAGCACTTTTTGTGTGTGTGTGTGTGTGTGTTGTGTGTGTGTGTGTGTGTTGTGTGTGTGTGTGTGTGTGTGTGTGTGGTGTGTGTGTGTGGTGTGTGTGTGTGTGTGTGTGTTGTGTGTGTGTGTGCGTGTGTGTGTTTGTGTTTTTGTCTGTTTGTGTTCGTGCTACGCGTGCGTGCGTGCGTTTCGTTGTAGAGTGTGTGTGTATGTGTGTGCGTGCGTGCGCGCGTGTTCGGGGTGCGCGTGTGCGCGCGCGTGAGTGTGTGTGCGCCCACGCGCATCCGTGTGCGCGTGCGTGCCTGTGGTGTATGTATGTGTGCGTAAATGCATGCGTGAATGTGCGCGCCTTTGTGTGCGTGTGTGTGGTGTGTGTTCACTAACAATTTATTTTTGGTTCTCTCTCTCTCCCTCTCTCTCTCTCTCTCTCGCTCTCTCGCTCTCGCTCTCTCGCTTCTCGCTCTCTCGCTCTCTCTCTTTCTTTGATTTCTCTCTTCCATTGATTTCATTATTTCATTCAATAACTGAATGGCAATTTGAATGATTCATTTCATTGCTTTTTGACATTACCTTGTTTGTTGATCAATTGCTTTATTCATGTTTTTTTTCCACTTTTTTCCCCCATGAGGGCCTGGTGTAAAGAAACCTCCTGCTTATCCATTTCTATCTATTTACCTATCTGTCCCGTAGTCTGACGACCGTGGGGGCACCCTCAAAGACTCAACAACCAGTTCCCTCCATTCCTCTCTCTGCTCTGCCTTTCTCAGGGTTTTGTTGAGTTCTAGGCCTGTCCATTCGCTGATGTTATCCTCCCAGCTCTTCCTTGGTCTGCCTCTTCTTCTTCCTTCTTGAACAGTGCCTTGTAAAACTGTCTTTGCAAGTCCTTTGGATCTTGTGACATGCCCATACCATTTAAGTTTACACTTTTTCACGATCGTTAGAAGGTTCTCATAGGGTCCAATGGTTTGCTGGATTCTGTTATGCACGCTTTCGTTGCTTATGTGGTCTTTGTAGGAGATGCCAAGGAGTCTCCGAAAGCATCTCATCTCCACCGCCTGTACTCTTCTCTCCAAATCTGCAGTCAGGGCCCATGATTCACAGGCATACAGAAATATGGATATGACAAGGGAGCGCATTAGTCTGATCTTGGAGATAAGTGAGATATTTTGATCTCTCCAGATGGTGTTTAGTTTTGACAAAGCTGTTATTGTCTGTGCAGTCCTACATACTACTTCTGGCTTGGATCCCTGGTCTGATACAATGGCTCCCAGGTACTTGAAGCTTTGAACTGTTTCCAGCTTGTGGTCATTAACTCTGATATCAGCGCTAATGCCGTTGGTGTTATTAGTCATCAGTTTGGTCTTCTTTGCACTGATTTCCATGCCGTATGTTTTGGAGGCCTTATTCAAGTGTTCTGTTAGGCTGGCAAGCTCTTTTTCTGATCCTGCTATTCCATCAATGTCATCTGCGAAGCGGAGGTTTGTGATCATTCTGCCACCAATGCTGACTGATCCTTCATGATGATCCAGTGCATCAGCCATGATTCTCTCAAGGAAGATGTTGAAAAGTGTGAGTGAGAGTAGACAGCCCTGCCTTACTCCAACTGTTGTTCGAAACCATTCTCCAATGTTGTTGTTGTAGTACACTGCACTGTTGGCCTCGCTGTACAGCTGTTTGATGACTCTGATCAGGTTTGCATTGATGCTGTACAAATTCATGGTTTCCCACAAAGCTGCATGCCACACCCTGTCAAATGCCTTCTTAAAATCGATAAATACGTGGTAAAGGTCTTGTTGATGTTGAAGGTACCGCTCACATATTATTCTGAGGTTGAATATCTGTTCTGTTGTGCTGCGCCCTGCTCTGAAACCTGCTTATTCCTCAGCAATGATGGTCTCTGCTTGTGGCTTCAGTCTATTCAATATTATCTGCAGCATGACCTTGCTTGGGTGGCATATGAGGCTGATTGTGCGGTAATTATGGCATTGTTGTAGATATCCTGTCTTGGGGAGGGTGATGATAAGTGACTGTGTCCATGGTGTTGGCCATTTTCCTGTCTGCCAGATCTTGTTGCAGATTCTTTGTAGGGCGCTGATCATGGCTTCCCCTCCAGCTTGAACCAACTCAGCTGGAATGTTGTCAGCCCCTGCTGACTTCCCCTTTTTCAGCGATCTGACTGCTGTTTCCACTTCTTCTCGGAGGATAGGGTGACTCTCTGTGTCTTTGCTTGCGGGTACATTAAGGACTTCTGGATCTCCTGCGGTTCTATAGTTATACAGGTCGGAGCAGTATTCTGTCCATCTGTTCAGAATATCCTGGTCGTCAGTGAGTTCCCATTTTTGTCTTGGATTGTTAGACCTTTTCCCTGTTTTGTGCTAGTCAGGTCTTTCACCAGCAGATATACTTTCTTGCTATTGTTTTTCTTGATGTTCTCTTCAATGTCTTGGCACTGTTCACCAATCCATTTCTCTTTTGCCTCCGTCATGGACTTCCTGATTCTTTTGTTGACTGCCCTATAATGTTCTGCTCTTTCTTTTGTTTTCTTTTTCTTTTTCTTCAACTCTCTACGCTTGTCGCATAGTTGTAGGATGTTAGGTGTGACCCATGGTTTTTTTGACTGGTCGGTGTTTGCCAAGAAGCTCGCTTGCTGTTTCAGTCACAGCTGTATTGAAACTTTTCGTCAGTGTATCTATGTCTGAGTCTATCACAGTGAGTGCTGCAAACTTTCCACCTATCCTTGCTTGAAAAATGTCCACTACCTCTGGGTCCTTCAGCTTCTCGAGGTCAAATTTGATCCTGATGTTTTTCCGCTTGTGGATTTTCTTTAGACGTAGTCGGAAAGTCATCATCACAAGATCATGATCACTCCCTATGTCTGCTCCTGGAAAACTTCGTGTCTGTGCGATGTTAACGCTAGACTGAAACCGTCTTTTCACCATGATGTAATCTATTTGGTTGTGGTGTTCTCCATTTGGGCTATGCCATGTCCATTTTCTGGATTTCTTGTGTGGGCCAAGTGTATTCACTAGCTGGAGGTGGTTGTTACTGGCAAACACCAGGAGTCTCAAGCCTCTTTCATTTACCCTCATTAAAAAGTTCGAGTTCGAGTTCTCTCTTTCTTTCTTTCTCTCTGTTCTTCTATTCTTAATTTCAAAACAAATATATTGTGGGCCAAGGTCAATGTACCTTAATATCATTTCAGAGTTCAGAGTTCAGAGTACAGACTTGTCTCTCTCTCTCCATCTCTCTCTCTCCCTCTCTTCCCCTCTCTCTTCCCCCCTCCCTCTCTCTCTCTCTCTCCCCATCTCTCTCTCTCCCCTCTCTCTCTCTCTCCCCCCCTCTCCTCTCTCCCCTCTCTCCCCCCCTCTCTCTCTCCTCCTCTGTCCTTCCATCCTAAATGCAAAAAGTATATTGTGGCCCAATGTCAATAAAACTTGCATAATTTCAAAGTTCAGAGTACATACTTTTCCCTCTATCTATCTATCTATATCTGTCTGTCTTTCTCTATCTATCTATCTTTCTATCTATCTGTCTGTCTGTCTATCTATCTTCTATCTATCTATGTCTATCTATCCATATATTTATCTATCTGTCTCTATCTATCTATCGATCTGTCTATCTATCTATCTATCTATCTATCTGTCTGTCTCTATCCATCTGCCTATCTATCTCTATGTATCTATCAGTCTATCTATCTATCTATATCTAGCTAGCTATCTGTCTATCTATCTATCCATCTATCAATCTCTATCTATCCGTGTATCTATCTATCTATCTATCTATCTATCTCTCTCTCTCTCTCTCTCTCTCTCTCTCTCTCTCTATATATATATATATATATATATATATATCTACCTATCTATCCATCTCTGTCTCTATCTATCTCTCTCTCACTTTCTCTCTCCCCCAATCTCCTCACCCCTCCTCTCTCTCTCTCTCTCTTTCTTGAGAATGATTTGCGCCTGGTGGCAACATGGCGTGCTTGTGTGTGTGGCTCTCAATAGAAGCTGTGATTTGTGTGGCTTTCCTGTCATCCTGTGAGGATTGTTTTCTATCGTTGTGTTTGTGTTTCTCTGAGAAACCTGGTGGTCAGAATAGTTTTTTCTTGACATTGCTTATTTTGAAAAATATTTCAAATCTGAACTTTTAAAAATCTTTTTGAATATTTTTTTGTTTTAAAAAATGGCGACATGATTTATGTTCACATTAGTGTTCTGACCTTTTCAACTCTCTCTCTCTCTACCTTGACCTTGCTGCAGCCTGATAAACTGCACGTGTGTCTCACAAATTTCAACCACCTCCACCATCACCATCCTCCTGCTTTCCGCACTCCACCCCTATGACACACACACCCCTGAAAACATGAGAGTATTGTTCTTACGTGAAATTGGCCGCAAACAGAACAGTATTGATGAAGAAACAAAACAAAAATATTTCAAACCTTGGCATCAATCGTTGCAAAACCAGAAGAGGAACACATGCCTGACTCAGTTTGTTTCTGTTATATTTTCTTCATTCTTCTCTGACAAAGTCCTTACATTCGCTCCAGACTGGATCAGATTTCTTTCCAACCTGTGCCTCCAGATGCCCTCGTCACTGGCATTCCTCTCCATTTCTTTCACCCAACAAGCGAGAAAGAAATCAAGACAATTCTGAAAGGAATGACAATAAAATCATGCGATCTCAATCCTGCCCATGCCTCTCTTCTCACTCAGTGCATTCCACAGTTTATACCCGCTATTACGAAAATAGTAAACTCATCTCTTCTTTCAGGAATTTGTCCATCAGATCTCAAAACTGCAATAGTTACACCTCTACTCAAAAAGCACGACCTCGACTCTAGCATTCTGAAGAATTACAGACCTGTTTCTAGCCTACCTTTTATCTCTAAAGTCCTTGAAAAAGTTGTTCTGAAACAACTCAACGGCCACCTTCATTACAATAGTCTTCTTCCCCCATTCCAGTCTGCCTATCGCACTGACCACAGCACTGAGATCACACTAGTCCAGGCCTTAAACACGCTTCTACATGCCTCTGACTTAGGGAAAATCTCCATTCTCACTCTTCTCGACTTATCGGCAGCCTTTGACACTATAGACCATTCAATTCTTTTGTCCCGTCTCAAAAACACGTTTGGTATTACAGGCACAGCGCTAACCTGGTTTGGTTTATACCTTACAGGCCGATTCTACATAGTTTCAATAGACAAGATTCAATCATCACCTACTAAACTGGAATGTGGAGTCCCGCAGGGATCAGATCTCGGCCCTGTTTTTCACTCTATACACTGCTCCACTTTCACATATAATAAATCGTCATCAGATCAACCATCGTTTGTATGCCGATGACTCTCAGATTCCTAGCAGTGATACACCTGAAAATCTGCCTTCTCTCTTGACAAATATAGACTTCTGCCCTCAAGATATCCAAAATTGGATGATACAGAACAAATTACAGCTAAATGCAGACAAAACAGAAGCCATGCTTGTAGGGACCAAACACAAACTCTCACCCATCACAACAGCTTCAGTAGAATTCGGCAATATGTCAATTCCTCTATCCACTACTGTGAAGTATCTAGGGATCATTATCGACAACACAATCTTCATACAAAAATTCATCACCCAGACCTGCCAATCATGCTACTAACAATTACGGCGTATTAGTGCAATTAGAAAGTTTATGTCCACTGATGCAACATCCAAACTAGTCGCGTCTCTCATTCTTTCACGTCTGGACAATTGCAATTTTCTTCTGGCTGGTCTGCCAGCATCATCAATCCACTCCTTTCAACGTATACAAAATTCTGCAGCTCGACTTGTCCTCAGAAAGAGCGCTTTGCTTTGTTGCTTTACAAGATTCAGCGCTATATAAATTCCATACATTATTATTATTATTATTATTATTATTATTATTAAAGAGAACATCTGAGCACGTAACTCCTCTCTTGCAATCTCTCTACTGGCTGCCTGTGCCACAGAGAGTTAACTATAAGATCAGTACCCTCTGTTACATATGTCTCAACAAAACAGTTCCCTCCTACCTCTGCTACTGTCTTCACCTATACACTCCTTCTCGTTCCCTCTGCTCTGCTGCAGATACTATGTGCTTACGACCACCGAGATTCAACCAATCCACTGTTGGCTGTCGCTTTTCTCAAGTTTCTGGTCCAATGATCTGGAATGATCTCCCTATCTTTCTTCGCCAAAAGCCTGAAACTTTTAAATCCAGCCTCAAGACATATTTATTCCAAATCTGATTTTCCCCCTCTTGTTTCATCTCAAATCTGTCCCTGCCTAAAACAGCCCAAATCCCATCACCCTGCCAAAGTATATAATCTTTATGTGTTTATTCGTTGATTTATTCTTTTATATCGAGGATAATGGAATAAGCACTCATGTGATTTTTTATATCCTGTCCCCGTGTGAATGTGGTTTTGTAAATTTTGTCATCTGTTCCCACCGGCACACAATGGCCTACTCTTTCGTAAAGCGGAACAGGATTTAACGTGTGCGCAAGATGTTCTGCATGTGTTCGCACACGGGGCCTCAGTTTATAGTATCATCCTAAGGATAAGGATGGTGTGTGTGTGTGTGTGTGTGTGCGTGTGTGTGTGCGTGCGTGTGTGTGTGTGTGTTGTTGTTGTTGTCTTCAATTTAACGTCTGTTCACACTCAGTGATATTAGACGAGTGCCTCTGTGTGTGTGTGTGTGTGTGTGTGTGTGTGTGTGTGTGTGTGTGTGTGTGTGTGTGTGTGTGTGTGTGTGTGTGTGTGTGTGTGTGTGTGTGTGTGCGCGCGTATGTAAATTTGAATTTGTTAACTCTGTTAATTGTTATTGGTTGTATGTATGGGTGTGTTGAATGCAAGCGCTTTGATTTCTTTTTGCAAGATATATCACTATATAAATTCCCTTTCTTATCATTATTATTTTCTCTTTCTCCCTCCCCCCCTCTCTCTCTCTCTCTCTCTCTCTCTCTCTCTCTCCCTCTCTCCCTCTCTCTCTCTCTCCCTCTCTCCCTCTCTCTCTTTCTCTCTCTCTCTCTCCCTCCCTCCCCCCCTCTCTCTCTCTCTCCTCTCTCTCTCTCTCTCTCTCTCTCTCTCTCTCTCTGTCTCTCAATTTCGTTTATTCCTTATGTTCCAACTTCCTTTTTTTTCCGCCCCGCAAAAACGTATCGTTACCAAAGGGGTGCGTTTCAGTTTCGTAAAACCATTTTTAGACTTCGAGACACACACACACACACACAGAGAAACTTCTCCAGGTCCTGTTTTCCAGCAAGGGCCCCTTTAGACAGAATCAACCTCTCCCCTTCTGGCTGTCATGGCTGACCTGAGCATCTGGTGGGCCAGGCGTTGTCCCTGCCGGGCTGTTTTCCTTCGGGCCCGCTTTCCCCCGGCCAACTGGGGGGGGGTCTCACCGCCTACTGGCCCTCACTGGTGCTGCCTTCGCTTTGGGGGCTCATCTGTTCCATGTGGATCGTGCTGACTGTTGTTTTTGCCTTTAAGCGGGAAAGGTTTCTGGTAAGGCAGATTTTTTTTAGATGCTGTTGGGTGGGGGTGGGAGAGAGAGAGAAGAAGAGAGAAGGAGAGAGAGAGGGGAGGGGGAGAGAGAGGGGAGGGGGGGAGGAAAAAGAGAGAGGGGGAGAGAGAGAGGAGAGAACGAGAGGGAGAGGGGGAGAGAGAGAAGGGGAGAGAGGGGGGGGAAAGGAGGGGGGAGGGAGAAGAGGGGGGTAGAGAGAGAAGAAGGGGAAGGAGAGAAGAGAGGGAAGAGGGAGAGAGAAGAGGAGGGGAGAGAGAAGAGAGGGGGGAGAGAGGGGGGGAGAAGGGGGAGATGGGAAGAGGAAGGGGAGAGAGAGGTTGGGAGAGGGGGGGAGAGGAGAAGGGAGAAGGGAGAGGGGGAAAAGGGGGAAAAGAGGGAAGAGAAGGGAGAGGGGGGGAAGGGGGGGGAGGGGGAGAGAGGAGATGGAAAAAGGGGGAGAGGGGAGAGAGAGAAGGGAGAGAGAGGGAGAGAGAGGGGGGAGGATAATTTTTAAGATTTTTAAGATTTTAAAAGTTTAAAAGGTTTGGGCCAACCTTCATACACATTGAGGGGGGTGGAGATTGGGTGGTCCATTAAAACATGACACCGAAATAATAACATGAGAGAGAGAAAGGGGGGTTGTGTGTGTTTTGGGTGTGTGTGGTGTGGTGTGTGTTTTTGTGTGGGTGTGTTGTGTTGTGTGTTTTGTTGTGTTTTTGTTTGGGAGGAGGGGGTAGGGGGGGTGTGTGTGTTGCATGTTGGACGTGAGAAGAAAGTTAAAAGAACGAAACGAATAAAAAATAAAAGATAGATAGATAAAAGTAAAAGAAGATAGATCGCAATGATAGACCGATAGATTTAGATAGATAGAAGATAATAGATAGATAGATAGATAGTAACAGAACGAAAGAATAATGATAGATCGATAAAAAATAGACGATATACATAGACAATTTTATAAGAGAGAGAGAGAGGGGGGAGGGAGAGAGAGAGAGAGAGAGGAGAGAGAGAGAAAGAAGAGAGGGGGAGAAAGGATGGGGGAGAAGAGAAGGGTAAAGAGCTATGAACGAGAAATACTTTTTTTTAAAGTGCATTGGCCCTGGGGGACAATACCTGTTTTGGGGTAAGAAAGGAACAAGAAGAGGGGGGGAATTTTTTTATTTTTTTTTATTTTTATTTTTTTTATTTTTTAAAATTATATATAATCGAGGGAAATGGAAAAAACACTTATGGCTTTTTTACATCCCGTCCCGTGTGTATGCAGTTTTGCAATTCCCAACTTTCTCCCGGGGACACAAGGCCTACTCTTTAGAAGAGCGGGGAACAGGATTTAACGCGTTTCGCAAGATGTTTTGGGGCGTTTCGCACACGGGGCCTCGGTTTATAGTCTCATCCGAAGGACTTTGACATTCAGTTCGATTTTTTGGGGGGTCAAACTGTGAAGAAGGGGCGAGGCTGGGAATCGAACCCACAACCTCACGGTTGACTTGTTGGCAGGCAAACGTCTTAACCATCCTGCCACCTTCCTTCTTATAAAACAGAGAATACTTTAAAAGTGCATTGGCCCTGGATCACAATACACTTTTGTGGGCTAAAAATGGAACAAGAGAGAGAGGGCAGGAGAGAGAGAGAGAGGGAGAGAGATAGAGAGAGAGACAGACAGGCAGACAGACAGAGAGACAGAGAGAGATACATAGAGATAACTCTAATCATTATGTTTCTATCCCTGTCGATCACAGATGGCATATCAGAGCTATAAACCCTTAAAATGTAAATCTCGGATTAAACGAGCGGCAGATATAGACGGATTAGAACACGATTCCAAACAAGCTTTTCGTTTCTTCCTGACATCAATGCCCTAGCCAACCGTAAGGGTCAGCAAAGGACGGCCATCGTAATGTGTGACACAAAAAATCACATAAACGACACATGAACCTGTGCGCAAGATGTTCTGCCCTTCATGGGATGATTCATGTGTTTTTTACTTTGACTTTAACTTTGATGGAAATCAATATTCGCATCCTCAACACCAACCTCGTTCATTGTGACAAAGAAAATAATAATAATAATAATAATAATAATAATAATAATAATAATAATAATAATAATATAATAATAATAATAATAATAATAATAATAATAATAATAATAATATCATCACAACATGACAATCATGTTAACTGATATCAGATGAGAAATGCCTGATTTTCTCAAAGGGGACATTATCCGGGTGGAAGGGGGAGGGGGGAGGAGTAGGCGTGATTGTGTTTCTTTGTTCGTTTATTTGTTTGGTTACTGTCTATGTTATTTTATTGATTTGATGGATTATCAATAACTAAATGACGATTTGTGTAGGTGGATGTATAAAGAAATGGAACAATTCCTTTTATTGTGGTATGTAGTTGACATGCTTATCAATCCATTGATTTATAAATATACTTTGCTACCTTTTTATCTTAAGGGCATAGTGAAAGACACAGCTCTGGCCTATCCAGTTACCCTTCATAACATATTCGAGTCCGATTTGGGGTTCCCTCTCTCTCTTTCTACTCTCTTTTCTCGTCTTCTCCTCTCTATCCTCTTCCTTCTCTCTCTCTCTCTTCTCTCTCTCTTCTCTCTCTCTCTCTCTCCCTCTCTCTCTCCCTCTCTGTCTGTATGTCTGTCTGTTGGGGGTAGGGGTTGTTGGTCATTTGTGTATGTTGGGGATGTGTACATTTGTTATTTCGCTTTCATGCCTGTACCCGGGTACAACCTCTTCGATCGCTGTTCACTATACCATCGTTACGACCTTGATAGTGTTAACGTCTTCTCCAATTCATTTATCGAAAAAAAACCCAACCCAAATAATCAACAAACTTTTACAAAAAGAAATACTTTCTCCCCGAAAACAGGTTGACGGTGGCGTTCATACTCGTGTCGTATCTGCTACCCCTGATCTTCACGCTCTTCAACTTTCTGGCCTACGTCATCAAATGGAGAACGGACTCCGTCACCAATCGTAGCTCTGCTTACATGCACCCTACAGTCTGGTTTCCCTTCGATCACAGACTGGCCATGACCCTCAAAGCTTACTTTTCCCTGGTGATCAGACCCGTCTGCCTCGTCTGCATGATAGTGTCCTCCGCCATCACCGTTCTCCATCTGCGTCGGGCGTCACAGTCACGGGTAACGCTAGGAGGCAACGTGACGGAAGACGCCAAATCGGAGGATAAACGCATCACAGTGATGCTGCTGATCATTTGCGGGGCGTACATCGTCTTCAGCTTGCCGCAGATCGCTTATTCCATGACGTTGATGGTCGTGCCGGAGTATAACGTGTACAGGAGATACCACAACAGCTCGGTGGTACATTACTACATCATTTGGGCCGCTTCCAGTTTCAACTCCGCTATCAATTTTGTGCCGTATGTTATGTTGAGTTCTAGATTTCGCAAGACGCTTCGAGATATGTGTTTCTGCTTTGGGAGCAAGAAGCAAAATAATATGTGAGTGAGAGGACAAACAAATTTGGATGAATTGTTGTGAAGACACAAAACAAAATACGAGGAGAATAAATAGTAGTTGTCTTCTTGGTTTTTGCTGTTTTTGTTTTTTGTTTGTTTGTTTGTTTTTGCTTCTTTGTGGGGGGGGGGGGGGGGGGGGCTGTCGGTCTGAATTGTGTTTTGTTTCTGTGACAATGTATCTTTCTGTCTGCGTTTCACTTGTTTTATTGTTTAATCTGTTTTCGATCCTGTCTGTATCTTTGTTGTTATTTCTGCGCATATATAAATTTCTGTCTATCTGTTTATGAATTAGTATGTCACATACCCACATCGACTCCCACACCCACCCATCTACACACATCCACACCCACATATACACACACACACCTACACACACACACACACACACACACACACACACACGCACACATACACATACGCACGCACGCACACACACAAATGTACACACGCACGCACGCACGCACACACAAAATGCACGCGCGCTCACGCACATTTGCATGCATGCACACGTGACGCCCACACGCTCGCACGTTCGCATGCCCGCGCTGTCACGCAGAGAGAGAGAGAGAGAGAGGGAGAGAGAGAGAGAGAGAGAGAGAGAGTGAGAGAGAGAGAGAGAGGAGAGAGAGGAGAGAGAGAGAAGAGAGGAGAGAGAGGAGAGAGAGAGAGAGAGAGAGAGAGGAGAGACAGACAGACAGACATACAGACAGACAGACAGACAGACATACAGACAGATGACACAGGAAGAGAGGCAAAACATCTATTGCAAAATCAATGTTTCTTGGTTGGAGAGCCAACTGACCCTTCTTCCATCGCTATCGCTCTTCAGTTAACTTTTCACATTGCAGAAACGCACACACTGACCTTTATACTCAATAACATTTTTTCTTCAATACCTGTATTTGACTTCTAAGTTAAACGAAAAAGAGCAGTAACAAAAGATGGAGGAGAACCCACCAATCAACAAGCAAACAAAAAATAAATTCATACAACGACTTTCAAGGCCTTGACACACAAAAAAAGAAAAAAAGAAACCAATCTAAATGAAACCCATCACATTGCTTACGGCATTCATTTATTTTTTAGTGGGTAAGTCCGCATGAAGTTAAGGAACTGTGTATCTCTATATTGTGAGTCAGTGAGATAGTGAGCAGTGATGATGACGATGATGATGACGATGACGATGATGATGATGATGATGATGATGATGATGATGATGATGATGATGATGATGATGATGATGATGATGATGATGGTGGTGGTGGTGGTGGTGGTGGTGGTGATGAAGGTGTTGATGATGTTGATGATGATGATGGTGGTGGTTGTGGGTATAATGGTGGTGATGGTGATGATGACGATGGTAGTGGTATTGTTGATGGTGGTGATGGTGATGATGATGATGGTGGTGGAGGTGGAGGTGGTGGTGATGATGATGATGATGATGATGATGATGATGACGACAATATTGATGATGGTGATGATGATGGTGATGATGGTGATGATGGTGATGATGATTATGATGTGTCTGTGCGTGCAGGCATGTGTTTGTGCGTGCGTGCACACGCGCGCACATGTATGTGTGTGCCCGCGTGCGCGCGTGTGTGAGTCTGTGTGTGTGTTTTCTTCACATTCTCCAAGAGCATACCTCTCACAATCATTATCGCTTTCTTCCATGAAAACAGACATCCGAACTATCTTTTTCTTTCAATAGTCGTTTAAGTGCCGCACTCTTCAACGGCTGGCCTTGCATCACACATTGATGGACAATGCCTCGCTTTATCTTAAATAATTCCGTCAGTTCATTTCCACACCTCTCAAATACGATTATCGTGTTTGACAGCAAATTACCTGGCTACTTTCTCTCTCTCCTCTGAATTATGGAGAGAGAGAGAGAGACGACAGGCGGGGTGGGGGGTGGGGGTGGGGGGCGAGAGAGAGTGAGAGAGAGAGAGAGATACAGGGGAGGAGAGAGAGAGAGAGAGAGAGAGAGAGAGAGAGAGAGAGAGAGAGAGAGAGAGAGAGAGAGAGACACACACAGAGAGAGACACAGAGAGAGACAGAGAGAGAGAGATGAAACTATAAAAGATAGGGATGACGTAGGAAAGGAAGCAAAACATCGATCGCTTAATTGATCGATTTCTTTGCTGCCTAACCCAACTGAGACATGCTGCATCAATATCGATTTTTCAATGTTTTATTATACATTTTTAACATCAAATCGATCACGTTAAAACGTGAAACCGAATTTCGCTGAGACAAAATTAGATTATCTGTCAGGCACGTCACGTTAGCTCTCTGTAAACGTTGCGTTCTAATTTTGTTTTTCTTTCTTGATTTTGTTTCCTTTGCTTTGTCTTGTTAGTGCAAGGCTGGAAACTACATTGTTCTCCTATAAATGTCTGCATTGCCATTCATCTCATCTCATCTAATCTGCTCCCTTAACACCCTCCCCCCTCTGGGGATGTAGGGACACTTCAGTGACGAACGTTGCACCAGTTGGCTCCATTTGCGGCGGTTGTGGGCAAGTGCCTGGGTTGTGGAGAAGCTCTACCAATTATGCTTATTAAGGTATTGTTTTCCTTAACACTCGTAGCACGCAGTATGTCAGCAGCATACGTAGTATAGTTTTAGTCCATATTTTATCAATATCAAGTGACAGGGTAGGTGTTTTTTTTTAAAGAAAGTTATTGCTAAAAGCATACCTGTTATCTGACCCAGGCCAAAAGTTTTGTCAGTTTTTAATGAAAGGCCTACATCAATATGTAGTTTTTCTTTGAAAATAGCCATCATTGTTACTAAAGGTTGTTTTTAGCTATGACAAGTTCTTATAACATCAGCCTGTTAAGTCCATTAGAATTCTGAAGAACATTAAAATTGTTTTTTTCTTCGTCGAACACTTGTCTGTCATAATTTATTATTAGCCAAAAGTACGTTGGGTTGCCGTTAAGCGCCTGACAAGTGAGGCCTGGCGCATCCAACTTCAGCGTGTGAAAATATTACTGTGTTCTTTCTGGAAAAAGGCAGTTGAGTGGACCAAGAAAGCAGAAAATTGACAAAAAGGTGTTGACAGGAATAAGGCAGAAAAACGAGAGGCATAACAAGAGGGAATTTCTAGCACATAATTTCTGGAAGGTGGAGTTGCTATGTCTACTGACAAGACCCCGGCATCCCCATGGGGGTATAATATTATGAGGTCTCCTTATTGTTATGAATATTGCGAGTTACTTGGAAAAGCAGTCAGGTACGTTATTTCCCCATCCATAATGTTAGGCTCCTATATTGATTCCTTGGTAGGGGGGGAGAGAACGTTTATATCCAGGGTACCTCCTGGTGGTATCAAGATGGGATGGAGAACATGCAACAACAGAATAATGCATTTACATGACAATTAACTTCATCTTCAAATGTATATCACGTAACAACCCTATAAAATACGCCGACCCTAGATAAAGCATACGTGCCCAAGTTAAGTTTATATCTATTGACAGACATGTTGTATCGTGGTTTCAATGCAGAGAGGTTTGAAATTCAAGTCAGTTAAGGGTTGGGTCAGGGCTGTAAACGGTGTGTGATTGAAACCTAGCGTGAAGCCAAATTTATTGCAACTGGGTTTTTTTCCTCTAAGAGTTGTGGCTCGGTGAAAAACAAACGTTATTCGGTGCACAAAGGAACACAACGCACCACATACTCAGACGTGTATAGGAAGACTAGACAAGAGGTCACCATGAGACTAGATCAACTACAGCCACAGTTATTAGAGATAATGTTTTCGCTATTGTATGGTGATGATCACTGATGATATGGATGATATCATGATGCTGCTATGGAAGTGCGTGTGCTTTGAGACTACGTGACAGGCCTTAGCTCAGCGCTTCCTACCATGATATCTGGATATATTTTTTCGTGGTATGTGTTTCTCTCCGCTTTTCTCTGATAGTCTGGTTATTTTGTCTTTTTTTCTGAATGTACTTGTTATTTGTTTACTATATCCTAGCGTCAACCGGACCTGAGAGATACAGACACCTGAAATTTCAGTCAGGTAATGTGTGCAATATTCTTAAATGCGAATCGTTAAAAGTGGACGAAGTTTGACAGTGTGGTCCCGAGTCTTCCCAATGATCCCGTATTAATAATATAATAATAATATATGAAATTATATAGCGCTGAGTCTTGTAAAAAGCAAACAAATCGAAACGCTTGTACTCAAATCATTTACACGCATGCAACTCTCCTTAAACATAATAAGCAACATATTTCAAATCCATGCGCGCGCACCCGACGTACGCGCGCTCACACACACACACACACACACACACACACACACACACACACACACACACACACACACATACTCGCGAACAGACTTAGGAGGTGAAAGATGCTGCTGAAGATTAGGGATAGATATGAGGGGAAAAGTCTCAGGTAGAAAATAAGTGTGTTTTGAGGCTGGATTTGAAGGTATTAAGTAAAGGCTTTTGGCGAAGTGAAGGAGGGAGGTCATTCCAGGTGGATGGACCAGAAACAGAGAAAAGTCACTTTTAGGGTAGGAGACAGCTGTAGTCTATCAAATCCCTATGACTCTAATGGGATGGGACTCCCCCGACATTCTATTCTGTTAAGGTGGGTTTTTTAAGCGCTAACTATTGCGTCAAGGTATTGGTTGAGTCATATGATTTTAACGTGATCACATTTTGCGAGAAACGAATGATTTCAGATCATGTCATTGTCGAAAATAATGTTTGTGGGGTAGTGTCAATTAGTTTGGTTTGGTTTGGTTGATAAGCTCGTTGCATCATTTCTTGATTGTACGTTCGTTTGTTTTGTTGTTTGTGTGTTTGTTTGTCTGTTTGTCTGTTTCGGTTTGTTGCTAGCTAAGAAAGGTTAAATATAATATACAGAAAATTACAGACCCGGAGAGAGAGAGAGAGATAGACAGACAGACAGACACAGAGAGAGAAAGAGACAGAGACAGACAGACACAGAGAGAGACAGAGACAAAGACAGACAGACAGAAGGGGAGAAAGAGACAGAGACACATAGAGACAGAGAGAGACAGAGACACAGACAGAGACACAGACAGAAATACACAGACAGGGACAGACAGAGATAGACAGAGACAGACAGATAGACAGAGACAGACAGAGACAGAAAAAAAGACACAGACAGGGACAGACAGAGACAGACAGATAGAC
>CM054143.1:26865182-26867682 GCA_028751875.1 Rapana venosa | reverse complement strand
CTCTCTCACACACTCATACACACTTAAAACCATCTCTCTTGCCAAATCTCTTATATATCCTGTCTGCCCCAAATCCCTCAGCAAAGTCACCAGAAGTGTGATGATGATGATGATGATGATGATGATGATGATGATGATGATGATGATGATGATGATGATGATGATGATGATGATGATGATGATGAGGGGTGACAATTTCATCCCAGTTTTAATCGCTCTCCAAGACATGTGGCTGTCCCCGTGGGCAGTCAGACATGTCTGTGTGTCTTCCATTTCTTGCTTTAGCATCTTTCTTTTTTGCATCTGTTGATGATTTAGGGTAACATGTCACGTTGTGGGAGGAAATGATATGCCGCCAGTGTTCTACATTGCTGTTTTCAGCAGTTTTCTTCAGGGTTTTTTGTTGTTTTCACGTTTCTGCTTGTCACAAGTGTGTGGCAGTTCAGAGCAATGTGTTCAAGGGGCAAAAACTTAGACTACACTGTTTCATAAACTGTCAGGCCCCCAGTGAAAAACTAGGAACTAATTTTTAAAAAAGCACAAATTAGAAACACAGACACACACACACACACATATGTGTGCACATAAGTTACGCAGTCACAGCCACCCATAAACACCCACGCGTGCACGTGTGCACACACACACACAAACACATCCACCCCCCCTCTCCCCCCCCCCCCCCCCCCCACAAATACACTCATATACATGAATACACACACACACACACACACACACACACTTTGACCATCTCCCTAACCAAATCTTCTATATATCCTGCCCACCCAAAATCCCTCAGCAAAGCCGCCAGAAGTGTGATGATGATGATGAGGGGTGACAATTTCATCCGATTTTTAATAGCTCTCCAACACAAGTGGCTGTCCCCGTGAGGGCTTTAGTCCAAAGGAAATTGGCAGTCAGACATGTCTGTGGCTCTTCCACTTCTTGCCTTAGCATCTTTCGTTTTGCATCTGTTGATGATTTAGGGTTAATATGTCATATTGTGGAAGAAATGATATGCAGCCAGTGTTCTGTATTCTTTTTAATAGGTTTTTGCTGATGTTTTTTACTCTTATTTTTCATTTTCTCCTTCCTGCTTGTCACACAGGTGTGGGAGTCCATGCATTCATTTGATGGGTGAAAGATTCAGAATACACGATTC
The DNA here is from genome assembly GCA_028751875.1 of Rapana venosa. NCBI lineage: Eukaryota > Metazoa > Mollusca > Gastropoda > Neogastropoda > Muricidae > Rapana > Rapana venosa. The sequence goes on along the minus strand of CM054143.1, from coordinate 26,866,523 downwards.
GATTGTCTGTCAGACTCCTAGAGAAACACAAGAAACTAATATAAAAAGCACAATTTGCAGACAAACAAACACATATGACAAAACTGCATGTACACGGGGAACTGGATGAAAAAAAGTACACGAGTGCTTATTCCATTATCCTCGAAATAAAAGAATTAAAATAAATAGATAAAGCACCCACACACGCACAAACACAAACACGCACACATCCACCACCACTACCACCCCCCCACCCCCCACCCCCCCCCCACACACACACATACACATACACTTTGAACCATCCTTCGGATGAGACTATAAACTGAGGCCCCGTGTTCGAACGCATGCAGAACATCTTGCGAACACATTAAATCCTGTTCCGCTTTTCGAAAGAGTAGACCATTGTGTGCCGGTGGAAACAGATGGCAAGATTTACAAAACTGCATACACACGGGGACTGGATGTAAAAAAGCACATGAGTGCTTATTCCATTATCCTCGATATAAAAGAATAGATAAACAATAAATATATTAAAATAATCATCTCTCTTGCCAAATCTTCTTTATTCCTGGCCCACAACATGGAAGAAAAGAACAAAAAACCAAGATGCTAAAGCAAGAAATATAAAGCCCACAGACCAATCTCTGTCTGTAAATTCCCTTTGGACTAAAAACCCCCATGGATACAGCCACATGTCTTGGAGAGCTATTACAAAATCGGATGAAATCGTTCCCCCTCTTCATCATCCCTCTGCTGGTGGCTTTGCTGAGCACTGTTGTATATTGTGGAAGGAAATGATATGCAGCCGGTGTTCTGCATTGCTGTCTTAAGCAGGTTTTCGTTTTCCTGTTTTTTGTTTTAGCCTTTTCTGCTTGTCACTTTGTTGTGTGTGTGTGTGTGTGTGTGTGTTGTGTGTGTGTTGTGGTGTGTGTGTGTGTGGTGTGGTGTGTGGTGTGTGTGTGTGGTGTGTGTGGTGTGGGGGTGGGGTGTGGTGTGTGTGGTGGTGGTGAGTGTGTGTGTGTGGTGTGGTGTGGGGGTGGTGTGGTGTGGTGTGTAAGTGTGTGTAAGTGGTGGTGGGGTGTGTGGTAGTGTGTGTGTGGTGGTGGTAAGTGGTGCGTGCGTGCGTGCGTGCGTGCGTGCGTGCGTGCATGCGTGCGTGTGTGCGTGTGTGTGTGTGTGTGTGTGTGTGTAGAAGCTCATGGCGTTGTGTTCTATGGGCAAAGACGCAGAATGTATAGTTCCACAGAGTGTCAGTCTCCCAGTGAATACTGGGAACTTAATGGACACGCAAACTTTGCACACCCACGCGCGCGCGCGCACACACACACACACACTCACTCACACACACACACACCCCTAAAT
>CM054143.1:26815182-26860182 GCA_028751875.1 Rapana venosa | reverse complement strand
CCAGCATAATCGCAGGGCTCATTTATCACGTAACGCATTGACCTCAGCAGTGAATACATCATTATGCCGTAGGATTTTTTTTAAAAATGACACATATAAAGTTCCCACCCAACCTGATGCTTCCTCAGCCACAGATCAAATAGATCAAACTTGCCTGTGTTAGTTTGAAAATGCCTTCACCAAAGACATCTATGAGTGAAGCTTTGAAATGACTTAAGTAACATCAATGACATTCTGTTCATTTTCATGTCGTCAAGCTTGACCGTCCCTGCAAACACCCCTCCCCCCCCCCCCCACTCCCCGCCCACCCCACCCCTGAAGTGGCCACTGCCCAGAAAAATATAGGGATATACACACACACACGCACGCACGCACACACGCAAACACACACGTGTGCGTATATTAACACACACACGCACGCACGCACACACGCCCCGTGTGCGAACGCACGCAGAACATCTTGCGCACATGTTACATCCTGTTCCGCTTTTCGTAAGAGTAGGCCGTTGTGTGCCGGTGGGAACAGATGACAGAATTTACAAAACCGCATACACACGGGGATTAGATATAAAAAAGCACATAAGTGCTTCTTCCATTATCCTCGATATAAAATAATAAAATAAAATAAATAAATAAATAAATAAAATATTCATGCACACACACACTCACAGCACACACACACACACATACACACACATACATACACACACGTGTGCGCATATTCACACACACACACACACACACACACACACACACACATACACACAATAAAAAACATTTACACAACTATACCAACAGAGTCAACGGAGGCTCGTACTCAGAAAAGACAGGGAAGTAACAGATAAAAGTGGAGAAAAGGGGATATGAAACGAGGTGCTCTAAACCTTTAAAAGAGCCAACGACTCACAATAATGTAGACTATGATAAACATCGATTTGTCCTTTCAATATAGCGTTAAGGTTTCTCTTCTCACATTCAGCCCCCAGATAATGGTCCTCAATATCTCTAGCCCACCAAGTCTTTGTGGGGTTCTATTAGTCTCTTGACGTTAAGAGAAATCAATCGTCAAGGATCTCTGTTTGTTATTATGTAGACTGCCTGTTGAGTGTGGGTGTGATGTATCTTTTGTGTTGTTTTTTTCAATCTTGTGTGTAAGTGTGTGTAAGCGTGTGTGTGTAAGCGTGTGTGTGTGTATGCGTGTGCGTGCGTGTGTGTGTGTGTGAGTGTGTGTGTGTGTTTATTTTATTTTATTTAGATATTTTATATCGTGTTGTCTTCGTTGTCTTCGATTTTACGTCTGTTCACTCTCAGTGATATTAGACGAGAAAGAAAAAAATATATATACAAGGGGTGTATGATAATTGAGGTGGTTGTAGAGGCCCTACTGAAAAATGCGAGGGGGAAAAAGTAGTCTAATCATGAAAAGAAACCGTGCAAAGCAAAAGATACAGTAAAAAATATCTTAAAAAGCACACCACAGAAACAAAAACATAAAAAGTGATTAACGTTAATGAAACTATAACAAATGTCCTATAGGACTATGCCAGAGACCTTTTGCAATATCAAATGCCAAATTCAAATTATTGAATATGCTTCTAAGGGAGTTTTCAGAAAATTGAGGTAAAAAAGCTTTCGTATTCTTACATTCAAATATTATATGAGTATTAGAAATGTTCTCACCACATAGACATTTACTGTTTCTACTGAATTTGGTTACGAATGCATTAAGTTTTATTCTATAAAACAAACTATTCACTCTTCTTGCTGTGGAGATATTTGAGCAAGCCTTAGAATGGCTCACAACTCTTGCTTTATCAGTTTTGATGACAGATCTGTTTAGAAATCTTATATCGTGTGTTTGCGTGTGTGTGCGTGTGTGTGTGAGAGTGTGTGCGTGCGTGCGTGTGTGTGTATGTTGGCCTGTTAGATCGCAATATCAGGTTAAGGGTAAAACCAATGTATTATGCTTGTCTATGGATTTTAAGGTTACAAGATGGAATGTCGGTTCCAAATGGGGTATGGCATCGCCTGTTGTCCAATGGTAAGGGGAAAAATTGTATTGCATTTCATTGTATTGCATTGCACTGTTGTATGTTGTATCGTACGTTACTGTATCGTATCCCATTGTACTGTTGTGCTGTACTATATTATATTGTAATGTACTATTTTGTGTTGTACTGTATTGTATTGCATAACGAGTTAAGTTACAGCAGATTTCTCCGCATGAAATCCGGGCTGCTCTCTCTTGGGAGAGTGCGTCACCACAAGAGCAGCGCCACCCATATTTATCTTTTATATGCCTGTTTTATACATGGTTTCTTTTTCCAGTGACAACTCTCTAGCGTCGGTAGTGCAATTTTTTGTTTGTTTGGTGTTGTTGTTATTGTTGTTGTTTTGTTGTTGTGTTTTCTTTTATACGGGCTAAATACTAATGCGGTGTTACACGCGAGAACTCAGTTCATTGCCTCATCCTCTTTTCTTCTTTCTTTATTTTCTTTACTTTTTTATTTCGAGGAGAATGAGATAAGCACTCGTGTCCTTTCTTACATCCAGTCCCCATGCGTATACAGTTTTGTCAATTTTGTCATCCGTTCCCACCGGCACACAATGGCCTACTCTTCCGAAAAGTGGAAGTGGTTCTAACGTGTGTATACGATGTTCTGCGTGCGTTCGCACTCGGGACCTCGGTTTATAGTCTCATCCGAAAGACTTTTGGGGGGCAGTGGAATCAGCACTGAAGTTTACTCCAGAGGAAAATTCCTCTTGAACGAGATTCGATCCCGGGTCAGCAGAATACGAGCGCTACGCAACGCAACGCGACGCGCCCTACTCTAACAACTACCCTCCTCCCACCCCTCCCTCCGCCTCTCCTGAAAGACAAGCACCCAGACTAACTATTCACGGTCAAAATAATGGGGGAAGAGTTCCGGGCACAAAAGGGAATCGAACCACCTCAAATTTCCAAACCGGGCTTGTCGCTTTCTTGTCAGGTGAACTATATTTAGACCACCGATTCCACAAGCTACATTGACCGATGTGAATTGCTGGATGCCAGAAGCATGGTGACAAGTACCACAGTGCTTTGACTGTGCATTTCTGGAATCCAAGCTGCCTCCAGGCACCATGTGCAATATCAGGGTGACGGGATAGCCTAGTGGTTAGAACATTGCGCTCGCAATCTGACGACCCGGGTTCGATTCCTGTTCAAGGGAGTTTATTTTTATTTAACATCAGTGCAGACTCCAATCTCCCCTTAAGTCGTTCTGATGAGACTATAAACCGAAGCACCGTGTGCGAACGCACGCACAACAACTTGCGCACACGTTTAAATCCTGTTCGGCTTTTCGTAAGAGTAAGCCGTTGGGAATAGATGACAAAATTTACAAAAGTACATGCACACGAGGACTGGGTGTTAAAAAGCACATAAGTGCTTCTTCCATTTTCCTTGATATAAAACAAATAATTTTTTTAAAATAAAAAAACCAATATGCTTTTCTTAGACGTTTACTACGCGTTTGTATAATTATATGTCGGTTTGATTGTTTTGCTTGCTTTGTTTGTCTGTCTGTCAGTCTGTTTGATTGTTTTATTTGTCTGTCTGTCCGTTTAATTGCTTTATTGTTGTTTTTCTGTTCCTCGGCTAACGCTTTCAGGCTCAACAATGGTGAGATGTTTGTGTATGCGACTGGTTTTTGTTTTACCGACCATTCAGGTAACCCCATTCCCATGTTGGGGATTATTTATTTATATTTGTTAAATTTTATTCTTTTATATCGAGGATAATGGAATAAGCACTTATGTGGGGGGTTTTTTACATCCAGTCCCCGTGTGTACGCGGTTTTGCCAATTCTGTCATCTGTTCTCATCGGCACACAATGGCCTACACTTGCGAAAAGCGGAACAGGATTTAACGTGTGCGCAAGATGTTCTGCGTGCGTTCGCACACGGGGCCTCGGTTTACAGTCTCATCCGAAGGGGATGTGTATATGCAAAAATAAAATTATCACATTATCTATATGTGCTGTAAGAGGCAACAGCAGACAGCCACACAGCCTGCAATGCAGCCCTACAGAGAGGCAGGCAAACAGATAAACAGAAAAGAGAGAGAGAAATGTCACACACACGCGCAAATACACACACGCGCGCGCACACACATACACCACGCATGCATGCACGCGCGCACTCACATGTACACACGCACATACACACACACACGCGCACGCACACATTCACGCATGTACGTACACACATGCATACACGCACGCACGCATGCACGCTCGCGCGCGCACAAACATACACACGCACACACACTCACACACATGCATACACGCACACACACACGCACACACACACGCACACACACACACACGCACATACAAGCATGTTATTAAAGCTTATAAAGATACACTGTCAGGAAAGAAAAATCCTTTATTGCGCAATCTATTTCGTAAACTACATTCCCAAATTGTAACTGTGAACCTTAGACATTGACATCATCTGCCTCTATTCGAAGAACACAGGCACAAATTTCGAAGAGTTCGTTGGAACCGAGAACTCAGCAGAAAATAAGGAAAGAAATTGATGGAAGAGTTCAGGCAAGAAGCAATCCAAATGCAGTGGTAATAGACAATAAACGTGTTGTGATATTTCCTGAAAACGTAAAACTCAGGGACGAACACGGTGATGAGAGCAGAGCAGATTTCAGGAGTGGCGAGAACGATGTAAGCGCAGCAAATCACCAGCAGCATGACCGTGATGCGGTTTTCTCCACTTTTGGATTCCTCGGTCACGTTGCCACCCATCTTTACTCGCGTCTGCGACGCTCGACGCAGGTGAAGGATGGTGATGGTGCAGCAGACGATCATGGTGACGAGGAAGAAGGGCTTCGCGAAGAGGTAGAAATAGAAGATGATGTTGGCAGCCAGTTTTCCGTCGAGTGGGTACCAAGAGGTGGCCTCTGTGTAAGCGATGCTTTGATTGGTTGCCGGGTCCCTTCTCCAGCTGACAGTGCTGGCCAGGAAGCGGAAGTGGAAAAAGACCAGAGGAAGTAGATATGACAAGAAGATGGCTGCCACAGTCGGCCTGTGTGTCAAACGTATTTAGAAAAAAGAAAGTGCCGGATTTTGAATAAACATATCAGTGCGAGCAACAGAACAAAAGAGCAACTTTGGTGCAGTAACTAATGCCCAGACTGGAGGGTCACAGGTTCGAATCTTTTAAGGGTCATGGGGATGTTTTGTTCGCCTATGGTCTGTCTCCTACCCAGTGCCAGTTTCCTGTGGGCTCACTGGGCAGACTGGGAGCACACATGCATAGTCAGGGGGACGGGGTAGCCTGGTGGTTAGAACATTGCGCTCGCAATCTGACCACCCGGGTGCGATTCCCGTTCGGAGGGAATATTTTCGCCTGGGGTTAACATCAGTGCAGACTCCTCTCTCCCCAAAAGTCCTTCGGATGAAACTATAAACTGAGGCCCCCGTGTGCGAACGCATGCAGAACATCTTGCGCACACGTTCCGCTTTTTGTGAGAGTAGGCCAGTGTGTGCCGGTGGGAACAGATGACAGAATTTACAAAACCGCATACACACGGGGACTGGGTGTTAAAAAGCACATACGTGCTTATTCCATTATCCTCGATATAAAAGAATTGTTTTTTAAAAACGCTTCATCCACATGACGGATGCTGTGTTGAGAGTGATGCTCACATCATCTGACCACCCCTGCATATTATGTCTGAATCTCTTGGGGGGCCCGGTTGACTGTAGAGTAGGATTATCACGATAGGAAGTGCAGAGAACAGCCCTGTCCAGTAGACTCAAAGCGCATGCACTTCCATGGCAGCATCATTACATCATCCACATTGCCACTGATCTTTATGTAAAAACCGATTTTAATGTCACTAATTTGGTAGCCCCCAATTTCTCTGCCTTTATAATGACCTCTGTGCCTGTGGTGAGTTTGTGTCAAAGTCTTTGGGGTCGAGGTTTACAGGAGAGGGTCACTGATGGGATGTTGTGGTGTTTGCCATCGTGGGAGGGTGGGGGGGGGGTACACCTGACTCAATGTGCAGCCACTATCGTGACTAGTGGGCTTAGTTGGTGTTTTTCTGCGTATGGCATCTCAAACAGACACCACTTAATACCCCCAAGGGTAAACAAACAGCAGTGAAGGGCCCTTCTGACTGGGTGACCCCCTGGCACCTGTCATCGATGAGTCGTTGGAACTTATGACCCTGAGGATGCACCGTGACGATATGGAATGTAGCTGGGATTGAAGAGTTAGAAATGAGTGGCGGGGAAACTTGGGCAGGAACGTCACAGAAGACACAGCTACACAATAAGCATGCAACAATCAAAACAACAAGACAGAGCTAAATGCAGAATTATCCAACAATATCAAATGAACGAAAGAATAGTAGAAAATATCGAAACGTTCAACAGTACTTCAATGGGTTTTTAAAGTTAGTATAATGAGCATTGTTACACCTGTTATATCATTTCCGACTCAAAAACAAATGACTAAAGGAATGATGAATATATGCAAAACGGCAGCAGGATTATTTGCTGATTTCCTCCTCTTCTTCGTCGAACGCTCAGGCAGGAGCTATTGTCTGTCGTGTGAGCAAACATTCGTCACGCTGCCGTTAAGCGCCTGACAAGTCAGGCCCAGAGCATTCGACTTCGGCATAAAGAGAATTGCTATATTTTAAGTCTTTCTGGACAAAAGGCAGGATAACGGACCAAGAAGTCAAAACAATTACTAGACAAAAGGCAGAAAGAGAGAGTGATAAAAATAGGACATTCCCAGCACAACATTTCTAGAATGAGGAGATGATATTTATACTGACAAGTCCACCGGAATTCCCACAGGGAAGCTTGCTGGTTTGAGCGTCGGGCTTGTTATCTGGCGACACGAATCCTAAAAATACAATTATGTATTTATTCAAAATCACTCAGCATTTATCAATATAAAATATCCTGACTTCAAATAAACTCTTACACCTTATGCATTTATCTAAAAAAAATCCCTCTTCTGCACACACTATTTATTTATTATTTTATTTATTCTTTTATATCGAGGATAATGAAATAAGAACACATGTGGGTTTTTTTACATCTAGTCCCTGTGCGTATGCGGTTTTGTAAATTTTGTCATCTTTTTCCACCGGCACACAATGGCCTACTCTTCCGAAAAGCGGAATAGGATTTAACGTGTGCGCAAGATGTTCTGGCGCCTTACCCCTTTTCATCTTGCTGAGTGCATGTCTCACTTCGTCTTCCATGATTATGTGGCCATCTTCGTTGCTAATATGAGGAGGTGGACCTCTGTCGTCGTGGTATAACTCTTCGATGTATTCTGACCACCTGTTAAGAATATCTTCTTTTTCCATGAGTATTTCTCCATCTCTCGACTTTATACAACCTGTTTTTGCAGATGATTTTTTCCCTGTCACATCTTTTATTTTTTCATGCATAAGTTTGCTATCCAAATTTGCATTCGTTTTAATTTCCTTGCAATGCATATTTATCCAGGACCTGATGATACCCCATCTGAATTGATAAAGCCCTGGATGAAGTGGGAATTAAGGCAGTCACAAAACTACTAAACAATATATATGACACAGGAGAGATTCCGACAGATATGAAGGAGTCCATCCACATTGCGATCCCTAAGAAACTGGGTACAGCTAAATGTGACCAACATCGTACAATCAGCCTGATGAGCCACCTCACCAAAGTTCTTTTACGAATACTTATGAAGATAATGAGAAATAAAATACTCCCAGAAATATCAGAAACGCAATTTGGATTCATGGCAGACAAAGGCACCAGAAATGCAATCTTCGCATTGAAAACTCTCATGGAAAGATCCATCGAGGTCCAGAAAGACCTGTACCTCTGCTTCATTGACTACTCAAAAGCGTTCGACAAAGTACGACACTCCGACTTGTTTGATATTCTGGCAGGGCTATACATCGACGGGAAAGATCATCGAGTCCTCAGAAACATATATTGGGAACAGGAGGCAGCCATTAGAGTCGACAATGACATCAGTCAATATAGACCAATCTGCAGGGGTGTGAGGCAGGGCTGCGTGTTCTCACCTGATTTATTTAATGTATATAGTGAAATAATTCTACGAAATATTGAGAATCATAAGGGAATTAGTGTAGGTGGCCACAACATCAACAACCTGAGATATGCAGATGACACAGTCCTTGTCGCCGACTCTGAAGAAAAACGGCAAAAGATTTTAACAACAGTAACAGACGAAAGCGAAATGAAAGGATTACAGCTCAATGCAAAGAAGACAGAATGCATGGTGATCTCGAAAAAAACTGTTATACCACAATGCAACATAGCCTGTAAAGGAGAGAGAATCAGACAAGTAAACACCTTTAAATACCTTGGTTGTACTATCACCCCGGACGGCAAGTGTGGCACAGAAATCAAGAAGAGAATCGGTCAATCTAAGGCAACTTTTAACAACATAAAATGCATTTTTACCAACAGTAAGATACGCCTCAAGACAAAGATCCATGTTTTGAGAGCCTACCTATGGTCCATTCTTCTGTACGGATGTGAGTGCTGGACCTTAGCCAAGGACACAGAACAGCGACTAGAAGCAGTGGAGATGTGGTTCATCCGGAGAATCATGAAAGTCTCATGGACAAAAAGAAAAACAAATGCAGAAGTAATGGAAATGGCTGGATACAAGAGATCCCTTCTCAACACCATCAGAGAAAGACAGCTCAAAATATTCGGCTATATAATCAGGGCTGATGGACTAGAGAAACTGTTATGGAGTGGCAAAATCTGTTGAAACAAGAGCAGAGGAATACAACGCACAAAATTCACAGACAGCTTAAACAAATTCGCAACGAATAAAGAGGGCACCAACAATGAGCTCATGAGAGGGACCGAGAACAGGGAAGAATGGAGAGCCATGATTGTCGATGTCTGCAGGAACAGACCGGACACTTGAAGAAGAAGAAGAAGAAGAAGAAGAAGAAGAAGAAGAAGAAGAAGAAGAAGAAGAAGAAGAAGAAGATGTTCTGCATGTGTTCGAACACAGAGTCTCGGTTTATAGTCTCATCCGAAAGAGAAACTCACCTACCTGTACTTCAGCAGCCTCCTGGCTTTGAATGGCGCGGCAACGGAGAGACAGCGATCCACGCTGAGGAGAAGGGTGAGCATGCCGCAGACGAAGATGATGTACCAGTTGACAGAGCCGATTTTGGTGTCCATGATGGTGGCCCAGTTGGCCAGCCCTAGGGCGTCCTTGAGATAGCAGAAAGGCATCAGCAACAGCTGGACCATCAGGTTGACCAGGTCTGTCACAGCCAGCCAAAAGAGCAGCAGGTTTATTCTGTCTGAGAGTCCTTGCTGTAAGCATGCATGTGAACTTGTTAGAAACTACTATTACTATTGGACCTGTTAGAACTAGTACTTGCTATTGGTTGCACGACTGTGTAAGAATGGGTTGAGTGCAAAGCGCTTTGATTTGTCTGCGCAAGATACAGCGCTATATAAATTCCATGTATTATTATTATTATTATTATTATTATTATTATTATTATTATTATTATTATTATTATTATTATTATTATTATTATGTGACAAGTCAAAGGATTCAAGATTTGAAAGCATCATTCGCATCTACGAAAAAACACTAATGAAAGCGAAAAATGATATCAATATTCGAGTAAATAACACGATAATTGGCTAGTGGAAAATTCATTTTTGGTACATCTTTTTTTTGGTTATCAGTAGCTTTTAACTGTATGAAATGTGTTATCAGTGTAAAACATACGCAACGCTAGACACGAGAACCTAACAACGACTATTAATGAAAATGATGGCTGAAGACTAAGTAATAAAATGTAGCTAGACACTTTGACACACACACACACACACACACACACACACACACACACACACACACACACACACACACACACACACTAAGCACGCACAGATCCCAAGAACAATTAGTGCGCACACTAGCATAATTTACAATCATAAATGTGGGTACACAGCGTCCTCTCTGTGGCCAGTCTGCTATTAGTGGAGTACTGCAGCACTGTCACTGAGATGCCTGGCTTTCTAGACTGCAGGTTGTTGGGGGCGGATGGTTTTGTTTCTTCTTCCTCAGCTGCATTAAGGTACTTTGGTTTGTGGATCTGCTTTCAGCATTGTGTTGTTGTTGTTTTTTTCAAACAGTCAGACCAGGCTCTCTGTCTGTCGGTCTGTCTGTCTGTCTGTCTGTCTTTCTATATGTCTGTCTGTCTCTCTCTCTCTCTGTCTCTCTCTCTCTCACACACACAGACCCTCTCCTATTCATATATTCTCTGGATTTATCTGCTCTAGGGAGATATATATGGTTGTACCCTCTTTTTGGGTTGAGGAAGGTTCACTATGCCTGAGGCTTTCATTTAGTTAGCACACCACAAAGTCTACTAACTTCGAACATGTTTCGAGCATTTCTGATGTAAGTACAACCAACATCATATGTAGGCCATTGTGTGCCGGTGAGAACAGTTGACAGCATTTACAAAAAAGCGCATACACACGGGTACTAGATGTCAAAACGCACATAAGTGCTTATTCCAATATCTTTGATATACAAGAATAAATGCATAAATAAATAAATCTCTCTCGCTCATACACACACATACACACACACGAATGCACGCACGCACGCACTTCTAGTAAAAATACGTTAAATCGAATGAACAACAACGCACGCACGCACGCACATACACCCACCCACCCACACACACACACACACACACAAATGCACACGTGCGCGGACGCACACACATACACTATCTTCTTCCATTCTCTCTGTCTCACCTCCTCCATGTCAATTCTAACTATTGGGGCACTTCACATTTCCTTCTCAAAATAATACACAGTTTTCTCTCCTCATATTTCTTTACACATCTTGGACCATTCTATCTCCTACGCTTCATGGCGTTATATATATATATATATATATATATATATATATATATATATATATATATATATATATATATATATATATATATAGTTATATATATAGTTATATATATAGTTACATATATAGTTATATATATAGTTATATATAATATTTGTTGTTGTTGCGAATATAATTCCTGCTAATCTCTCTAGTATTAACTACTCCTTCAATTAAGCAGCAGAAAACGATTATTCAATTAGTTAGTGTCTCACGTGAAAATAAACTGAAATTAAAGGTAAAGGTAAATATGACCATAGCCTTTAAGGTCGTAGGGGAGCGAGGCGTCAGAGACCTCACTTCTCTAAACTTAATTGAATTGAAATAATGACTATATTTTTTTTAATGACAGGTTTTGGTTTTCCATAGACATGAAAGACTGTGGAAAATAAGTTATAATGATCAACTATCGGAGTAGGAAAATTATTTTACATGGATAAAGAAAGAGATCAATTACATTTTTGGGGGAGGTTGCAATTCTGCAAAGCTTTATTCTCTAAAAAAAAGTCTAACTATGAATGACTTTACCAAACCTACAATATGTCTTTAGTGATGAACTGCAAAGCAAATGCTTTAAGTCTGTCTTGAAATAAAATAAACAGAAAAAATCAGTCAGTAGACTGTTTTCTAAAAATATGAAAAAAACAAAGGACAAAATCAATCGAACAAATGTTACTAAAAAAATTAGAGATGGAGTATTAGGTTGAAGATGTGGAGGCGTCATTTGTATAGTTTTAGGATTGATCTAGAAAATACAAGAATCTGAAATAAAAATTTGCATTTGGAGGAAAGCTGCATAGGAATATAACAGAAGAGTAGCGCTTTGACACCCTTTTCTTACACATTTTAGGCCTTTATACATCATTGTGATAAAATGATAGTAGTTAGTATTAGCATCAGTGCAACATGGCACTCTATTTTTTTATTTTTTTATGTTTTTTTTATATCGAGGATAATGGAATAAGCACTTGTGTGCTTTTTTATACATCCAGTCCCCGTCTGTATGCAGTTTTGTAAATTTTGTCATCCGTTCCCACCGGCACACAATGACCTACTCTTACGAAAAGTGGAACAGGATTTAACGTGTGCACAAGATGTTCTGCGTGCGTCTGCACACGGGGACTCGGTTTATAGTCTCATCCGAAGGACTTTTGGGGGGGGGGGAGTGGAGTCTGCACTGATGTTAACTCCAGCTAGCACAGTGTACAGTATTTGGCAACAGCCCTTCTTTTTGTATAGCTGGTACTTTCTAGTCGTGGTTCACCAGGCCAAAAAAAACCCAAAGATATCTTCATGCACACGTCAGGATGCCCAGATCCTCACGCTGAGGCGTTCTTTCACCAGTCCAACACAAACCTTCAACATAGCTGTCATTTTTCATTACAATGATCATGCAATAAAGACAAGAACGTGTGGCAGTGACCCAAGTTGCCCTTTCTGTGATTTTGCTTTCTGTACCATTGCAGTGATCTGGTTCACGAATTTGCCGTTAGATAAAAGGAGTGATACTCATCACATCGGGGACGGGATAGCTCAGTGGTCGGAGCACTCGCTTTCCCCAGCCAAGTTAAGCAGCGTCGAGCGTGGTTACCAGTTGGATGGGTGACCGTTAGCGCGCCTTGGCTTCAGTACAGCTCCCCCAGTTCACCTAGCTGTAAATGGGTACCTGCCCTCTTTAGGGTCTGGGAAGGTAAAGCAGCGAGGGAGAGGAGATGGGCGCTGCCCTCAATATGCTGGCCCTAGAGAAGTGAGGTCTCTGACGCCTCGCTCCCCTACGACCTTATAGGTTATGGGACTCCTTTACCTTTACCTTACTCATCACCGAAGACCAGACGTCTCACCACGTGTGGAATTATGCCTCAGCATTAGATATGATCTGAAGCAGGTATACTTTAAAAAAAAAATCGTTTTATATCGAGGATAATGGAATAAGCACTTATGTGCTTTTTTTTTACATCCACTCCTCGTGTGTATGCGGTTTTGTAAATTGCCATCTGTATACTGGACAGAAGTCTAGGTACGTTGTATTCCACTTAAACAGGAACCACTGAACACCACCGAAGTGACCTGGCGGCATTACAGGGCCAATTCTGTGTGGTGGTCAAACGGCACCCTGTAGACTGCAGAGTCTGTATTGCAATAGGGTGAGTTAAGTTGTGAGACTGCTTCAGGTCATGTATTTTATCTGAAAAATTGTTTTTCAAAGCGAGTACAAACACATTTTGATGAATTGGTAAGACTCCCCCTGAAGACTAATTTTAGACGGTGCAGTTCAGCTACTATGTTTACTACTGATGCAGGTCTGATTCCCTATCAAGCAGCACAGAAAAACGTTCCTGAAAACTTAAGCTTTATCTTATTTTTATATATGATTACGTCTCACCTGTTCAATAGTAACTTTAACTGATTATTGTCTTGCTTCTTATTTAGATGCTTCTTTTGTTATTCTGTGCCTGTATAAAAAAGCTACTTTCGTTTTTGCGTAATACGTATTTCAGACCTTTTGTAGCCCAGGGCTTGTTATTTTGGGTAATAGGGAAACGGTCTGTAGTGTTACCCGTCAGTCAAAGAAAAACGCCGGTTTCTTGTGCTCTGCCTTGTACTTGAAGAAAGACATCGTTTGCTCTTGTAGTGCTGCATAGGTTGCCTGCTGCCCTTTGAAAAAACGTCAGTGATGCAACTATTCCACATACTACTAATATTCTGGACATTGTTTAATAATGTCATCCTAGAATTCTTTTTGTGGAGCTACGTAATGTGCCAGTCTTCATTCTGACATAAGTAGAACAGATTTATTTATTTATCTATTCTTTTATTTATTTATTCTTGTATATCTAGAATAATGTAACAAGCACTGTGTTTTCTTTACATCCAGTCCCCCTGTGTATGCAGTTTTGTAAATTTTGTCACCCGTTCTCACCGGCACACAATGACCTACTCTTACGAAAAGCGGAACATGATTTACCGTGTGCGCAAGATGTTCTGCGTGCGTTCGCACACGGGGCCTGGGTTTATAGTCTCATCCAAAAGATTTTGGGGGGAGATTGGAGTCTGCACTGATGTTAACTCCAGGGGAAAATAATTATCCCCTTGAACGGGAATCGAACCCGGGTCGTCAGATTGCGAGCGCATTGTTCTAACAGCCAGGCTATCCCGTCCCCCCCAATCAATTGGTTAATCACTAGGTCATTCAGCCCCTGTTCGATAACGATACCGTACCTTGAAGAAAACCACGCAGCAGAGGATGTTGCCAGGGATGCCCACGCATACGATGGGCTGTCGGAAATAGCATGTCAGAAACTGCTGCACGAAGAGGCGGGTGCTGGCGGAGAAGAAAGGGTCCGAGGTATCCCAGGGCTTCAGGCCTAGCCGAGCTCCGTCCCCGAGACCAGTCAGAGAAGAGTCCGCGGTGATCCCATCAGGGCTGCTTCCTTGAGTCACGTTGTTCACCATGATGCTGTAGCCAATAGTCTGATCAGATACTGTCTCTGTAGTGATTGTTTCTTTAAGGCACACCTAGAAGTAAAATTAAAAGATATCTATATCAAATATTATGTGACGCTCCATCGTCTAATGAGTCGCAATGCACCATAGGTCAGTTTTGAGTTTTTGACATGATGTTAATCTGCAAGAACAGGGCTATACAATGCAAGAAACAGATTGAGAGTCGGACAGTTTTATGAAAAGTTATTACAAATTGAAATAATAGACTGCAGGAAGTGACAAAATGAGACATTGACCAGTTTAAGCATTGTAATAGATGGTCAGAATGAGGGTTTGGGTATTTTTTTAAACACTTTTTTAAAGCAAAGGGAAACAAAATTTCACCTTGATATTTCAGTGCAAAGTAGAAAAATGGCTATATTTTTTATAATCAGTCAAAATCTCAAAATCGACAAACTGACCCCAACCTGCCTAAAATGGCTCCTAGCGGAAAAGTGGGCGAGGTGCTAAGCGACTCATTTCGTGGTGAAGCGTCACATATGGTTTCAGAAATTTATCTCCACAGAAAAGCAAACTTTCTGAAACCACTGAGACAAAGACACACAAAGCAATGCAATTCTGGATAAGAAAAAAAAACCACGATGTTTAAGCTACTGATGCTGATCAGAACAAAATATATTTCACTTCCTAATGCAGCTAGTAACAGACTCAGCTATAATAGTCTTATCACTAGTTCAAATTAGGGAGTGAAACAGCGATTTCGATGGGATTCTTATTTTCATCTGAGCTCAATGGTTAGACAAAAATGTAGGCTCACTGTACTCTTTTTAAAAAATATAAAACAAAGAGAAAAATGAACTCTCCCTCATATTTCTATAGTCACCTAACAAGTCCTCGTAGGTTAACTAGAACAGATCTGAATACCAACTGACAACTCTCACCTGAAGAACCAACCCAAAAAGCACAGTGATTATCACAATGCATTTCTTGGTTCAAATCCCACAGAATTATTAGGGATTGTTTTTGTTTAGTTGGGTTTATTCTGACAGGATCCTACCCAGAATGAGTTTGCCATGGGACGGGATAGATCAGTGGTCAGAAGCCAATGCTATTTATTTATATATTTATCCTTTTATATCGAGGATTATGGAATAAGCACTCATGTGCTTTTTCACATCCAGTTAAGCAGCACTGAGCGTGGTTACCAAATGGATGGGTGATCGTTTGCTCGCCTTGTGTTCAGTACAGTTCCTCCAGTTCCCCCAGCTGTGGATGGGTAGCTGCCCTCTTTAGGGTCAGGGAAGGTAAAGCAGCGATGGAGAGGAGATGGGCGCCGCCCTCAATATGCTGGGCCCTAGAGAAGTGAGGTCTCTGACACCTCACTGCCCAACCGCCGCACAGGTTATAGGACACTTTTACCTTTACCTACCAAAAGGAAAACTGGGATTACGCAGTCAAGTATTTTCTACAGCGTGAGTGCAGTTGGTTACGTGATTGTTGAAACTACTTGTATTGTATTGTAATGTATTGTATTGCATTGTATTGTATTGTAATGTATTGTATTGCATTGTATTGTATTGTATGCCACTTAAAGTCATGGCAGAGTTCTCTGCGTAACATTTTAGGCTCCCCACGCCCCTCGGGAAGGGCGTGTCGCAACAAGAGCAGCGCCACCCATTATTTGGTTTTCTTTTCATGTCTGTTTATATATTGTTTTGTTATTTGTGAGACTTTTTACATAATTTTGCCAGGGACAACTCTCTTTATCCCTGTTAGTTCTGTGTTTCGTGCGCTGAATGTGTTTGTACACACAGGATCTCGGTTTGTTGTCCCATCCAAAAGAACAACACCCGGCCAGACTATCCCTCACTGTGAAGCGGAAAGTGGAGAAGTTTCGGCTATAAAAAAGGATCAAACCACCGCACACTTTGAACCCGGAATTTCCGATTTCTAAGTAGATGCACTGCCCCTAGACTACAGATCCACTGACAAACAGAACAGCAATGTCAGCATCTCTAGGGCCTGGTTTATGATGCTAGGATCTTCTCTTACAGAAAGCGTAGAGTACAACAACCCTGTCAATACTTTTAAAGCTGATGCACCACCACATAATCTTCGTTCTGTCATCACTGTCACACACCACCACACAGAATACAGAAAATTCGACTTCAATCTTATTGGTCATTGAAGTCGTGGGTTCGAATCTCTGCAGAGTCTAATAAATTAAGTGCAGAGATTCTTACAATCTCACAGGTCAAATTCAGGTGCAGAACTTGCCAAAGATCAAATATGCATGTTAAAGATCCCGTAGTTCATGTCAGCGTTAGCTGGATTACAGAAACACAAGCATGCCCAACATGCATATCCGTTGTCGGATCGCGGCTACCTTCATGGTGAACAAAAAACGGTCGCATATCTATAATCTCTCCACTGGTCAACATCGAGGCTGTAGCTGAGGAACGTAACCCCCTCCCCCCAAAAAAAACAACAAAAAACAAAAACAACAACAACAATAACACAAGAAAGATGTCTTTCATTTGATGGCCCTTTTAGCTTTGTGCATCTATGTCAACGCATGATTGTATCAAACAATCTGAGTGCAAATAGTACCTGAAAGTGGTACAGCACATAGTATGATCATCAGTGTTTCAGAAAACATTTGAAGGTGGGATAGACTAGTGATTAGAGCGTTGCACTCGTGATCTGATGGACCACGTTCACGCCTTCACTGAGGTACTTGTTAGAAGTGATTTTGTTCACCAGTACCGATTCTACTCCTCCAAAAGTCCTTCGGATAATACTATAAACCGTGGCCCCGTATGCGATCGCATGCAAAACATCTTGCGCACATGTTCCGCTTTTCGGAAGAGTAGGCTATTGCGTGCCGGTAGGAACGGATGACAAAATGAAAACAAACATGCATGCTGGTGTTGTCTTTAGGCATGACCCCGTCATCAGAATGCAGCTACCTTAAAGGTGGTTACCAAAATGTTCGCATACGCAAAACATCACCTTTGGCGAGCCTGATAGTTCCAGCCGAGGAAACAAAATTGCAACAACAAAAAAGAAATCAAAATAAGTACCACTGAGCATCACCAAAATGAGCCAGACCTAAAGGCGGACTATCATTCACAAACACATCTTTGTTATTTCTGGCCCTTTGTATTCAGTTTGACGAGCCTGGGTAGTAGTGGCCGAGAGAACAGAAGGACAAATATTTAACAGAAGATAAGACAAAACTCTAACACATTCTTGATAAAACAAGAAACACGTTTCTTTCACGGGAAATCAAAATTAGCCAAAAAATACCTCAACTTAATTTGTTATAATTATGTGAAAATGCTCACAACGACAGCAGGGAAGTAATTGTGTTTGTTTTCTAGTCAGCTTTCTTTCTTTTTTTTAAACTGTTTATCTATGGTAACACCTGAAGCACTCCCTTTACAACACTTTATGCAGGCGTTAAGAAATCTTGAGTTAAAGCCCCAACAAAAGAAAGACACTCTATAAATGCCCTTGAGCAATGTGACAGCCGGAGCAAAAGAAAGGAACTGGTTTAATTAAGAGCTATTTTCAATTGTCGGGTGTTGTTACAGCACGGATGTTGTCACGCATAAAAGGGGAAAGAAACAAAACAAAAACAAAAAAACACACAGAAAAAACAGTATCGGAAATGAGAAATTTTTTTAGCAACCAGAGAAAAAGAAGGCCGTACATATTTTCAGACAATTAACTTGTAAAGGTATTTTTAAAACAAGAACATGCGGGAAAAAAAGAAACAGTCAAACCAGATACAACTTATACAGAAAAAGAGAAGTTATAAAGAAAAGAAAGAAAGAAAAGAAAAGCAGCTGTAAAGAAATGTCACAGGTTTATTGATCAATTTCGCAACTTTTTCGGTATTTGTTAAGAAAAAAAAGTATATATGTACCCTACCAATTATTCGTCCTAATTAAAAACTTTTTAACCCCCCCCCCCCCCCTAAAAGTGAAGTACACAAATAAAGTTTTCAGTGGCACGTGCGCGCTTATGTGCACAAACACACATGCATGCACATGTTCGCAAAAACAAACGCACGCATATGTGCAAAAACACGCACACATGCATACGTGCATACTTTCGTACGTACTAAAGTACATACATGCATACATACATACATACGCACGCAAGTGCGAGCGCGTACGGTCACGCACGAATACATACATACATACATGCATGCATACATACATGCATACAGTCATACATGCACACACACACACAGGCATACACGCACGCACACAAACATAGAACGCACGCAGAACATCTTGCGCACACGTTAAATCATGTTCCGCCTTTCGTAAGACGAGGCCATTGTTTGCCAGTGGGAACATAATACAAAATTTACAAAAACACAAATTTACAAAAACACATATACACGAGGGTAGGATTTAAAAAAGCACATAAGTGCTTATTCCATTACCCTCGATATAAAAGATTAAAATATAATAAAATAGAATGAATAAGGTATAATCAATAAATACAAAAAAATAAATAAAAAAATAAACATACACACATGCATACATACATGCATACATTCATACATACACATATACATTCACAGTCACACAAATACTCCAGCATGTAAACCAGCTCACCTATCCATACCTATGAGCAATCACTCAGAAGAAATATGTACACACACACACATGCACGCGCGTGCGCGCACACACACAAAGTCTCTCTCTCTCTCACACACACACACATATACACACACACACAATCACACACACACACACACACACACAACACACACACACACACACTAAAGCACACACACTCGAGCGCACCTACACACATACATACACAGGCGCTCAAACAAATACTCCGAAGCCCATGCCTGTTCCCATCTCCATAGGTACTCACTCACAAAGGGAAGCTCACACCTACACACGCACGCACGCGCGCGCATGTACACACACACAGAGGCACATAGACACAGACGCACACAGATGCACACAGACACATACACAAACACGCACACACACACACAAACAAACGCACAGACCCACGCACACAAACACAGATGCGTACGCATATATATATATATATGTGTGTGTGTGTGTGTGTGTGTGTGTGTGTGTGTGTTTGAGTCTATTTCTGTGTGTGTGTGTGTGTGTGTGTGTGAGTGAGTACGATGCTTCCACACTTGGTAGCAAGAGCACATACATGCTCGCGCTCTCTCTCTCTCTCTCTCTCTCTCTCTCTCTCTCTCTCTCTCTCTCTCTCTCTCTCTCTCTCTGTATGCTCTCTCTGTGCTCTGTGCGCTCCCCCCCCCCTCTCTCTCTCTCTCTCTCTCTCTCTCTCTCTCTCTCTCTCTCTCTCTCTCTCTCTCTTTCTTTCTTTCTTTTAACATTTAAGAGATAACCTGTTGTAAAGAGGATCTCATGAAAAATATAAAAAGAAAAGAAATTATGTTACTGGTCTTTTAAGAGCAGAAAAAAAGAAATACTTTGAACAACTTGTTGATAAAAACAAAGATAGCGAGACCATTCGGAAATCCATCAAGAAACTAACAAATAAAAATGTAAGTAATGCTTCAAATAACATTAAAGATATGTCAGCCGATGTAATAAATCATCATTTTTCAACAGTGTCCGATCAGATAATCGTTAACAACAATTCAGATAGCAATGATTTAAGAGACCTAAAATTCTTTTGCTCTAATCATAACATCTATATAAAGCTCAACATCACACCTGTTAGTGTCCACGACATGTTTATTTCTTAAAAAGGTTTAAAACAAACAGCGACACGTGGACTAGATGGACTAGATGGTATTATTCTAAAACTCGCTGTTCCTGTAATAACAGACACACTTACATATATGTATAATCTTTGTATAAGTAAAAAAACATTTCCAAAAATATTAAAGCAAGCCAAGTTATTCCATTGTTCAAATCAGGAAAAACTGCTGACCCTTCCAATTATACACCAATATTCATTGTGTCATCACTTTCAAAGCCTTTAGAACAGCACATTTATAAATGCCTTCTTGCTAATCTGATTAAGTATAATCCCATACATCCCAACCAATCTGGATTTAGAGCCAACCATTCATGTATAACAGCATTATTAAAACTCACCGAAAGGTGGCTATCCAATATAAACAAAAACCAATTTACCCGAGTTCTTTTTGTTGACTTTGCCAAGGCATTTGACATCCTTGATCACAATCTCATCTTAAAGAAACTAGTCATCTATAACATATATCCCAATACCCTCGAACTTATTTGTTCCTTTCTATCTAACAGACAGCAAAAAGTGTATCTTAACAATTGCTTTTCTAAGTACCTTCCAAATACTTACGGTGTTCCTCAGGGGTATGTTCCTGGTCCTCTGTTATTCTCTCTATTATATCAATGAATTACCTTTATCTAGTAAAACAGTGAACTTTTTGCAGACGACACCACCATAGACACAACTGATAAGGATCCATACAATGTCTTTCGGGTAATGCAAGAAAACATATATATTCTTGTCAAATGGACATATATGAATCACATGGCACTCAATTCCAACAAAACAAAATTCATGCTTATTTCAACTAGGCAAAAACGTCAAAATCTTAACTTAATTAAACCATCACTACATATATTTGATGATATAATAGAAGACATTTCAAGTCATAAAATATTAGGATTAACTATTGATAGCAATTTATCTTGATCAGATCACATACAAAGATTATCAAGAAACATTGCCTCAAAAATATTTCAACTGCGTAAAATTAAACATCTTCTGTCTCTGTTTGCAAGAAAAGTATTCTTTCAGTCATATAGCTATTCATTCAAACAAAGATTATGCTTCCATCTTTGGATTCTGGCAAGCAACAACTTAACTAAATCTTTTCTAGACTTCATAAACGTGCTGTTAAAAACTTGTATTAGATAAGTAATTTTCATTAATTGATGCTGATTATAGAGATAACCTCCTTCCATTACACTCCAAACTACTTTTCAACAAAGTAATTCTTATGCATAAAATTGTTCATGGCATTGTTCTACCATCACTAAGATACATATTTACAGTTAATGAAATTAGGCACTCGCACACTATCGATCTTCCTTTGCCTAGAATTACTCTATATAAATCAAATCTGTTGTATTCTGGAAGCTGCCTCTGGAACAGACTTCCTGCCTTTTTAAAAACTAAAACTTTGTATCATAGCTTTTTAATGAAAAGTACAAACCTGGCGTCACTTTCTCCCAAATGTATTGATCAACAATTTCTACATAGTGGTATGTTGTTCAGTGTATGCTTTGTTTGATTGAGTTTACGTGCTTGTGGTATGTCAGTTTTCCTAACTGCCATTTTGTCTTTTCATTTGTGCGACAGTGTATGCTTTGTTTGATTGAGTTTACATGCTTGTGGTATGTCAGTTTTCCTACCTGCCATTTTGTCTTTTCATTTGTGCGACATTTGTAGAGAGCATTTGCTATGTGTACTTTCGTACATTTTTTTAAAACTTGATTTTGCACTGGAGCTATTTCTACATAATTATGTAATCCTGTATCTGGAAACTCTCCCTCAATGTCTATGTCTGTCTATCTGTCTGTCTGTCTGCCTGTCTGTCTTTCTCTCTCTCTACCTATCTCTCTCTCTCTCTCTCTCTCTCTCTCTCTCTCTCTCTCTTTCCTGTTTCATTGTCAATCATATGTTTCCATACGTGAAAACTGTGGTGTTCTCCATCTAGAAGCTTTTGGAAGGCAAGATATTTTTTCTATCTTATTGTCTGATGATGATATTGTGATCAAATCGGTTGCAAAGTTTATTGCTGAAGCACTGAAATTACGACAATTACAGCTAAGTTCCAATTAGTTTAACATTTGTGACTAAACTTAAGTAAAATTATATCAATATGTAAACTCCGGCATTTTGTGCCACACCTAAAGAAACATTTATAATTAGGCTGTAATCTCCAGCAAAAATATTTATTGAAAATTTCACATACAAATTCACTGGATGGTCTAATATAGCATTCTAGAATGTTCTTTTGATTATTTTAGTTATTGCTTATTGGTTCCTGATGTTCATCCTTGTTATTACGTTGTGCTCAGTTTGAAACTAAGTTCATGTCAGAGCTTAAAGTCGTATCCGTTTATAGAGAGCTCTTTTGGGTTTGTTTGTTTTTTGGTTTTCATTACGTTAAATGCATCATGTGATTTTTCTTGTATTTATTTGTATTTACAAAAGAAAGTCGTGTATAACACCCCTTGTCAATAGGCCACATTGGGCAATGATAAAACATTGGTCAAAGCGTCAAAGCGTGTCTCTCTCTCTCTCTCTCTCTCTCTCTCTCTCTCTCTCTCTCTCTCTCTCTCTCTCTCTCTCTCTCGTCATCATCTTCATCGCTGTCGGTTTTAGTATCACCATAATCATCGTCGGCACTGCTATTGTCATCACTACCCCGCATAGTAGAACATCATCATCTCTACTACTACTACTACTACTACTAACTACTACAATGACGTCGACGATAGCGACGTCATTCTTGATGGATTTGTTTATTCTTGGTGTATTTTCTCTTTTGTCGTTTTCCTTTCCATATATATATTATGGGGGACGGGACAGCTCAGTGGTCGGAGCACTCGCTTTCCCCCAGCCAAGTTAAGCAGCGTCGAGCGTGGTTACCAGTTGGATGGGTGACCGTTTGCGCGCCTTGGCTTCAGTACAGTTCCCCCCAGTTCACCCAGCTGGAAATGGGTACCTGCCCTCTTTAGGGTCAGGGAAGGTAAAGCAGCGAGGGAGAGGAGATGGGCGCCGCCCTCAATATGCTGGCCCTAGAGAAGTTGAGGTCTCTGACGCCTCGCTCCCCTACGACCTTATAGGTGATGGGACTCCTTTACCTTACCTTATATATATTATTTTAATTTCGAACATATTGATTTGTTTTGGTGTTTATACTTTTTTCACTTTTTGAGGGCTGGGTGAAAAATAGTCATTGTACTTAATCTATTACCCTCTGCAAATAAAATTTCGTATTTCGTAAAATTTCGTATTTCGTATCTTTGCCCCTCGGTCACATTTGTAAGAAAGTGGAGTTAGTGCCGTCAGTGCAACAATCACCTCGTCCTTTCTGTTGTTGGGTGACTGCAATGGGCATTCCCCTCTTTAGGGAAATGAAATAATGGTCATCAGCCAGTGTACACCTCTTGGAGTAAAAGGTTTATGGAACAAAGCGCATGTGCTCTGAATAGCAAGTCTTACTCTTACTTCCAACAACTGGGGGGACGGGACAGCCCGGTGGTTAGATTGATGTATAATTCATGGTCTGCTGACCCGGGTTCGATTCTTGTTCAAGAGGATTTTTCCTCTGGAGTTGACATCAGTGCCGACTCCACTCTCCCCAAAAGTTCTTCGGATGAGACTATAAACCGAGGCCCCGTGTGCGAACGCACGCATAATATCTTGCCCATACGTTAAATCCTGTTCCGCTTTTCGTAAGAGTAGGCCACTGTGTGCCGGTGGAAACAGATGGCAGGATTTACAAAAACCGCAAACACACGGGGACAGGATGAAAAAAGCACATGAGTGTTTATTCCATTATCCTCGAAATAAAAGAATAAAATAAAATAAATGAATAAAAAACCTATCGACTGCTTTCCTTCTGTGTGTGAATCTGTCAGTCTGAGATTCCTCGTTTGTGCTGGAATATCAGTGTTAAGTGCATGACAGTCTGCACAAAAACGTCCATTTTCCCGGCATCTTGTTGCAGAATGGCGGGGTAGAGGAGAACCAATCTAGAGCGGTTTGGTGTCTAGGGGTCCAATTGGGATCGTTTTCGGTCTCAACTTTCCTCAGCGGATTGAAAAGAAGCGTGTATCTTAGCTGTAGATAACGCGGTTCATTGTTTGTGTTGATTGTTTGGCTGTTATTTGCTCCTTCCATGTTGAACGTAAAGTTATGTCTTTTTTGTGTTTCTGTTGGTACTGATAATGTCTTACGTGAATTGCTTGTAGGTGTATTCAGCTGATTCCAAAAGGAGGTCACAGGAGTTCAAACTTGACCCGTGTGTGTGTGTGTGTGCGTGTGTGCGTGTGTGTGTGTGTGTGTGTGTGTGTGTGTGTGTGTGTGTGTGTGTGTGTGTGTGTGTGTGTGTGTGTGTTTATCTATCCGCTTATTTCGAGGATGATGGACTAAGCATTTATGTGCTTTTTACATCCAGTCTTCGTGTGTATGCATAGTTGTAAATTTCGTCATCCGTTTCCACTGGGACATATTGGCCTACTCTTGCAAAAAACGAAACAAGTTTTAACGTCTGTGTGTGTGCGTGCATGCGTGCGTGCGCGTGCGTGCGTGTGTATGTGTGTGTGTGTGTGTGTCCATGATGTGCAAAACGGCCTGCCATGTGTTAAATTGAAAAGACTAAAGCTGAGATCAAATAACTTGTTAAAGTGTGAAACCAAATCAAACACTTTTCGATGGACTATGAATTCAACATTGCTTATTTATTTTGTTCAAGCTATGCTCCTTATTGAATGGGTCAGACAGTGTTTAAAGAAACTTGTTGTATGATTGAAAATTGTTATGTACAGATAGAGCGTCGGAGAGCAACGATGTAGTGTTTGTGCCTTTTTCTGCTAGACGATATAAGTTTCTTAATAATTTTTTTTTATAAAGACAGTTTCTATTGTCTAGCAGAAATAGTTCACACACTGTTCTTAAAAGAAAGAATATTTCACATACATCTTTCTAATATGTGCTTCAGACATTGTCTCTCAACAGGAGCCAATGAGAACGGCTGGAATTTACACGCCAAGCAATGAGTTTAGACATGCTAAATATGAAACTGCAAGATATTTCGCAATGACCACAGGTCAGAAAGAGAATTTAGGAACTTGTTGGTGGATCGGTGGTCTAGAGGTAACGCGCCTGCCTAGGAAAGCGAACAGTCCGGGTCGGAAGGGTGTGGTGGTTTAAATCTTGTTTAGGCCCGAAGCTTTAGACCATCAGTGGTGGTCTGTGTGCTAGTCTTTCGGATGTGACGTTAAACCGAGGTCCCGTGTGCTACACATTATTATTTAGCGCACGTAAAA
Organism: Rapana venosa; assembly: GCA_028751875.1. Lineage (NCBI taxonomy): Eukaryota > Metazoa > Mollusca > Gastropoda > Neogastropoda > Muricidae > Rapana > Rapana venosa. Next base: position 26,834,662 of record CM054143.1, on the reverse strand, counting down.
ACAACCACTGCAACAAGAAGGATGTCCCTGTCAAAATTCTGTAGAAAAAAAACCCAGCCACTCTGAAACAAATACAGCTGCAGACAGGAAAATAAAAATGAAATAATGTAGATGGCACTGCTCTTGTAAAGATGCACTCTCCCCGGGGAGAGCAGCCCGAATTTCTTGCAATCTTCCGTGTCTTAAAGTAATATAAACACAAAATTTAGAAAAAAAAAACTACGAAACAGATGTCCACAAGTTCTTGCTTAACCAGAGAGAGAGCAAAATGCAGGGTAAAATGCCAAATGACGGGACGGTATAAACCGGTGTACAGAAAGACAGCCAATAAGTGAATACAGATGCTTGGGAGACAGGCAGCCAGGTGGCTTGAACATAGCGCATGGAGGCACAAGACATGCACCACCAACCTAAGGTCCGCTATCTTCCAGTGAATGACAAAGTCTAGTTAACATGTAAGAAACAGACATGTCTTTTATGCGGGGACGGGATAGCCTAGTGGTTAGAACAATGCGCTCGCAATCTGATAACCCGGGTTCGATTCCTGTTCAAGGGGATATTTTCCCCTGGAATTTACATCAGTGCAGACTCCACTCTCCCCCAAAAACCTTCGGATGAGACTATAAACCGAGGCCCCGTGTGCGAACGCACACAGAACATCTTGCGCACACGTTCAATCATGTTTCGCTTTTCGTAAGAGTAGGCCATTGTGTGACGGTGGGAACGGATGACAAAATTTACAAAACCGCATACACATGAGGACTGGATATAAAAAAGCACATAAGTGCTTATTCCATTATCCTCGATATAAAAGAATAAATAAATACAACTATTTTTAAAAAAATACATACAATTCACGCTAAAAAAAAATAAAATTCAGTCAAGAGAACTCTTGGCACAGAGTGTCCACAAGCCATCATCAGTTCCAGGTCTGAGATACGTCAGTTATTTGGAACACACACACACACACACACACACACACACACACACACACACACACACACACACACACACACACATACACACACACACACACACACACACCACACACACACACACACACACACACACACACACACACACACACACACACACTGACGGGATAGCCTAGTGGTTAGAGTGATGCGCTCGTGATCTTCTGATCCGGGTTCAAATCTCGTTCAAGAGGTATTTTCCTATGGAGTTAACATCAGTGCCGACTCCACTCTCCCCAAAAGTCCTTCGGATGAGACATGGGACACCGAGGTCCCGAGTGCGAACGCACGCAGAACATCTTAAGCACACGTTAAATCCCGTTCCTCTTTTCGGAAGTGTAGGGCATTGTGTGCCGGTGGGAACGGCTGACAAAATTTACAAAACTGCATACATACAGGGACTGGATGTAAAAAAAGCACAATCATGAGTGCTTATTCGATTATCCCCGAAATAAAAGAAATAAATACACAAATGAAAGAAGGAATAAATAAAACAAGAAATACATAAAGCAGGAAATACATAACTAAAGAAATGCATAACTAAATAATGCATACATTAAAAAAATCAAGAAAGAAAGACATAATAAATAAATAAAGCGCGGACACACACTACTACTACTACTACTACTACTACTACTACTACTGCTGCTACTACTGCTACTACTACTACTGCTACTACTACTACTGCTACTACTACTACTACTGCTACTACTACTACTGCTACTGCTACTACTGCTACTACTACTACTGCTACTACTACTACTACTACTACTACTACTACTACTACTACTACTACTACTACTACTACTACTACTACTACTACTACTACTACTACTACTACTACTGCTGCTACTACTACTTCCACTACTACTACTACTACTACTTCCACTACTACTAATGCTACTACTACTACTACTACTGCTACTGCTACTACTACTAGAGTACGGACAGGACACGAAGAATCAACGACACAGGCGGTGAAACGTGCATGCATTGAAAGAGAATGGTAATCCACTGGTGTAAACATCTGCTGATAGGGCAGGAGCGGTGCGTAGTAAATGTAAAACTTTCTTTTATGCTGTCAAAGCCAATTAAAAGACCGTGTTTTCTCCAATTTGTTTATTCATTTATTTATTTATATCGAGGGAAATGGAATAAGCACCCATGTACTTTTATTTACATCCAGTCCCCGTGTGCATGTGGTTTTGTAAATTGTGTTACTTGTTCCCACCGGCACTCAATAACCTACTCTTCCGAAAAGCGGAATAGGATTTAACGTGTGCGCAAGATACTCTGCGTACGTTTGCACACGGGGCCTCGGCTTATGGGGGGGGAGAGGGGAGTCTGCACTTATGTTAACTCCAAGGGAAAAATCCCCTTTAACGGGATTCGAACCCGGATCGTCAGATTGCGAGCGCAATGTTCTAATCACTAGGCTATCCCGTCCTCCTAAACAAGTCTATTTATTGATGCGAATGGCGCTGTACTCTTGCTTGTTTATGATTATTAATATTTTCATTGACAAAATAAAACCATGTTTATGTTTGCAACAGTCTTCCAGTTTAGAGAAAACCGTAAGTCACGAACATGCATACACTCATACACACACATTCACACATGCATACATACTTTCCCACATATGCACAAATACACACACGTACACACACACACACACATACACACATGCACACGCACGCACGCATGCACTCACACACAGATACACACGCGCTCGCACGCGATCGCGCACACTTTCGCATACTCACCAGCACGCACTCATACACAGACCTAAATGTCCTTCGAATGAGATTCTAAACTGAGGCGCCGTGTGCAATGCTCGCTGGCTATCCTGAAGTTGACCTGGGAGATCGTAAAAATCCTCAACACTGAATTGCCCACACGTTACCTAGATTCGAACTCACGACCTCATGGACCCATGGTATTGAAATTGAACAATCTCACCCATTGCGCTAAAGCGTTTGTCATAACTATAAATCTTCTGACATAAGTCGTATGACGAACAGAACGCTATACTCTGCCTAAGACATGTCCAGTATTTATTTATTTTATTCTTTTATTTCGAGGATAATGAAACTAGCACTCGGGTGCGTTTTTCATCCAGTCCCCGTGTGTATACAGTTTTGTCAACTTTGCCGTCCGTTTCCATCAGCACACAATGGTCTACTCTTACGAAAAGCGGTAACAGGTTTTAACGTGTGCGCAAGACGTTCTGAGTGCGTTTGCACACGGGACATCGGTTTATAGTCTCATCCGAAGGACTTTTTGGGGAGAATGGAGTCAGCACTGACGTTAACTCCAGGGAAAAAAAATCCTCTTGAACGGAAATGGAACCCGGGTCAGCAGATCACGAATACATCACTCTAACGCCCAGACTGTCCCGTCCCTATTAATTTAAGTATCAAGATGCTGTTACAGATGGGACTATATTGGATTATTGCAGAGCAAGCAAAAATGACATCATGCGCTGTATCATGGACTGTACCTTACAAAGCATGGAGAGTGACAATCTGTTTTTGCCAAATGTTTCTTTTCCAAACATATCGGAACAGAATGTCGGACTCTCTTTTACGGTATGGTGTGTTTCTCAAAAAGTGTAAACATTTTATAGAACGTTCGTAGTGCATAGCATCTGTTTTCGGCTTTTTTATTTATGTGTTTGTTTGTTTTGCTTCCTCATCTTCTGTGCTTAGCCCAGTTCAAAAGCTTTTTCAGTTGTTTTTTTTACTCTTTTATTTCGAGGATAATGTATTAAGCGTTCATGTGCTTTTTCATCCAGTCCCCGTGTGTATGCAGTTTTGTCAATTTTGTCTTCCCTTCCAACAAGGCGCACAGTGGCCTACTCATTCGAAAAGCAGAACGGGTTTTAACCTGTCCGCAAGATGTTCTGCGTGCTATTTTCCAAGGCCTACACTAAAATGTTATTATGTTGTAAAATTTTGTGTTGAGATTGCCTTCATCTATGACAATCTCTTAACATAATCAACTGCACCCTCATGTATAGGAGAAAACGTCCTCTGAAGTCGGAGTATGGCTGCCTATGTGGCGAGGTACTTAAAAAGAGTCATACACGTAAACGTCTCACCCGGTGTACTTCCTATCCCACAGTGATTCCCAGGTGGGATCAATCAGAGTGCATGTTCTGGGCAACAGCAACAACAACAACTACTACTACTACTACTACTACTTCTACTACTACTACTACTACTACTACTACTACTACTACTTTTACTACTACTACTACTACTACTACTACTACTACTTTTACTACTACTACTACTACTACTACTACTACTACTACTACTACTACTACTACTACTACTACTACTACTACTACTACTACTACTACTACTACTACTACTACTACTACTACTACTACTATACTACTACTATACTTCTACTACTTCTACTACTACTACTACTACTATTACTACTACTACTACTATTACTACTACTACTACTACTACTACTACTACTACTCCTACTACTACTACTACTACTAATAATAATAATACTGCTGCTGCTGCTACTACTACTGCTGCATCTTCTGTGGCTGTTTCCCCATCGCTCATGTCAATACCTCAACCCAAGCCATGCCCAGATTCCCCACGTTGGATCCTGATGAATGTAATTCCACAGTGAGCCCATTTATGTCAGGCCGCCGAGGGGCCACCAGCCAGAGAGGTCCTACACTAAAACTGGATCACTTTGGCGGTGTTCAGTTGTGCCTGTTTCCAGCAAACATACGCAGGACACCACCTACTAAGCCCCTTACTAACGACAGCATTAACTCAGTCGCGGAGCCAAACTGAGCGAGTCAGCCGTACCCACTTGGGAACAGGCGACAACAGTAAATAAAACCCAACACCCATCCAAGCAAACGTCCAACCCCAAAGGCTTTGACTCAAACTGACCACAGGCACAGAAGTGTATGGGGAAACTAAATCTGAGACCACCATAAGATCAGAGTAACTGGGGCCACCGAATCAGACGCCATTATTAAATTGCATGACAACAAAATGGTTGAGGATGATGCAATGATGATGCTATGGAAGTGCACTGCTTCGAGACTATTTGACAGGATTATACTCTATACTTCCTATCACAATACGTATCGGTGTCAACCAGGCCCGAGAAATACAAACACCTGCATTGTTGGTCAGGGTAGCATGACCAACACTCTCGAAACAGTGACTTTCAAGAGGATGAAGCTCTACTGTGTGGTCCCAGTCTTCTCAAGGAGCCCACAACACGCTCACTCTGGGTAGGAGCCGGCTGGAGTCCGAAAAAATGCCGATGACTCTTATGGGATTCGAACCCTTGACCTTCCAGTCTGTATCCTAAGGTGCTATCCACTGCGTCTTGAAATGCGGCTGATATCTCTTTTTGGTTTGGCCATGTCTTTAAGTTCAAGGTCTCTTCTTTACTTTCTTAGACACTAGACTGTTCGGCAACTCCCCACACATGTAGGATAAAGGACTAAATCGGGATGAAGGCACACATCTCAAGTCCAAGTGCTTATGTGGAGGATCGAATATGCACTGTTTCTCTGTTATCTCTATTTCTCTGCGAGTTCTTTGGTACTAACAGGGCAAGGCAAACAGAGCCGCCTGCACCTCCAAGCACATTTTACACGTCCGACAATGCTGCCCAAAACAAGTCACAGGCGGGGTGATGTATGAGGCAAGACAGTCAAAACACTAGGAAAATGTATGTGTATCAACTGTGATTTTAGCCATGGGGATTTCTTTAACTTTTCCACTGAAGCCGTGGCATCTCTGGACAGTGCCCGTGTATTGTCTCAGAAGAACAAATGACTGTCCAACCCCAGGTTATGATTGCATATGTAGTTACTGCTCCTCTACATTACTGCAAAGTACATGCATCACTCGTAAACCCCACCCACATTTCTGTTTAAACGATGTTAGAAAGCAGTAATAAAGACAATAATGGCACACACACACACAAACACACACACACACACACACACACATATATATATACACAGAGCTGTGGTGCAGTTACACAATTTTCTCGTCGCTCACTGGATTAAGGCCTTCGACTTCATGAGCATGGTTCAAACGTAAATTACATCCATTTTAAACTGTTTAGAGCATCTTTATCTATCATTTAATCCATTTTAAACTGTTTAGAGCATCTTTATCCATCATTGAATCCATTTTAAACTGCTTAGAGCAGCTTTATCTATCATTGAATCTATTTTAAACTACTAAGAGCATCTTTATCTATCATTGAATCCGTTTTAAACTGCTTAGAGCATCTCTATCTAGCATTAAATCTATTTTAAACTACTTAGAGCATCATTATCTGTCATTGAATATATTTTAAACTGCTTAAAGCATCTTTATCTATCGACACACATGAAACAACTAACTAAAATAAGGGCAACAATAAACTATATGTTACACAAACAAAAGCCTAAGCCGAGACTGCAAACGTAAAAGAAACGCTTACATACTAATGTTGTACCTCATCTTCACTCACAAAGAGAACAGAAAATGTCATACTTAGAATCACATGTCTTACAGGTCCCAGCTTGTGCATGGGGAACCTACCTGATGAAGGAAAGAGGATGGCTGGTTGTTTTTTTGTGGGTTTGTTTTTCCCAGGTGAAGTTTCCAGACCAAAGGAGGAATTCATACCTCCCCTGACCTTGTCCACTTTACAACTCCACCCGCTTTATTTATTTATTTGTTTATTCTTTTATATCGAGAATAATGGAATAAGCACTCATGTGCTTTTTTTACATCGAGTCCCCGGGTGTATGCGGTTTTGTAAATTGTGTCATCTGTTCCCACCGGCACACAATGGCCTACTCTTTCGAAAAGCGGAACAGGATTTAACGTGTGCTCAAGATGTTCTGCGTGCGTTCGCACACGGGGCCTCGGTTTGTAGTCTCATCCGAAAGACTTTGACATTCAGTTCGATTTTTTAGTCAAACTGGGAAGAAAGGACAAGGCTGGGAATCAACCAACATTAGTGATTTCTCACAACCTTCAACGACTGAAGGATGGTGCCATACACCTATCTCTATGTCTACAACTCCTTCATAACGTACTGCGACTTAATAGGTAAGACTCGCTTGGATGTAACTAAACGTTGACCGTGTTTTGACTTTTTTTCTGTTTCTAGCAATCGTCGTTAAACTGCCGGGAAGTTACGCTTTTCCCGTCATGTAGGCCATTGTGTGCCGGTGGGAACGGATGACATTTACACAACTGCATACACACGGGGACTAGATGTAAAAAAAAGCACATGAGTGCTTATCCCATTATCCTCGAAATAAAAGAATGCATAAATAAATAAACGCTATCATTATTTTAGTGGGCGGATTGCTCCAGTGGCATGTTTATGCTTTGATTACGTCACATTGCATTGCATTGTGAAAGTAGGTGGATTTGATATAAGCAACATTTGTTAACTCTAGCACTGTCAAATTGATTGTAGCCCCAGGGTTCTTGAAATACAAAGTTTCAATGTCTTCATTTCTGGATGTTGGTGTGCTACTTGTGGAACAAAGTAGCTGGTGGGGGTGATGTAAGCAGACATCATCATCATCATCATCATTAACCATTACACCCAGTGGTGTGTAGGACAGCAACAAAGCACTTCCACTTCTGCCTATCCTGGGCCAACCTAGTCACTGATCCCCAAGAGTGCTGCTGCATGGCCTTCATCTCACTTTCTACAGTCCTCCTCCACGTTGCTTTTGGTCTTCCTTTCTTTCTCCTTCCTATTGAAGTATTCTGATAGGTGTAACGTTTACTTGCCGTGGATTCATGTCCCTGCATTATACTTTCTCTTCTCTTCTCTCCCATGCTCCCTTTTTGTCTCTGTTAATTTGCCTGGGTGGCTTTTTTCAGTAACACTGAGTGTTGACAGATGCTGGCTGACATACCACCGTGTTGTTTACTGAGTCAGTCTTCACCCTGGATACAACAACAGTGTTGTTGATTTGTTTATCTCCCCTATTTATCTTCAAACATATAAAGGGGGGATGAGATATCTCAGTGGCCAGAGCATTCACTTTCCCCAAGCGAATGTGAAGCAGCATCGAGTATGGATACCAATCGGATGGGTGACCGTTTGCGCGCCTCGGTTTCAGTACACTTCCCCCAGTTCACCCAGCTGTAAATGCGTACCTGCCTCTTTAGGGTCATGGAAGGTAAAGCAGAGAGAAAGAGTAGATGGGCGCCGCCCTCAATATATTGGCCTCTAGAGAAGTTGAGGTCTCTGATGCCTCGCTCCACTACGACCACATATATTGTACTAAGGAACACTTTAACCTTTCATGCTCCGCGTTGCTAGTAAACCTACAACAGCTATAGTTCTGTACTGAACTGATCACTTCAAGCAAACCCTATCAAAAGCAACAAGAGACGATCTGTGCGTGCGTGCGAAAGTGTGTGTGCGCCCATGCGTGCGTGCGTGTGCTTGCAAATGTGTGTGTGTGTGCATGCGTACGTGCGTGTGCGTGTGCGTGTGTGTGTGTGTGTGTGTGTGTGTGAGAGAGAGAGAGAGAGAGAGAGAGAGGCAGACAGGCAGACAAAGACAAACGTGCAGTCAGATGGACAAACGGCCAGACAGACAGGTACGAAGACGGAGGACAGAGAGAGAGAGAGAGAGAGAGAGAGAGAGAGAGAGAGAGAGAGAGAGAGAGAGAGACAGAGAGAGACAGAGAGAGAGAGAGAGAGAGCGAAAGAGAAAGAGAGAGAAAGACAAAGAAAGCTCGCGTAGTATAAAAAGTATACAAGAATCGGGATAACTGACTAACAAACACCTTATCATCACACGACATCACATACGCAACATTACCTTTCGCTCTGTGGATAACATTTACATCTCTTCCAAGTCTTTTATAGACTGCACTGTTCAACAAAACATGCTGTTTCCGTTTCAATCTACTGCTGCTTACAAGCATGACATATCAAGTGTCTGGGTATCACAGCCTTCCTGTAATTCTTATTTATCTATTTATTTTATTCTTTTATATCGAGGATAATGGAATAAGCACTTGTGTGCTTGTTTACATCCAGCCCCCGTGTGTATGCGGATTTGTGAATTCTGTCATCTGCTCCCACCGGCACACAATGGCCTACTCTTACGAAAAGCGGAACAGGATTTAACGTGTGCGCAAGATGTTCAGCGTGCATTTGCACACGGGACCTCGGTTTATAGTCTCATCCGAAGGGCGCAGTTTATGCACGTATATAGGCGAAATTCCCAACCTAAACTTTACATATGCATCATTATGGCGTTTTGATAATGTATGGTCAAGATAGTTGTCAGTCTGTAACGTGTGTGTGTATTGTGTGTGTGTGTGTGTGTGTGTGTGTGTGTGTGTGTGTGTGTGTGTGTGTGAGAGAGAGAGAGAGAGAGAGAGAGAGAGAGAGAGAGAGAGAGAGAGAGAGAGAGACAGGCAGGCAGGCAGGCAGACAAAGAGACAGACAAGCAGGCAGGCAGACAGACAGAGGAGAAAAGGGAGTGTCGTTCTAAACATCTTGTGTTTTGGCAAACAACCACAAGCACACATTGCAATCCTACAAGGAGCCAGACCGACACAGAGATGCAAAGAAACTTATACAAGCAAGACAAGTGCATGCAACAACAAAGCCTTACGCAAGTAATACATGTCAGCGTCTTTATTCAGTTTGTAAGCAATCTACTTTGCGAAAAATACATCCTGGGCATTGTCTCAACCCTGCACTATTGACACGCGTTTTTCCTTGCTCATAAAGCACACGCACATATTCAAAAGCGTTTGATGGAATCGGGAACTCATCAGAAAATAAGGGAAGAAATTGATAGAAGAATTCAAACTCGAAGCGATCCAAATAAACTGGTAATAGACAAGATAAGTATTATGATATTTCCTGTAAACATAAAATTCAGGGACGAACATTGCGATGATAGAGGAGACGATTTCGGGAATGGTAAGAACGATATAAGCACAGCAAATCACCAGCAGCATGACCGTGATGCGGTTTTCTCCACTGTTGGATTCCTCAGTCACGTTCCCACCCATCTTTACTCGTGTCTGCGACGCTCGACGAAGGTGAAGGATGGTGATGGTGCTGCAGACGATCATGATAGCGAGGAAAACCGGTTTTGCTACAAGAGAAAAATAAAACATGATGTTGAGAGCAAGCTGGTTATCCACTGGATACCAGGAGGTAGCGTCCATGTAAGCGACGCTGCGATTGGTGGAGGGGTCCATTCTCCAAGCGACGGTGGAAGCCAAGAAGCGGAAGTGGAAAAACAGCAGAGGAAGTAGGTACGATATGAATATGGCTACCACAGTTGGCCTGTGTAAAAAAACCAAAAAAACCCAACGAGTAATGAAAATGAATCTGTATATGCACTGCAAGAACGAGAATATGCCCAAACTGGTCATAATGCAAGACATTAAGGCAAGGCAATTTTTTGAAATAATGAATTAAAATAAATCATTGCCAGCAAAATAATAATAATAATAATAATATATGGAATTTATATAGGTAGATGTGCTTTAAAAACATGTCAGTGCATGTGTTAATAAAGGCTCAGCTACGCCTGGATGGGACGGGATAGCTCAGTGGTCGGAGCACTCGCTTTCCCCCAGCCAAGTTACGCAGCGTCGAGCGTGGTTACCAGTTGGAGGGGTGACCGTTTGTGCGCCTTGGCTTCAGTACAGTTCCCCCAGTTCACCCAGCTGTAAATGGGTACCTGCCCTCTTTAGGGTCAGGAAAGGTAAAGCAGCGAGGGAGAAGAGATGGGCGCCGCCCTCAATATGCTGGCCCTAGAGAAGTGAGGTCTCTGACGCCTCGCTCCCCTACGACCTTATAGGTTATGGAACTCCTTTACCTTTACCTTACGCCTGTATGTTATTTTCTTATTTGAAACACAGACCGGAGGTATAACAAACGCTAACAGGAGGGTCGTAGTATTAGAAGAAAAATGACAAACTACTTTTATTAATCGCTTTGCCAAAAACTCTACACATGTAGATAGGGAAAAGGAAAGACAGCCACTGGACATTTTATTATTATTCTTTTATATCGAGGACAATTAAATAAGTACGTATGTGCTTTTTAAAATCTAGTTCCCGTGTGTATGCGGTTTTGTAAATTGTTATCATCTGTTCCCACAAGCACACACTGGCCTACTCTTACGAAAAGCGGAACAGGATTTAACGTGTGCGCAAGATGTTTTGCGTGCGTTCGCACACGGTGCCTCGGCTCATAGTCTCATCCGAAGGACTTTTGGGGAGAGTGGAGTCTGCAGTGATGTTAACTCCAGGGGAAAATATCCCCTTGAACGGGAATGGAACCCGGGTCGTCAGATTGGGAGCGCAATGCTCTAACCACTAGGATGTATCGTCCCTCTTTCTTCTCCCACTGAGACACCAGGAGGGGACAGGACTTCAGTGCTAATGGGGATGGAGGCTCTGTGGCTGGAGAAGATAGCTGTGATGACAATACCTACGTATTCGACAGAGACTTCAGACGCAGTCATGTAGAGACTCCTTAGAAAATAACTTTTAAAACGTAAATGGAAACAGTTACAAGAAACCGCAAAGAAAAGGAAAATGTCAAAAAATTAAACTAAAGATAAGAGTGTTATTTGAAGCATGGAAAATCTTTGCAGACAATGCAATATCAAGGTTACATTTAGTAAATGAATAGCAAGACATGAAGATAAGAAAACGTTGTTTGTTTAATACCTGATGCAGCAAGGAAAGCACATTTAAAAGATGAGACTATACCATCATTTTCAATGGAAATTCAAGAGAAGGGTCACACAACATAGCTGCCATCATTGTTAGACATAAGCCATCCACCTTGTTTAATTTAAAGAAACTTCAATCTTACCAGCATAAAACTCATGATCAAACATGATGCAAAGCCAGCCCCCATCAACATTATTCGGGTATACCCTCCAACATTGAGCAGCCCGTTAGAAGATTTATTTTGTAATCACCTACAAGACAGCCAAAGATAAAAAAAACCTGGCAGAGAAATCTGAACAATCGCAGGAGACGTCAACGCAAACGTAGGTAAAGGAAAAGGTATCGAGTGTAGCATTACGCATCTCAGCCACAACACAAGAACTAACAAAGGAGATACAGTTGCTACCTTCTGCCAAGCAAACTCTTTTAACCATCACAACTACTTTCCTTGAGCACCCCAACAGAAAGAGATATACATGGATCTCACCACTAGATGAAAGTTGCCATCAAGTTGATTATATTCTGATTGAAAAATGAAGTTTGGCATATATCATTTATTGATGCCAGAGCAAGACCAGGGGCAGGCTGCAACTCCTATTGCTTGCTAGTGTCCATGAATATAAGATCGGAAACAAACACTAGTCCTTGCAGATATACACACTACGTAACAGTACTATAAGGGGTAAATGGACTGCCATCAGTTATTCATTGATTTCCACTGAGGTGGGGACTCCCCCTAACACCTAATCTGGACATGCTGCGTAACAGCACTATAAAATGTAAATGAATTCCCGTCAATTGTCCATTCATTTTCACTGAGGCAGGGACTCCCTGTAACACCTCTTACACAAGGTCTAAAACCTCACAGAAGATCGGTCTCTGTCTCTGCCCTCTGTAAATTCACTCTTCACCCATTTGGTCATGTCTCAGTTCTAAATGTGCTCAGGCAGCCACTTTCTCTCATTTTCCTTCCTGATGGAAGGACCATGACTGTGTTAAGTTACCTGACTAACATTTGTTTACGTGACAGTGGATCCTTGCTGGTAACTTCCTAGAAGATAATTCAGCAAACCAATCGCTATTCCAAGGAAGCTAAGAAACATTGTGAATCATAGAACTAATGTTAAGCAAAAAGATAACTGAAAACATCGTCCATCCTCGCACAGAGACTTACTTGTACTTGAGCAATCGCCTCGCTTTGAATGGCGCAACGACGGCGAGACATCGATCCACGTTGAGGAGAAGCGTGATCATTCCAGAGACAAAGACGATATACCAGTTGGCAGGGCCAATTTTGGTGTTGACTATGGTGGCCCAGTTAGCGAACTGAAAGGCGTCCTGGATGTAGCAGAAGGGCATCAGCAACAGCTGCACCAGCAGGTTGGTCATGTCAGTCACAGCCAGACAGAAGAGCAGCAGGTTTATTCTGTCATATAGTCCTTGCTGCAAACATACATGGAACCAAAATCAACATCATCATCATCATCGACGTCATCTTCATCATCATCATCATCTTCATCATCGTCATCATCATCATCATCATCATCATTATCATTATCTTCATCTTCTTCTTCTTCATCATCATCATCTTCATCATTATCATCACCATCAAACATACATGGAAAAAAGACTTCTTTAGTACCAAAACTAGAAATTGTGGTTTGGGATTTATCAGAGTAAATGTTTTTTGAAAAAGTGCAATAAGAGAAATTTCAAAGTGACCGATAAAAGTTATTATCGAGTGGGTAGAGAAGGAGGTTTCTAATCCAACCATTTTTGAAGTCAAAGGTCCGGGGATTTGAATCTCAGCAGAGTCTGTTGAAGTAGACTGAGAGTGTATTTGATATCTTAGAGCAATTCAAGTTCACATTTAAGTTACATTAAATCTCAAAAGCATGTACGCTTAACTTTTCAGTAATCTAATCAACATCCAGTTAATTGACCTAACACGTCCAGGACAGTAAATATGTGGATATTACCTAATTGATTTATGGAAATGGTCAAACACCACCCAACTGACTTTTCAGCAGATCATGTATTGCATTTATGAACTGTTTCTAACTAGCACAGCCTGTTTGAAGAAAATCTAAAACAAAACAAACTCGGGCAAAACAGAAAAGGCATTTGTAATCAGCACTGTGTTGTTGTTCCACATTCCCCAGCTTAACCCCATGGAGATCACAAAGAATGTGCACACTAACTCGATCATCCTACCTGAAAAACACTATGAGATTCTGAAGTACATACATAATGAGAAGGTTGATTATTTTCAATTACCTCGCCATATTCCGACTTCAAAAGATATTTTGTACCAATGTGTATGCTTCATTGTTGATCATTATGCTTAAAACCTGTCACGGCTGTAGATAATCTTAGGCTTACATCTCAGAATAGCATAATGCAGATACTGGACTTGGCACTTAATAGTTAACAATAACTGTCAAAGCTTAGGAAGCACACCAACAATCTGCTTAAAAGATTTTAAGAATATAATTAAAATGCAGCATTTGCTGACTATTTTGTAGGTAGTAATACTATTCATTCCTTTGAGAAAGTAAGACTGACAATTTATCAAGTCTACAACACAAAAAAGAATAAAGAGAGGAAAAATATCATCCTGGAATTCCCTTATGGTTGGCCATGGTTTTGATGCAAGGATTGCCAGTAGAACTGATTTTTAAACCTGTTTTTAATATGTTTATAAGTACAGCTTAAACTTCAGATTAAAAGATAATGTTACAAAGTGGCAGCCTTGATATAGCTTCTGTGGTCGGTGGGCTATAAACAACACGACTGGATTGGATTTGTGAGCAAGTCATCTATGATAGATTTCTTCTTCAGCCAAGTCACTTATGGTAAGGTTTTTCTTCAACCAAGTCATCTATGATACGTTCTTCAACCAAGCCACCTATAAATAAGTTTTTCAACAAAATCACTGGCAGATTCTTCTTCAACCAAGACACTCATGATAGGTTCTTCTGCAACCAACGACTTATGGTATAACTATTAAGTCACTAATTGTAAAATCTTTTTCAACCAAGTCACCAATGACAAACTATTCTTCAACCAAGTCACATATGATATAATTCTTCTTCAACCAAGTCACCTATGGTAAGGTCTTCAGCCAAGTCCCCAATGATATAATTATTCTTCAGCCAAGTCCCCAGTGAAATAATTATTCTTCAGCCAAGTCCCCAGTGATATAATTATTCTTCAGCCAAGTCCCCAGTGATATATATCTTCTTTAACCAAGTCACCTGTGATAACACTTCCTTCTTCAACCAAGTCACCTATGATAATACTTCCTTCCTCAACCAAGTCACCTATGATAATATTTCCTTCTCCAACCAAGTCACCAATTATAAACTCTTCTTCAGCCAAGTCACGAATGATAGATTATTCTTCAACCAAGTCAACAATGATATAAGTTTTCTTCAACAAAGTCACCAAAGATATAATTCTTCTTCAACCAAGTCACCAATGATATAATTCTTCTTCAACCAAGTCACCAAGGATATAATTCTTCTTCAACGAAGTCACCAAGGATATAATTCTTCTTCAACCAAGTCATCAATGATAGATTATTCTTCACACAAATCAATAATGAAATAATTCTTCTTTAACCAAGTCACCTATGATAATGCTTCCTTCTCCAACCAAGTCACCTATGATAATACTTCCTTCTCCAACCAAGTCACCTATGATAATACTTCCTTCTTCAACCAAGTCACCTATGATAATACTTCCTTCTTCAACCAAGTCACCTGTGGCAATTTCTTCAACCAAGTCACCAATGATAAAGTCTTCTTCAACCAAGTCACTAATGACATAATTCTTCTTCAACCAAGCCACAAATTATAGATTCTTCTTCAACCAAGTCACCTATGATAATACTTCATTCTTCAAACAAGTCACCAGAGATAAAGATTTCTTCAACCAAGTCACTAATAACATAATTCTTCCTCAACCAAGTCACTAATGATAGGTTCTTTTTCAACCAAGTCACATATGATAATACTTCCTTCTTCAACCAAGTCACCTATGGCAAGTTCCTCAACCGAGTCACTGATGATAGATCTTTATTCAACCAAGTCACCAATGATAAGTCTTCTTTCAACAAGCGTAGGGTTTACTGTTGATACTATGAATAATGACCAAGACTTTGATACAACACCCTTTTCTGATTAAATCGTATGGTGGTAGCTTCCCTTGCTTGGTTGCCAGCAAGACGCATTACTCAGCAGCTGTTGCAAATATTACTGTTTCTCGTGTATATCAGAGTCAGTATGCCAGTTGAAAGATTCCCAACCACTCTAGAATGTCTGTTGAATGCTGTGTTACGTGACAATACAGTGTCATCCTTCAAAATCGATGGCAGAGGCAGTCAAACTACAGTCGTTTTGCGACTGACTACAAACACTTCGTTTCATCAGCCTGAGACAGCAGACAGCAGTGTTACGCATCGACGAAAGTGCCCGTCGCAGGTCAGCAGAGACAGAAGGAGGGCTGAAGCTTACAGAGCAGACTGTGAGAAGAAGGCAAGTGTTTCATCTCCTTCAGGACTCTTCATGCCAACACCATCTAGTCTCTGTTATGTTGCTGACCAGAAGACACCTTCCCCTGCTGTGACCGACTTTTCCCCTTTTGTGCCATGCACTTCCTCTGTGCCACTGTCAGGTGACAGTCAGCAAGGTAAAACACAAATAAACATACCATCATGTGACATGGATAAACAGACAGTAACAATCAGTTCTTATATAGAAACAGTCTGTGACATGGATGAGGAAATGTCGTGCAAGTGGGAGGGCTCCGACAATGTGGAGCAGGGGAGTGGGAGTGTGCCAGACCTTGTAGGGAATCATTCTGATGTAGACTATGATGTAGATTGTAAAAAGGATTTTGAACATCCAAGGAACGTTACTGAGTCAGAGAACACAGGTGCAAAATCAGAATTGACTTACAGTAATGTTTTGAAATGCTTTGAACAGTTTAATGACAATATAAACAAACAAATGGATCATGTCAGTCATGAGCTGAAAGAAATTGTAGCCATCACAAAACTTGTTCGAGTGGAACTCCTTTTAAAGATATGTCATAGCTGCTCTGTTGCTCGCCCAGTCCTTTGTATATTCATAGTGTGAGTGAAAGCACTGAGACATTGTTAAACATGAATTTGTTCCATGATGTGGATGCCATGCCATGCTGAATATTTCAAATGTTTTGAATATGTCATGTTCTGAAATGTTTTCTTTTTTCACTACCCCCTCCCCACTGTCCCCATGTGATTGGGCTCACAGGAACCTACCACATTAAACCATTTTCAAGTTTCAAGTTTCAAGTTTCAAGATTGAGTCGTATGTGAGATGTCCCTTTCAAGTTTTGGTAGCAGTTGTTTTCCTGTGATGAAACACTTTTTTTTTTTAATCACGGAATCATAGTTGATTTAACATTGTTTGTGACTGAGCTGATAAGATAGCCAATGGTAACTCCTTTAGTTATGTGGCATGCTAATTAAAATTGAAGAGAATCCATGATTGTTACATTTTTACTGGTTTTGGGTGCAGTTGTTGTCTAGATAAGTCTTGGCTACAGTCATGGGACTGTTACTAAACCATACTCTGAGTCCATAGCCATCCCCTTCCACAGTACATGAAAAGTACACTCGGCACTGCCTGCCAGTTTGCTCCTGACTACACGTGTTCTGCTAAAACCCCTTCTAGTTAATGTAATCAGGAGGAAGCTGGTGTGGTTTGGTCAAATTATGCATTGCAGATCTCTTACCGAGGCTATCTCTTAGGGAAGGGAGGAAGATGCATGGGTAGACTGAAAAAAAAATATCTGGATGAAAAACATCACATTCTGTTTGGGGTTTGACATGACTTTGTTGCTACTAAAGGCTGAATACAGGTCAGGCTTTGGACATTTGTTGACCAACGCACACGTTGTGTCACGTTGACGAAAATCTTGGTCAATGGACCGATGATGATGATGATGATGATGATGATGATGATGATGATGATGATGATGATGATGATGATGATGATGATGATGATGACGATGGTGGTGACGACAACGACGACGACGACGATGATGATGATGATGACGACGACGACGACCGCAATCACACTGTTTTAGCATCATAACACTTGTCAAAAATTGAGTTTCAGAAAAGATCATTCCCTAGAGGTGAATATGGCAGTGATAATAACTTAGCTCTCCTGTGTATTAAAACAAAACTGATGAAAAGCCATTATCCTTTTGCATCCAAATAGCCTCATCCACGTCTCTTTAAGCATGGACATGGGAACAATACAGCAACGAGCATTGTTGACACTCACACACAACACACACACACACACACACACACACCACACACACACACACACACACACACACACACACACACACACACACACACACACACACCACTCTTGCTACAGGCATCACAGAGTTATACTAGAATAAGATCCCATCCAATCATGCTGTTTATAGTCCAGACGTTCATAGAGGCCGTAACAAGGCTGTTTACTTTGTGAGATTCTAAAAGGTCAGATCAATACTGTACAGCTACGTACAGATTAAAACAAGGTTTGAAACCAACTATGACAGATATATATATATTGGTTGTTGAGTGGTTAAGACCTTTTAACTTCCTTCCCTTGGGCCAGGAAGTGGGTTCAAATCTTGGTGGTGGCGTCTGGGGAATGTGGACAAGGTGTTATTTGAAAATCTCTTAGATCATCCTCAAGTGTAAAAAATGCCAGTGTCGTAATCTCTTTTGTGTATACACACACGCACAAGATCAAATACGCACGTTAACGATCCCACGAGGCATGTCAAAGCTCTGTGGGTTATAGAAACACACACAGCATGCATATCGTCCAAACACTCAGCTGCACTGAAGTTACAATGTTTCGACTTAGGCCAGCAGGCAGACAGGCACATTTACAAGCACAGGAGATCAGGTTCTATGCGCCTCACCCAGTTAGACAAGGCAGAGAAGCGGAGGAAACCAACTCTACTGTTGCTCTGTGTATCAACACCCTGGCTAACCATGAGTGTCAACCAAGAGCAGCCACCAAGTGCTGGGAGACTCACATTGAATCACACGCAAGTCAGATACATCTCATTTCATTGCCTCGCTCCCATAACCCCCACCGGGGTCGTAGGGGCACTGCATTGACGAACGTTGCACCAGCTGGCTCCATTTGCGGCAGTTGTGTGCGAGTGCCTGGGTTGTGGAGAAGCTCTTCCCTGTCCATTCAGTGATGTTGCCTGCTCATTCTTCCTCTGTCTGCCTCGCCTTCTCTTCCCCTGCATGGTTCCCTGCAGTATAGTTTTGGACAGCCCATCTGATCTAGTCACATGTCCGTACCATCTGAGCTTCCTTTTCTTGACTGTGGTCAGCAGGTTTTCGTAGTGCTTTTCTTGTTGGGTGATGGTTTGTAGGACTTCGTTGTTGGTAGTGTGGTCCATGTATGAAATGCCAAGGAGTCTTCTGAGGCATCTCATCTCTAGAGCCTGGATCCTCCTTTGTAGATCTGCATTCAATGTCCAGGATTCGCACGCATACAGATATGTAGAGATGACTAGTGCATGCACGTTAGTCAGATACAACCAATGCACAATTCTTAAAACCAACGCTGTTCCTCGTAACTAGCTATGACATAAACGTATGTTAGATGTGGAATAAAAGTGTTCATTTCAGGGCATTGAGATTTTGCATACGTGACCATTTGCCTGCTATCAAGCTAGCTGCACT
>CM054143.1:26805182-26807682 GCA_028751875.1 Rapana venosa | reverse complement strand
TTCGCGTGGCTCTCTCTTCTGAGCGTCAGAGCCTCCTGATTACTGAAAGAATAACATTTATGTCCTAGTAAGTCGCTGATTTCGCTGAACCACTTTATAAAGAGTTGTGTGGGTACTGCACTAGTCTTTCTGACAGGACATGGTGGGCCAGTTAAACCTGACGAAACTGATTCTTCAATGTTCCAGGTTTACAGGATGCACACTGAGTAGGCTGATATAATAATAATAATAATAAGAAGAAGAAGAAGAAGAAGAAGAAGAAGAAGAAGAAGAAGAAGAAGAAGAAGAAGAAGAAGAAGAAGAAGAAGAAGAAAGAAGAAGAAGAAGAAGAAGAAGAAGAAGAAGAAGAACAAATGGAATTCATATAGCGCTATATTTTGTAAGAAAACAAATCAAAGCACTTGCATCCATTCCACTCCCACACATGCAACCAACAATGATTAACAGTTTTACAAATTCAAATACACACAAACGTACGCGAGCGTGCACACACACACACCACACACACACACACACACACACACACACACTATACACACACACAACCACACACACACACATACACACACACACACACACACACACACACACACACACACACACACACACACACACACACACACACACAGAGTTTATATGCTTCAGCAGGGTGATGGGGACTTAGACCATTGAAGGGAAGGACAGATAATTATGAGATGAAACTGTAGGGGAAAGTCTTAGGTTTGAAATAGGTATGTTTTGAGGCTGGATTTAAAAGTGTCGTGAGTAGGCCTGCTTTCTTTACAAAGGTGTTCAGGTCGTTGTGCATTGTTTTTGACTCGGGTTAAAATCCAGTTTATAGGGGACTTCCCCCCCCTGAGAATGGAGTTAACATCCGTGCCGACTCAACCCTCCTCCCCCCACACGTCCTTCAAGCGAGACTATAAACCGAAGTCCAGTGTGCAAACACAAGCAGAACTGCTTATACATATATTAAAACGTGTTATACTTTTCGGAAATGTAGGCCATCGTGGGCCATTGGGAATGGTTGATGATATTGATAAAACTCTATACACACAGGGGCTAGATTTTAAAAGCACATGAGTACGTTTCCCATTATCATCAAAATAAAAGAATTTTTTGGTAAAGTTGATACAATTATAACTTCTACACCAGGTTCTCCACATACATTTAAACTCAGGACCGGTTTATAGCTTTATCGAAAGGTTCTTACTGGAAATTTAGTCAAAAACTAGACTTAACTTTAACAAAAACAACCACAAAAATCCCACCAAAAAAGCAGCAACCAAATCCTGCATATCTCTTTACAGCCACAAGTACGACAATTATAAACACAAGTTTACCGCACCCCGTTCATGAACTGTACCTTGAAGAAAACCACGCAACACAGGAGGTTGCCAGGAAGCCCTACGAACACCACGGGCTGTCGAACATAGCAGGTGAGCACGTTCTGCAAGAAGAGTCGGGTGCTGGTAGAGAAGAAAGGATCTGAGGTGCCCCAGGGTTCGGAGTCCTGCCGAGTTCCATCACCGAGGTCAGTCAGAGAATAGTTCACAGCACTCTGACCAGGGCTGCTTCCCTGGGTGATGTTGCCTAGCATCCTGCCCAGCATCTGCTTCAATGATGCGAGAGTTTTCTTTGAAGGATGCATAGAAATGAAATCTTGAACAAGGTTTTGTTTTAGACATCCTTTCGGATGAGACTATAAACCGAGGCCCCCCGTGTGCGAAAGGCACGCAGAACATCTTGCGCGCGCGTTAAATCCTGTTCCGCTTTTCGAAAGAGTAGGCCATTGTGTGCCGGTGGGAACAGATGAGAGAATTGACAAAACCGCATACACACGGGGGCTGGATGGAAAAAAAAAGCACAGGAGTGCTTATTCCATTATCCTCGATATTTATTTTTTAAAAATTGTCGTCTGAGCGCTTTGATTTGTTGCTTTACAAGATTCAGCGCTATATAAATTCCATACATTATTATTATTGTTGTTGTTATTATTATTATTATTATTATTATTATTATTATTATTATTATTTCAGAAACACACAGTGAACTTATCGGAAAGTTAAAAAATTTGAGACAGCAATGCAGTCTTGACTCCAAAACAATCTTCTTTAGTTAATACTATGTAGAGCTTTATGATGCCGAGGATAAGCATTTCATTACAATAATAGTAATGATAATAATAAATGGAATTTCTATAGCGCTATATCTTGTAAAAAAAAAATCAGAGCGCTTGTATTCAACACATTCTTACACATACAACCAATAACAATAATGTTAACAATTTCAAATGTACATACACACACGCACGCACGCACGCACACAAACACACACACATACACACACGCGAACACAAAGGTTGTACACTTTAGTAGGGTGATGGGGATGGGGATCGCTAGTGATAGACTATCCATACGGTCTTTTTACTAGTATAAACCAAGGACTTAAACAACGCAATCAAACAAACAAAAAGGTCTGGTCGCTATAATAAAATAGC
>CM054143.1:26777682-26800182 GCA_028751875.1 Rapana venosa | reverse complement strand
ACTCTGATAGGGAAACAAACTACATTTGTAGACAGGAAAAGAAAAACAATGATGGGTGGAGATGCTCTTGTGGTAACGAGCTCTCCCTGGGGAGAGCAGCCTAAATTTCACGCAGATATATGTGCCGTGACTTAAAGTGGTATATAGTAAAATACAATGTAATAATAATAATAATAATATTATTATTATATGGAATTTATATAGCGCTGAATCTTGTAAAAAACAAACAAATCGAAGCGCTTGCACTCAATCATTTACAGGCATGCAACTCTCCTTAAACATAATGAACAACAGATTTCAAAACCATGCGCGCGCACGTATGCACGCATGCACGCACACACACGCACACACACACACACACACACACACACTCGCACACACACACACACACACACACACACACACACACACACACACACACACACACACACACTCTGAACAACACTTAGAAGGTAAAAGATGCTGTTGAAAATTAGGGACAGATATTTGGGGGGAAAGTGTCAGGTAGGAAATAAGTGTGTTTTGAGGCTGGATTTGAAGGTATCAAGTGAAGGCTTTTGGCGAAGTGAAAGAGGGAGGTCATTCCAGGTGGATGGACCAGAAACAGAGAAGGAGCGACGACCAACAGTGGTTTGTTTGAATCTGGTGTTCGAAAGCACAAAGTATCTGCGGCTGAACGAAGGGAACGGGATGGAGTGTACAGATGAGGACAGTTACAGAGATAAGAGGGTGCAGATTTGTGGAGACATTTGAAACAGAGGGTATTGATTTTATACTCCAGTCTTTGTGAGACAGGCAGCCAGTGAAGAGATCGCAGAAGAGGAGTGATGTGTTCAGATTTTTTCTTTCTTAAGACCAGTCGAGCTGCAGAGTTTTGTATGCGTTGAAGAGAGTGGATAGATGATGCTGGTAGGCCAGCCAAAAGAGAATTACAGTAGTCTAAACGTGAAAGAATGAGAGATGTGACAAGCTTGGAAGTTGCATCAGTGGACAGATACTTGCGAATCGCGCTTATGCGCTTAATTGATAGTAGCAAGACTGGCAGGTCTAGGTGATGAATTTTTTCATAGAGAGTGTGTTGTCAAGAACTACTCCTAAATACTTCACAGAGTTGGACAAAGGAACTGACGTATTGCCGAATTCTATTGAAGTTTTTGCGATAGAGGAAAGTTTATGTTGGGTCTCTATGAGCATGGCTTCGGTTTTATCGGCATTAAGTTGTAACTTGTTCTGAGTCATCCAGTTTTGAATGTCTTGAAGGCAGTAGGACATATTTGTCAGGAGGGAAAGGCAAGTTTTCAACAGTATCACTGCACTGAAGCTGAGTATCATCGTCATAGAAATGATGATCAATATGGTGGTTGTTTATTATATGTGAGAGTGGAGCAGTGTAGAGAGTAAAGAGAACAGGGCCCAGGACTGATCCCTGCGGGACTCCACATTCCATTTTGACAGGTTTTGATTGAATTTTGTTTACAATAACTTTCTGGAACCTGTCTGTGAGGTATGAAGTAAACCAGGTGAGGGCTGTGCCGTTAATACCAAACGTATTTTGGAGGCGAGAAAGAAGAATTGAGTGATCTATGGTATCAAAGGCTGCAGATAAGTCAAGAAGAGTGAGGAGGGAGATTTTTCCTGCATCAGAAGCAAGTAGAAGTGTATCTAAAGTGTGGACTAGGGTGGTTTTGGTGCTGTGATTGGGGCGATAGGCAGATTGAAAAGTGGGAAGGAGATCATTGGAATGAAGGTGACTGTTGAGCTATTTGAGAACGACTTTTTCTAGTACTTTAGAGACAAAGGGTAAGTTTGAGACAGGTCTATAATTCTTCAGAATGTTGGGATCGAGGTCGTGCTTTTTCAGTAGAGGTGTGACTATTGCTGTTTTAAGAGCTGATGGAAAATTTCCTGACACAAGAGATGAGTTTACTATTTTAGTGATAATAGGTACAAGTTGTGGAAGGCATTGTGAGAAAACAGGAGCAGGTATGGGATCAAGGTTGCATGATTTTATAGTCATTGTAATACAATACAATACAATATAATACACATTATGAAGAGTTCATTAAAACCAAGCACTGAACAAAAAGGAAGAAAAAAATCGATAGAATATTTTAAACACGAAGCAACCCAAAATAAAGTAGTAATAATAAAATAAACGTGTTAGGATATCTTATCAACACACACTATTCATGACCAGACACTGCAATAACAGGATAGCCAATTGCATGAGTTCCATGAATGATATCTACGCACAGCAAATCACCAGCGGCATGACCGTAATGCGGTTTTCTCCACTTTTGGATTCCTCGGTCACGTTCCACCCATCTTTACTCGTGTCTGCGACGCTCGACGCAGGTGAAGGATGGTGATGGTGCAGCAGACAATGAAGGTAGTGATGATGAAGAAAAGCAGGTTTTTGCAACGAGAGGGGAACAACATATAATACTGGCGGTAAGTCTGCTGTCGATTGGATACCAAGAGGCAGTGTAAGCAGCTCTGCGATTGTGGGGTGTCGATGTCTTCTCCAAGTGGTTGTGGAAGCCAAGATGGGAAAGTGATAAAACATCAAAGAATGCAGAGATGAATCATTAAAACCTGTCACAGTGGGTCTGCGTGGTACCAAATACAGCTACACAAAGCTAACATGGGAAAGTGAAAAAACATCAAAGAAGGCAGATATGAACCATTAAAACCTGGCACAGTGGGTCTCTGTAGTAACAAATAAAGTGACACAAAGCCAAGATAGGAAAGTGATAAAATATCAAAGAAAGCAGATACGAACCATTAAAACCTGTCACAGTGGGTCTCTGTAGTAACAAATAAAGTTACACAAAACTGACGA
Source organism: Rapana venosa (assembly GCA_028751875.1). Classification (NCBI taxonomy): domain Eukaryota; kingdom Metazoa; phylum Mollusca; class Gastropoda; order Neogastropoda; family Muricidae; genus Rapana; species Rapana venosa. The sequence continues at coordinate 26,797,340 of CM054143.1, read as the reverse complement.
TGCAGAAGTCAACAAATTAGTGCACGCGAGTAAAGAAAACACAGACAAAACAGAGCTCATCAAATATTTTTTAAAAATATTGAGTAGAACAAATCTAGATCTTCTAATAATTATCCGTTGCGGTGAAATGGTCTTTAATTGCATGATTATTGCAGAATCGTATTTAAATTGTACATTATGTGTTGAGAGAGAGTGAGAGAGAGAGAGTGAGACAGAGACAGAGAGACAGAGAGAGACAGAGAGAGAGAGATTGCTCATTTACTTAATTAAAACACAGTTTTGATAGTTTTTTTCTCTGAATTGTGGGTGCAGCATCTATTTTCTAATTCAACTGAAAACACACATACACACAAATAAACAAACAAACAAACACAGAGACACAGACACACATACAAACACAAACACACATACACGTTAATTCCTGTTCCACTTTTCGTAAGAGTAGGCCATTGTGTGCAGGTGGGAACAGATGACAGAATTTACAAAACCGCATACACACGGGGACTGGATGTAAAAAGCTCGTAAGTGCTTATTCCATGATCCTCGATATAAAAGAATAAAATTTAAAAAAAAAAAAAAAACACATAACTCACACACACACACACCACACACACACACACACACACACACACACACACACACACACACACACACACACACACACACAAACAGAGGATATACACTTTTGGCAGGGCGATGGGAATTTCGGCTTTTGAAGACAGGGACAGATATGACATTCAACGGGATGAGATAATCTTAGGTTTGAAATATATGCGTCTTGAGGCCGGATTTAAAATTGTCATAAGTAGGCTTTAGCCGAAAGGAAAGAGGGAGGTCGTTCCAGATCGATGGACCATAAATAGAGAAAAAGCCATGGCCAACGGTGGACTGGTTGAATCTAGGTATTCGTAAGCACAAGGTATCTGCAGCAGAGCGGAGGAAAACGAGGAGTGTACAGGTGGAGATATTCACATGGGGAAGGAGGGTGAGGGAGACTGTAACAGAGAGTATTGAAGGGTAACAACCATGACAACAGTAACAACAACAATAACATTCTGTCTGATTGTCCTTGCTGTAACAAAACATTCGACAAAAGCTAATTTTTAGAACTAGCAAATACGTTAGTTGTTGTTGTTGTTGTTTTTAAAGAAAACACGCTTTACAAAAAAGTGAGATAATCGTTGTGGTTGAGCAGCTTACAAGGTAAGTGTTGAGTAGGTATGAAAAGTTGCGAGTCATGCTCAAATTTAATCAGTTGCTAATGGACCAAGGCGACAATCTTGTTACGATATCTGACATCAGCTAAGACGTTACTTACCTTGTTGAATAAACGCCTGCAGTCTGACACGTATGCACATTAAAGATCCTCTAATTTCATCTCATCATCATCATCATCATCATCATCATCATCATCATCATCATCATCAGACCCGTCACCTTGGCGGTCGTGGGGAAGACACGAAAGACGATGCCGTGGTAAGCCTCCTCCATCCATCTCGGTCCTCGGCTCTGCGCAGTAGTGCCGAGTCATTCATCCAGGTCCATTCTCTGATGTTGTCCATCCATGACTTGCTCTGTCTTCCCCTCTTTCTTCCACCTTCGAGTGTTCCCTGCAGTACTGTTTTTGGCAGAGTGTTGTGGCGGGTGACGTGGCCGAACCATGTCAGCTTTTTCTTCTTGACGATGGTGAGAAGGGGTTCCTGTGGACCTGCCAGCCGTGTTATTTGACTCTTGACAAATTCATTGGTCTTTCGTTCTCTCCAGAATATGCCCAGCAGTTTTCTATGGCATTTTGTTTCAAATGACTGATTCGCTTTGCTGTTTAGCAGTCAATGTCCAGGTTTCACTTCCGTACAGCAGGATAGTCTGAATTAGGGCTTTGTAGAGCTTTAGTTTGATTGGGAAACTGATCTCTTTACTTTTCCATATGGTGGTGAGTTTTGTCATGGAAGATGTTGCCATGGCTATTCTGACTTTGATTTCTGTCGTCGATCGCCCGTTCTTTGTGAGTGTAGCGCCAAGGTATTTAAAAGCGTCTACCTCCTCCAGTTGTTGGCCGTTCATGTAAATTTTAGCAGTGGCGTTGCTCGTGCTGTTTACAAGTACTTTACTTTTCTCCGAGCTCACCTCCATCCCATATGCTCCAGCTCTGTTCTCAAGTCTGGTCGTAAGATCTTGCAGCTCTGTGTTACTTCCGCCCATGAGGTCAATGTCATCGGCAAACCGCAAGTTGTTGAGGGGTCTGCCGCCAATGGAGATGGTAGAGTGGAAGTCATGGTGGGTCTCTCTCATAATGTTTTCCAAGAACAGATTAAACAGGACTGGAGATAACAGGTATCCTTGTCGGACCCCAACTGTGGTTTTGAAGTAGTCTCCGACCTGATTGTTCAGAAGGACTGCACTGCTTGCGGTGTTGTATAGTGCTTGAATGGTTTGCACTAGTCCTTCTTCAATGCCAAACATTCTGAGGACCTGCCACATGCCTTCGTGCCATACTCTCTCGAAAGCCTTCTTGAAGTCGATGAAGTTGTGGAACAGATCTCTCTGATGTTGAAGGTGTTTTTCCATCAGGATGTGGCAGTTAAAAATCTGTTCGATTATGCTCTTGCCTGCCCTGAACCCAGCTTGTTCCTCTGCAAGGTGTTCTTCTGCCTCCTTCTTTAGTCGATTCAAAATAACTTTGAGCATGATCTTGCTGGCGTGGCTGATGAGGCTGATTGTTCTACAGTTTTGGCATTGGTGTAAATTCCCCTTCTTGGGCAGGGATATGATGAGTGATTGTGTCCATTCTGTTGGCCACTGTTTTGTCTCCCAAATCTTCTGACAGATAGCTGTAACATATGTGATGACTGTTTCGCCACCATGCTTGAGCAGCTCTGCTGGTATGTTGTCTGCTCCTGGGGACTTTCCTACCGGTAAGCTGCGGATGGCTTCTTCCACTTCTTCCCTCAGTATAGGTAATGGCGATGGTGCTCTTGATGTTGCTGCTTTCTCTTATATTATGCTCTTGTCAGGTTGTATTGGGTAGTTGTACAGTTCTTGACAATACTCAGACCACCTGTTCAATGCAGCTGAGCTTTCTTTGATGATGTTTCCGGAGCTGTCTTCAATGACTGATGATCTGGTTTGAAGTGGTTTTGTGAGTTTCTTTAGGGTGTCGTATGCCTTTTTACTGTTGCCCACTTTCATGCTTTTTTCGATCTCATCACATTGATCACTGATCCACTTCTCTCTGGCCTTTAACATTGACTTCTTCACAAGATTTTAAGCCTCCCGGTATTCTTTAGGGTTGGAAGACTGGTTGGTTTCAGTGCTCTTCTTGTATCGCAGAGGTCCAATATGTCATTGGTAGTCCATGGCTGGTGTTTATTCATCTGACGACCGAGTACCTCCTCTGCTGTTTCTCGGACTGCCTCATTAAAGTTGTTGGTGAGGTCATTGATGTCATTGTCCAGGAGGGTTAATGCCGCAAAACGTCCGCCAAGCTTAGCTTGGAAGATCTCCTTGACATCTGGATCTTTCAGTTTGTCAACGTCAAATTTGATACGTGGGTTTGCAGGCTGTTTGTTTTTCTTCAGCTTCATTTTGAATGCCAGCAGCACAAGGTCGTGGTCGCTGCCTATGTCAGCTCCAGGGTAGGTTCTTGTTCTGGCTCTGTTGATGCTGGATTTGAAGCGCCGTGGTGTTAAGATAAAATCTATTTGGTTATGGATCTTGCCGTTTGGCGCATGCCAGGTTGTCCTCCTTGACTGCTTGTGGGGATAGAGGGTATTGGCAATGGTAGGTCTGTGGGTGCAGGCAAACTCCAGCAGACGTAGTCTCCTGTCGTTGGTCTCTCCAGTTCCAAACTGACCAACTGTTCCGGCCCATTGGTTGTAAGAGTCAGGACCTACTTTGGCGTTAAAATCCCTTTGGATGATGATGATGTCCTTCTTGGGTGTTTTCATAATGGTCTCTTCAAGATCTTCGTAAAATTCTTCTACTTCTTCATCTGCATGGTTAGATGATGGTGCATAGATTTGTATGATGGTGATGTTCTTGGGCTTGGCCGACACCCGGATGCTGATAATCCTGCTGGAAGCCGGTGTACAGCTGATAATGCACCCCACTACTTCCTTTCTGACAATAAATGCCACTCCATGTTGATAATGTTTCTCTTGGCCACTGTACCAGATCTTGTTGCCTTCTTCAGTCAATGTCTCACCAAATTCTGTCCATCTCACTTCTTCTAGTCCAATAATGTCCCATTTATAGCGGCTAAGCTCATACTCTAGTTCTTTGATTTTTCCGCACTGGTAGAGTGTACGGACGTTCCATGTACCAATGGTGATTTGTTCTCTAGGGAGCTTAAGTAATGTTTTAACTCCAGTAGCTGACTTGTCACTTCCACCCTGGTGTTGATCAATGGAAAGCGCGGTCGTTGGTAACCCGGGCCTCGACCGATCCGGTATCATATTGGCTTTGCATTTGTCTTTCATGTTTTTTCTGTGGGCTTAGGATATTTCTTGGTGGCGCCAATCTCCTCTCCAAGTCTCCATATGTTTTGGGTTTTTTTTCTATTGGGGTTTCCTCCCCCACATGCGACAGGTTGTACTGGGTTACATGGATACCAGTAGAAGTAACAGAGAACTTCTCTGACTGACCTGACCATCCTCTAAGTTAGTCATCGATTAAAGCACTGACTCAAAACGGCCAGCAAGGCAAAGATTTGGATTCTAGCGCATTGTTCCATATTAGTTCTTCTTTTATTTCGAGGATAACTGAATAAAGCACCCATGTGCCTTTTTTTACATCCAGTCCCAGCGTGCATGCAGTTTTGTCAATTGTTGTCATCCGTTCCCACCGGCACACAATGGCCTACTCTTCCGAAAAGTGGAACGGGTTTTAACGTGTGCCTAAGATGTTCTGCGTGCGTTCACACACGGGACCTCGGTTTATAGTCTCATCCGAAGGAAGTTGACTGGTGAGGCGTCTAGAGTTTGAGTGCTTTTTTGAAGATCTAGTGTTTTTCTTCAGGTGTGGACTTTTTTCTAAAAGCACGACCTACTTCAACAAAAACTGTGATCAAATTTTTTAAAAAGAGTTCTCATCAGGTACAATGCCAATCACTTAATTGAAGTCAGGTAATACAACTTGACTGCTTGAAATAACTTTTAAAAATAAATTTCATAATTTCACAACTGTATCAACAATGATTCTTTTCAAGTTGTTAACTAGCATTCTGACTTGTCCTAACACTGCATAAAGTAATGATAACTGTTAAGTGAGAAGTAGCTCCTTACTGTAGGCCAAAATGTACACAAAGCCTCACGCGATAAAGCCCGATAAAGCCTCATCTGATAAAGGATTTGTTTTTTTACATAAATGATATACACATGACATATAAACAAGAATAAAAGATGATAAAAGTAGAATGATCCAACTAAATAACATCTGGAAAAAAATCACACCATTCCTTACCAGGTGAAAATGAAAGTATGGCCCAGTATCATTATCATAACTGTAATTCTTGATACAAAGAAAAAAAGAGAGAAAACACTTGTTGAAGCAGCTTAGATTTGTTGTTTTTTTTCTAGAGGCTGCCCAGGGTCACCTGGACAGGTGTAAGAACAAATGAAATATAATTCTCAAACAGGGAACAACAAGAGCTCCTCTTATATCAATAAATGAAAGGAAACTGAGGTATGTAGGTCATGTGTTCTGAAACCAAGATTAGGGCCTCATGAAGACTGTCTTTCAAGACAAGACTGAGGGGAAAAGTAGGACAGACCACCAACTTCTCTCTTTTGCAACATCACCGAATCCTGTTGCACGAGGTCAGCAGGGCCAGCAGAGACCAGAGAAACTGGAGAAAGAGGATAGTGTTGATGATATTGAATGTTGCGCCTAATTCCGAAAGTAGTGAGTCGGACAAGTGAGACAGGTGAGATTCGATACATACTGAATGTGTTAGCGACTGGTGATACTGCTAGGGACTATTGATGACTGAGAAAAGTGAAATGAACACTTTCTCCAGTTCCACCGTCACACAAAAACCAAAGTAACATGCATTAAAAATTTCTTCAAAAGATTGCAGTAAAGACTTTTGCTTGGATGGTGGGGGGGGGGGGGGAGTAAAGACCTATTGTTTTTATTTTACCTGGTTGTTCTTGTTGTTGCTCCTGCTGCTGCTGGTGTTGTTGCTGCTGATGTTGTTTTATATGATGTTGTTGTTGGTACAGGGGATGTTAGAAAATGCTTTTTGTCTGAGGGTAAGGGAATTTGAAAATAGGTACATTGATCAAACTTAAAGCGAGTGACATACACCGACATAAAGCCTATTAGATATGCCAGAAAGTATTCTGATAAATCAATTTGGGACTGAGCTACACCAATATTATACCTAAATAGAGAACTATCAAACAATCAATCTACGAATTGATCAAGCAGTCAAGCAGTCAACCAATCAAATGCAATTAGTATACTGCTGTTTGTTCCATTAGCAAGTTGATGAGTATATCATGATGTCATGAAACTATGCATTATAACACTGGAGAAGACCATGAAAAAACTTGGAGTCAGACTTGAGATGTATTATCAATCGAAACAATACTTGGGCGGCGGCAGCAATCTTATCGTCTGTGTCAACCATCTTGCCATCATGTATTTGTGACCTGCTGACCCCGGGTTCGAGTCTCGTTTATGAGGATTTTTCCTCTGGAGTTAACGTCAACGCCGACTCCACACTCCCTAAAAGTCATTCGGATGAGACTGTAAACCGAGGTCCCGTGTGCGACGGGATATCCTGGTGGCTAGAGGGATGGGTCCGTGATCTGCTGACACGGGTTCGAATCTTGTTCGAGAGGATTTTTCCTAAGCAGTTAATAATCATCAGTGCCGACTCAACTATCCCAAAAGGTCCTTCTGATGAGACTATAAGCCGATGCCCCGTGTACAAACGCACTAAAATTATCTTGTGCACATGTTAAAACCCGTTCCGCTTTTCGGAAGAGTAGGCCATTGTGTGCCGGTGAGAACGGATGACAACATTTACAAAAGTGCATTCACACGGGGGCTGGATGAATAAATCGCATGCGTGATTATTACTGGCACAGCCCTCACCTGGTTTATATCACACCTTACTGACCGATTCCAGACAATTGCAGTAAACAAGGTTCAGTCAATACCTGCCACACTGCAATGCGGATTCCCACAGGGATCAGTTCTAGGCCCTGTTCTTTTCACTCTTTACACCGCCCCACTGTCACATATAATAAACCGTCATCAAATCAACCACCATTTTTACGCAGATGACTCTCAGGTTCAAAGCAGTGTTACTCCTAAAAATCTGCCTTCTCTCCTGGCAAATATGGCCCACTGCTTTGAAGATATTCAAAACTGGATAACACAGAACAAATTAAATCTAAATGCAGATAAAACCGAAGCCATGCTCGTAGGGACCAAACACAAACTTTCTTTTAGTCAACAGCTTCAATAGAACTCGGCAATACATCAGTCCCTCTATCCACTGCTGTGAAGCATCTAGGTGTTGTTATCGACAACACACTCTCTATGCAAAAATTCATCACCCAGACCTGTCAGTCATGTTACTATCAATTACGGCGTATTACTGCAACTCGAAAGTACCTGCTCAACGATGCAACAGTCAAACTTGTCACTTCTCTCATTCTTTCACGTCTGGTCTATTGCAATTCTCTTTTGTCTGGTCTGCCAGCATCATCTATCCACTCCCTTCAACGTATACAAAACTCCGCAGGTCGTCTTGTTCTCAGAAAGAAAAAACCTGAGCACATTACCCATCTCTTGCGATATCTCCACTGGCTGCCTGTGCCACAGAGAGTAAATTATAAGATCAGTACCCTCTGTAACAAATGTCTCCACAAACCTGCACCCTCCTACCTCTGTGAATGTCTTAACCTGTAAACTCCTCCACGTTCCCTCCGCTCTGCTGCAGATACCTTGGGCCTACGAATACCTAGATTCAACCAATCCACCGTTGGCCGCCGCTCTTTCTCCATTTCGGGTCCATCGACCTGGAATGAGCTCCCTCCCTCTCTTCGCCAGAAACCTAGTTATGACACTTTTAAATCCAGCCTCAAGACATATTTCTTTCAAACCTAAGATTGTCCCCTTCCTGTTTCATACCAGAACTATCCCACCTTCACTAACCCATGTCCTATCACCCTGCTAAAGTATACGACCTGTGTGAGTGTGTGTGTGTGTGTGTGTGTGTGGTGTGGTGTGGTGTGTGTGTGTGTGTGTGTGTGTGTGTGTGTGTGTGTGTGGTGTGTGTGTGTGTGTGTATGTGTGTGCTTTTGAAAAACATTTGACTATTGAAATTTTATTTTATAGATTTTTGTCTGCATCGCACCATGTTTGTAATATCCGTTTGTATAAACTATTGATTATTTATCATTGATTGCATGACTGTGAAAGATTAGGTTGAATGCATGCGCTTTGATTTGTATTTGCAAGATATAGTGCTATATAAGTTCCATATATTATTATTATGATTATTTCATTATCATCGAAATAAAATAATAAATAAACTAATTAAATAAATAAGAAAGGAACTTTGATATTCTCTCTTTTTTCCTGTGTATGTTCTCCTGATGAATGCTTTTGAGTCACCAGTTTCTGGCGTGATGAATGTCGAGAAAAAGTGCTGACTGTCACGCCGGAGACTGTGTACCTCAGTGAGTGTGATTGTGACACTCAGCCTTCATTCCTATCAGGAGGACGTTTAGTAGGTGGTTCCTTTTATGCCGCATTCAGCTAGAATAGACACATTCTCTGAACACCACCGAAGTGACCTGGCAGCATCACAAGGCCAATTTTGTTCCGTGGACAAAAGACATCCTGTAGACTGCTGAGTCTGTGTTGCAACAGAATGAACAAAGATGTGACTGAAACTACACAGTATATTCTTATATCTAACGTCAGCTTTTGATGACGGCTATTGTATACCGCATGACTGTTGTTATTATTCTTGTAAAAGCATGAACACGATTGGTTTAGAGAAGGTGTGTGTCTTTGAGGTACACAAATGGCTTGGAATTGTCATCAACGAGACTTATGTTGATTCAAGGAGCCACAGTTATGAGCCAGAATGCATGCTGCACTAAGCCAATCCAACATCACTTAGTCAAGAGTGCCAAATGTAGCGCGCCCTTTTATTTGTACCTAGTCCAAGTGTGGTCAGTTCCTGCTATAATTAGCACCAGCTGGGCTGGGATGGGATGGAATGGATAGCAGCTGAGAGCAGATGAAAGTGGGGTAAACTGACATCTGTAATGCAGGCAAACCTGATAGTACACAGAAAAGCCTCAAATACCGATGTTGAAGTAGTTCGTATTTCTTCCAGATTTATAATCTTTAGATTTTTAGAGTTCAGTTTTTTTAGTGCTGACTGGTATGAACAACATTCCTACTGAATCATTCAAGCAAGGAATAGACGCAACAAACACACTGACTACTCTTTGCAAAGCAAATTGAGGTCACTAAGATTTTACCTCAAGTAGTCTCATATAAACCTACTTCCAAAGAAAGGTAGCTAATGCACTGCCAAAACTACAGAAGAACTACCCTGATAAGTTACTTAAGGGAGGTCATGGTCAGAATTTTTCTGAATTGACTAAAATAAAACCCAAACAAGTGCTAGCAGAAGAACAAGTTGCCGTCATTCAAGGAAGAAATGCAACTGAAGAGATTTCTAACTGCAGGCTCACTATCAAAATAAACAGCAGTCACCTTGGAGAAAAAAATTAAAGCTACAGTCCTGTTTAATCTGTTCTTGGAAAACATTATGAGAAAGACCCTCCATGACTTCCACTCTACCATCTCCATTGGCGGCAGACCCCTCAACAACTTGCGGTTTGCCGATGACATTGACCTCATGGGCGGAAGTAACACAGAGCTGCAAGATCTTACGACCAGACTTGAGAACAGAGCTGGAGCATATGGGATGGAGGTGAGCTCGGAGAAAAGTAAAGTACTTGTGAACAGCACAAGCAACGCCACTGCTAAAATTTACATGAACGGCCAACAACTGGAGGAGGTAGACGCTTTTAAATACCTTGGCGCTACACTCACAAAGGACGGGCGATCGACGACAGAAATCAAAGTCAGACTAGCCATGGCAACATCTTCCATGACAAAACTCACCACCATATGGAAAAGTAAAGAGATCAGTTTCCCAATCAAACTAAAGCTCTACAAAGCCCTAATTCAGACTATCCTGCTGTACGGAAGTGAAACCTGGACATTGACTGCTGAAACAGCAAAGCGAATCTAGTTATTTGAAACAAAAGGCCACAGAAAACTGCTGGGCATATCCTGGAGAGAACGAAAGACCAATGAATTTGTCAAGAGTCAAATAACACGGCTGGCAGGTCCACAGGAACCCCTTCTCACCATCGTCAAGAAGAAAAAGCTGACATGGTTCGGCCACGTCACCAGCCACAACACTCTGCCAAAAACAGTACTGCAGGGAACACTCGAAGGTGGCAGAAAGAGGGGAATACAGAACAAGTCATGGATGGACAACTTCAGAGAATGAACCAGGATGAATGACTCGGCACTACTGCGCAGAGCCGAGGACCGAGATGGATGGAGGAGGCTTACCACGGCATCGTCTTTCGTGTCCTCCCCACGACCGCCAAGGTCACGGGTCTGATGATGATGATGATGTGTGACCATCTTTAATTCATTTTTACCGAAACCCATTCAATAAGAGTCAGGCAACTATGGTGTGTTTTATTTTTATTTCAAACAATAGAATACCACTATTTTACTTTATCTTGCTGACTAGCAAAACTGTTGTAAAATCCTCAATGCAAACCAGTGACAAATTCATTTCAGTTTGTATTGTCCCTGGTTTGAAATAAGGATGAACCTACACGTTATGTTTTTTAACTGCAATCACATCTGAGTTCACCAGTTTGATAATAATAATAATAATAATGTATTGAATTTATATAGCGCTGAATCTTGTAAAGCAACAAATCAAAGCGCTCAGATGACTTTTTTATGCGTGTCTATGCGATTTTGTAAATTTTGTCATCTGTTCCCACCGGCACACAATGGCCTACCCTTTCGAACAGCGGAACAGGATTTAACGTGTGTGCAAGATGTTCTGCATGCGTTTTGCACACGGAGCCTCGGTTTATAGTCCTATCCGAAGGACTTTGACAATCAGTTCGATTTTTTTGTCAAACTGGGAAGAAAGGGCGAGGCTGGGAATCGAACCCAGAACCTCACGGTTTACTTGTTGGCAGGCAAACGTCTTAACCATCCTGCTACCTTCCTTCCTTAAACAGGCATATAAGATTCAATGCGTATCTTCTTTACGTGAACTAGAGAAACAGAACTGTTCTTTGTCGTGGATATTAAAAAAACACAACCTAAAACAAAGCCGTCGAACAGATGTTGACAATCTTGTTGAAGCTACTGATTAACAGTATACTGTGTGTTGATGCCTTTCAATTCTGGTTGATCCCCGAGTTAAATTTTGATAGAAAAGGTAGACCACAGTACCGTCAACTAGTCTAAAAGGTGGTCCATCTCCATATATTTATCGTTGTATCATAACTGCAATTAACCAGCATGCCATTTTGAAAACAAACACCGAAAACCCAAAGAATAAACTTATTTGCAAGTTCTTGCTGTTCAGGTCTCACGGTGACATGAACATAGGTTATAATACTTTTCTGAATTTGTGTTGTGCTGTTATATGCTGTGCTCTCTCTCTCCTCTCTCTCTCTCTCTCTCTCTCTCTCTCTCTCTCTCTCTCTCTCTCTCTCTCTCTCTCTCTCTCTCTCTCTCTCTCTCTCTCCTCGCTCTCTCTCTCTCTCTTTCTCTCTCTTTCTCCTCTTCTCTCTCTCTCTCTCTTCTCTCTTCCTCTCTCTCTCTCTCTCTCTCTCTCTCTCTCTCTCTCTTCTCTCTCTCTCTCTGTGTGTGTGTGTGTGTTGTGTGTGTGTGTGTGTGTGTGTGTGTGTGTGTGTGTGTGTGTGTGTGTGTGTGTTTGTTTGTATTTCAAAACCTTTGAGGTTGGGATGTTCAAGGGAAATGGTCTTCATTTAATGGACAGTGTTCTAATGGTCATTGCGTACGATTTTCATATTACTCTTTTTCTTTTTCTAACACCCAGGCAGCAACTAGTGTTGTCACTTACGTGAGCGAAAGGGCGCCCCGCTGGCGTTAAAAAAAACTTGACAAATCCGGCCCAGAACATCCAACTTCGGTATGAGGAAACTGTTATCTTGAAAGTATTTCTAGGAGGGGGTGGGGGGGAAGAAGCAGGAGAATGGACCAAGAATGGACCAAGAAGGCAGAGAAGAAAAAAAAGTCATCTCAGCGCTTTGATTTGTTGCTTTACAAGATTCAGCGCTATATAAATCCCATACATTATTATTATTATTATTATTATTATTATTAATATTATTATTATTATTATATTATTGTTTTATTCTTCTTCTTCTTATTATTATTATTATTAGAATGGACAAGAAGGAGGTGGCAGGAAGAAAAGAAACAAGGCAGAAATAAAGAAAGTGATAGAACAGAAGAAATGTACAGCACAACATTTTCAGAAGATGGGGATACCATTTATACTGACAGGTCCCCGGCATCCCCACAGGGTTGGGGGTGGGGGGTGGGGGTGAGGTTATGTTCCATTCAATTCGGTTCAATGGCTATGCAAATAATGCTGCCACAAAGTGGCCTAATATGCGATGCTGTACGTGTATGCAGGTATTATGAAGCACACCTATGTAGATCAACTAAAATACCGATACATACAGGAAATACATTAAAACAGAATAAAAAGAGCAATAGGACAAAAGTATTTTAGTACGCTTCACTAAGAATGCAAAGACAATTTGCATTAACAAAATGACAACAGAACGATGATCACTTCCAGACTAAAAATCAAAAGAAAACGAACGTACGTAATAAATTAAAGATATATTGTCATTAAAAGAAGAGAGACCGAGAGAGAGAGAGAGAGGAGAGAGAGAGAGAGAGAGAGAGAGAGAGGAGAGAGAGAGAGAGAGAGAGATGAGAGAGAGAGAGAGAGAGAAAGAGAGAGAAGAGAGAGAGAGAGAGAGGAGAGAGAGATGAGAGAGAGAGAGAGAGGAGAGAGAGAGAGAGAGAGAGAGAGAGAGAGAGTACACCTGAAAGCTAAACTAGGATGTGCAGAAATCGATACTGTAGTCTATTTTCGTTGTGTCTAAAGAGTAGCAGTTGAAGATCAATACACAAGTGCACGCACTAAATACTCACGTCAATATAAAAAAAAACAAGCCAAAGGCAAAAAGGGAAGCTTTCGGTGATATAGATTATAAGGTGCGCGCGAGCGCGCGAGCGAGCATACACACACACACACACTCTCTCTCTCTCTCTCTCACTCTCTCTCTCTCTCTCTCTCTCTCTCTCCTCTCTCTCTCTCTTCTCTCTCTCTCTCTCTCTCTCTCTCTCTCTCTCTCTCTCACACACACACTCTCTCTGTCTCTCTGTCTCTCTCTCTGTCTCTCTCTGTCTCTGTCTCTCTCTCTCTCTCTCTCTCCTCTCTCTCTCTCTCTCTCTCTCTTCTCTCTCTCTCTCTCTCTCTCTCTCTCTCTCTCTCTCTCTCTCTCTCTCTCTCTCTCTCTCTCTCTCTCTCTCTATATATATATATATATATATATATATTTTATATCGAGGATAATGGAATAAGCACTCATGTTTTTTTTACATCCAGTCCCCGTGTGTATGCAGTTTTGTAAATTTTGTCATCCGTTCCCACCGGCACACAATGGCCTACTCTTTCGAAAAGCGGAACAGGATTTTAACGTGTGCGCAAGATGTTCTGCATGTGTTCGCACACGGGGCCTCGTTTATAGTCTCTCTCTCTCTCTCTCTCTCTCTTCTCTCTCCTCTCTCTCTCTCTCTCTCTCTCTCTTCTCTCTCTCTCTCTCTCTTCCTCTCTCTCTCTCTCTCTCTCTCTCTCACACACACACACACACACACACACACACACTCTCTCTCTCTCTATCTCACACACACACACACACACACCATACACAACACATATCCACGTACGTTAACTGCAAACATCTATAACAGCGAAAACATAAAACAACAACCCGACAGTGGGAACGGATGACAAAATTTGCATAACCGCATACATTCGGGGACTGGATGTTAAAAAGCACATGAGTGATTATGCTATTTTCCTCGAAAGAAAAGAATAAATAATAATAATAAAACAATGAAAGAACTGATGTCGGGTTTACCAGTCATTTTCTAACCGCTAATAACTTTGCAGATTCTACAGAGGTCAGTCTAGTTTATCACAATAGTCATAGTTAATTTTTCCTAGTAAAAAAGAGCTTGCACGCACACCTGACGATTTCAGCTAAAATATTGATAGATAGACAAATAGATAAATAGATAGATAGATAGATCGATGGATACATACATACATACATACATGGTGGATGGATGGATGGATGGATGAACACACTGAGAGAGAGGGAGAGAGAGAGAGAGATGGAGAGAGCAAAGAGAGAGAGAGAGAGAGAGAGAGAGAGAGGGGAGAGAGAGAGAGAGAGAGGTGGAGAGAGCAAGAAAGAGAGAGATAGAGAGGCATACAGAGGACAAATCCATAACAAAAAAACTGAATAACAATTTCCAACCTGAGTTTGAAAAGGAGTAGTAGTAGAAAAAAACCAACCCAACACCCACACACACACACACGAAAGAGCAAAACGAAAGAAACAAAAGAGACAGAGAGGGAGAGAGAAAGACAAGAAAAGAAACGGGAGGGAACAAAATCACATTGTCACAACGCATAGAAGAAAGAAGGAACATCTTTACAGCTTGATCTTTAACGACAGGAAGGAACAAAAGAACGAGAAAAAAAAACATCAACAACCCTCTAAGCACGAGCCAAGCGACGATTGGCAACTAATCCATATTGCTGGGTGGGCGGAGACTTTCATTCTCTGGGGGGGTTGACAGCTAATTCCAGACTGCCTGACTGATTGGCACCTGGTGCCTCTCTGTCTGTTCTGTTCTTTGCTGGGAATCCTGACCCTCATTTTACAGAGCTTTGGTTCCGGGGAAGACGACTGTAGAGCGTGCATCGCGTGGAGACTTACCAGCGTCAGCATCTGACAGAAAATCTTGAACGGTACCATCAGTTTCGAGTCAGAAACGGTTGGGTCCATGAAAGATTTTTGACTATTATGAGTACTTAGAGTTGTTGTTGTTTTTCCTAAATGTGATTTATGCACTTGCTTTGTTTAATCGAGAAACCTGTTCTCTGTAAAAAAAAATGTAGTCTATAAAATCATGGGTTTTTATCATGATTCTTCCCCGTAGGGATGCTGGGGGCCTGTCAGTATAAATTGTATCTCCCACCTTCTAGTAATTCTGTACGAGAAATGTCCTTTTTTTCGGTCTCTTTATTTCTACCTTGTTCCTTTTCTCCCTGTCACCTCCTTCTTGTCTATTTTCTACATTCTTGGTCCATTCTCTTGTCCTTGTTTTCCAGAAAGACTTAAAATATAACAGGATTTTTTCGTATGTTGAAGTCGGATGCGCTGGGCCTGACTTGGCAGGCGCTTAACGGCAGCGTGACGAATTTACGCTCATATTACAGACAGCAATAGTTGCTGTCTGAGCGTTTCATGAAGAAGAAGAAGAAAGAAGAAGAAGAAGAAGAAGAAGAAGAAGAAGAAGAAGAAGAAGAAGAAGAAGAGAGAAGAAGAAGAAGAAGAAGAAGAAGAAGAAGAAGAAGAAGAAGAAAAGAAGAAGAAGAAGAAGAAGAAGAAGAAGAGAAGAAGAAGAAGAAGAAGAAGAAGAAGAAGAAGAAGAAGAAGAAGAAGAAGAAGAAGAAGAAGAAGAAGAAAAAGAAGAAGAAGAAGAAGATGATGATGATGATGATGATGATGATGATGATGATGATGATGATGATGATGATGATGATGATGATGATGATGATGATGATGATGATGATGATGATAATGATACCAATAATTTAGTAAGAAGGAACACTTCTTACTTTCAAGATCAGGACTGTGGCAAAGTGTGCATTCAAGATCCTATTTCATTCATAGCGGAAGAGCTGAGAGAGACAGAGAGAGAGAGAGACAGACAGACAGACAGTCAGAGACAGACAGAGACACAGACACAGACAGAGAAAGACAGAGACAGAAGCAGACAGACAGACAGTCAGAGACAAAGACACAGACACAGATACAGAGAAAGACAGACAGAGACAGAGGCAGACAGACAGACTGACAGACAGATATTCGTTGTGATGCACCAATGGTACACATTTCTATCCCGTTCATCTTGGCGGCATCACCACAGCCATACCCAGGCTAAGAGTCAGGCGTGATGCTTTGAAGGGCCTACATACACCCTTGACATTATTTAACCAGGCTGTGTGTCATCTTATAAATCCAGCCTCAAGACATATTTATTTCAAACCTAAGATTTCCCCCCTTCTGTTTCATATCAGAACTATCCCACCTTTCATTAACCCATGTCCTATCACCCTGCTAAAGTATACGACCTGTGTGGGTGTGTGTGTGTGGGTGTGCTTTTGTAAAACTATTTGACTATTGAAATTTTATTTAATAGATTTTGTCTGCAGCGCACCATGTTTGTAATATCTGTTTGTTTTGAACTATTGATTATTTATAATTGATTGCATGACTGTGTAAGATTAGGTTGAATGCATGCGCTTTGATTTGTCTTAGCAAGATATAGCGCTTTATAAGTTCCATTTATTATTATTATTATTATCTACGTTCGCTTCTTGTCATAATAAAGTTGGTGCCAAGGGTACACTGGAGATAGGTAAATACATGGACAGCAGCGTTGGTCGAATAATTTGAGCAACACTCTAAAAATTCACGCTCAGAAATAAACTAACACTGGATCCTGTGTGGTTTCAGTCTTCCCACAGAGTTCACAGCAAAAACAAATAAAGGTTGAGGTCAAACAAACAAGCAAACAAGCGAACGAACGAGCCAGCAAGGACATAAACTTTGAACTGGTTGCCATTTCTAGCACGATTCGCTAACATCAGTGCAGAGTTCACTCTCCCCAAAAGTCCTTCGGATGAAACTATCAACCGAGGCCCCGTGTGCGAACGAGCGCAGAACATCTTGCGCACACGTTAAAAAATCCTGTTCCGCTTTTCGTAAGAGTAGGCCATTGTGTGCCGGTGGGAACAGATAACAAAATACAAAACCGCATCCACACGGGGACTGGATGTAACAAAGCACATGAGTGCTTATTTCATTATCCTCAATATAAAATAATAAAAGAACACACACACACTTTCTAATATCACGTTATGAGAAAAGACGTTAAAGTAAAGAAAAAGAAGAACACACAGCACACACACACACACACACACACACACACACACACACACACACACACACACACACACACACACACACAAACAACACACATGCACACACAAACGCACAGACACATAGACAAACACACACACACACATACACACACACACGCGCGGCTTTCTAATATCACGTAATGAGAAAAGACGTTAAAGGAAAGAAAAAGAAGAACACACGCACACACGCGCGCGCACGCAACACACACATGCACACACACACACACAACACACACACCCACAACATACACCTACCTTTACACAACTCAACAATTGACGGCGTCCCCGAACAGTCCAAGGGGATAATTATTTTCCCCTGGAGTTAACATCAGTGCCGACTCTACTCTCCCCAAAAGTCCTTCGATGAGACTATAAACCGAGGCCCCGTGTGCCAACGCACACGGAACATCTTGCGCACACGTTAAAATCCTGTTCCGCTTTTCGTAAGAGTAGGCCATTGTGTGTTGGTGGGAAAAGATGACAAAATTTACAAAACCGCATACACACTGGGACTATATGTAAAAAAGCAATACGTGCTTATTGCATTATCCTCGATATAAAATAAAGTGAAACACACACACCCACACACACACACACACACACACACACACACACGCGCGCGCGCGCGCTTTTTAATATCACGTAATGTTAAAAGATTTTCAAATAAAGAAAAAGAAAAACGCGCGCACACACACACACAACACACACACACACACACACACGCACACACACACACACACATACACACACACGCAAACACACACACACACACACACACACATAAAACACACACACAAACGCACACACACGCACACACACACACACACACACACACACACACACACACACACACCACAACACACAAACCATACCCCTTTTACACAACTCTACAATTGACCGCTTCCCCAAACATTCTCCTCTAAATTGGTTTCCCGCGAGGCGTTGAAAAACAAGGGACATTGTCTTCACAAGTCAGATGAAGGCAAATTTGGACCATCATCATCATGTTCACCCAACACCTGCTCTCCATCAGAGTGATCTAGCCACAGGGGAAGTGGACCATGAGAGAGAGGGTAAAAATAACCTGTAAACCAACCGCCATGGCGCAGTGGTTTAGCACCTTGGATTACAGGCTGGAAGCTCAAGAGGTTCGAATCCCATAAGGGTCATACGGATTTTTTCTCGATTCAAGCCGATTACTACTACTACTACTACTACTACTACTACTACTACTACTACTACTACTAATAATAATAAATGGAACTTATATAACGCTATATCTTGCATAGACAAATCAAAGCGCATGCATTCAACCTAATCTTACAGTCATACAACCAATGACAAATAATCAATAGTTCAAACATATTACAAACATGGTATGCTGCAGACCAAATCTATGAACTAAAATTTCAAGAGTCAAATGTTTTTCAAAAGCACACACACACACACACACACACACACAGGTCATATACTTTAGCAGGGTGATAGGACATGGGTTAGTGAAGGGTGGGATAGTACTGATATGAAACAGGAGTGAGGAAATCTTAGGTTTGAAATAAATATGTCTTGAGGCTGGATTTAAAAGTGTCATAGCTAGGCTTCTGGCGAAGAGAGAGAGGGAGCTCATTCCAGGTCGATGGACCAGAAATAGAGAAAGAGCGGTGGCCAACGGTAGATTGGTTGAATCTAGGTATTCCTAAGGACAGGGTATCTGCAGCAGAGCGGAGTGAACGTGAAGGAGTGTACAGGTTAAGACATTCACAGAGGTAGGAGAGTGCAGTTTTGTGGAGATATTTGTAACAGAGGGTACTGATCTTATAATTTACTCTCTGTGGCACCGGCAGACAGTGGAGAGATCGCAAAAGGGGGTTAATGTGCTCCGATTTTTTCTTTCTGAGAACAAGTCGAGCTGCGGAGTTTTGTATACTACTACTTCTACTACTACTACTACTACTACTACTACTACTACTACTACTACTACTACTACTACTACTACTGCTACTGCTGCTGCTGGTGCTGCTGCTGCTGCTGCTGCTGCTGCTGCTACTACTACTACTACTAAATGAAATTTATATAGCGCTATATCTTGCAAATACAAATCAGAGCGCTTGCATTTCATCCGCTCCTACACATGCAACCAACAATGATTAACAATATTTTAACGAATTCAAATGCACACACCACACACACACAAACACAACACACACTCACAACACACACACCACACACACACACAACACAACCA
>CM054143.1:26719947-26777182 GCA_028751875.1 Rapana venosa | reverse complement strand
TTGCGTCATCTCATTGTCATTGATCATCATGCAATAAAAAAAAAAGTTACCTTTGATTCGGTGGTTCCAGTTGCTCTGGTCTCATGGTGACCTCAGAATCGGTTTGCCCATACACTTCTGTGCCTGTGGTGAGTTTGTGCCAGGGCCTTTTGGGTTGAAGGTTCATGGGGGACAGTCGTTGGAGGGACGTTATGGTGGTTGCCACCTCGGGTGGGCAACTCACTCAGTCTGGCTCCGCGACTGAGCTAATACTGTCGTTTGTAGGGGGCTTAGTAGGTGGTGTCCTGCGTATGTTAGCTCAGGAAAAGCACCACTGAACACCACCAAAGTGACCCAGCAGCAGCGCAGGGCCCCTCTGGTTGGTGGCCCCACGGCGACCTGATAGTGATGGGCTCCCTGTGGACCTCCGACTCTGAGGATGAGACATAACAAATCTGGGTATCGCTGTGGCGGGGAGATTGGAATGAGCGGCGTGGGAACAGCAGGACGGGGGACGTCACAGAAGATGAGGCAGCAAAAACAAAACAAAAAAAACCCTCTTTTCTGTTCACCCACTGTCCACATCTCTACCATCGCCCTCATCTTATTCCTCTGATGATTGATCGTTGTCCTAACTCACCACTTTCTTGTTCAACCTCTCCACCTCCATCAAATCTTCTTCACACCTGTCTGCACAATGTACAATCTGTCTGCCCAGATGGAAAGGCTGATTTTCTTTCCGATGTTATCTATGAAGATATAACTTTAGATATAACTTTTCTCACAGAAACATGGTTGAAACAACAAAATTCGTCGTGTCTTCTTGTTCTTGTTCTTGTTATTCTTCTTGTTCTCCATCTTCTTCTTGTTCTGCTTCTTCATCTTCTTTTCTTCTTCTTCTCTTCTTCTTCTTTTTTTCTTCTTCTTCTTCTTCTTCTTCTTCTTCTTCTTCTTCTTCTTCTTCTTCTTCTCTTTCTTCTTCTTCCGTCGTCGTCGACGTCGTCGAATCCTCACACAGCAACTATTATTGTCTGCCATCTGAGCGAAAATGCGTTGTGTTTGCCGTGAAGCACCTGACAAGTTAGGCCCAGCATCTAGTTGTTTTTGATTTAGCACCACTTGACAATCCATGTTCTAGGGAGATAAGCCCTTTTAGGGCTGCTTCTATTACCATTTCGTTTGCTGGCTACCTTGCAGTGTCATGTCCTTCGGATGAGACTATAAACCGAGGTCCGTGTGCGAATGCACGCATAACATCTTGCGCACACGTTAAAAGCCTGTTCCGCTTTTCGTAAGAGTAGGCCATTGTGTGCCGGTGGGAACAGATGACAAAATTTACAAAACTGCATACTAGCGGGGACTAGATGTAAAAAGCACATGATTGTTTATTCCATTATCCTTGATATAAAAGAATTAAATAAATAAAAAATAAAAATGTCCGTACTGTTCGCCTCTTGATAAAGATGGCATCGATCTACCTGTCAATCACAGTTGATACAGTTATGTTCCCTATGATACTGTGTATCTCTTTTGCTTTCTTCTTGTACATAATGTGGACGTTCTAATTTTTCTTTATATGACATAATTACCTTTTTCTTCGTATATCTTTCTATACTTTCTTATATGAGGATGCAAGCCTAGACTTTATTTGTGTAATATCTTAATGTGAATTATACCTTCGCACACCTTCCAGACAAAACAAAGAAATACGCTTCTTCTTACTGATTTCTCATTATGAATTGTTATTTCCTTTTTTTATGTCAAGTCATACCCATACCACTTGTTCGAAGAGTTTGACAAATAGAAATAAACAGTTCTACAATGTGTTTTTAAAAAGTTTGAAAATTTCGTTAAAGATGTAACACGAACTCAGGATATTAATTGAACATGACATGACTCGATATGTTACACATATAACTAATGATCAAAGTTATAGTTTCGGTTGATAAAACCAACAGTTGGTAGAACAATAAAAAAAAATAATTAAAAAGAAAGAAAGGAAAAGACGAAAAGACTAACGACAATAAGAATGTAATCATAGAATAATAATAATGATAATAATGATGATGATGATGATACCAAGAATAATAACAGTAATAATAATCACCATCAAAATAATAATGATAATGATAATAGTGATAACCATCATTATTATTATTATTATTATTATTATTATTATTATTATTATTATTAACAACAACAATGTCATCATAATAATCCCCAGCAGCATCGTAATAATATCATCATCATGATAATCATCATCATTAACAGCAGCAGCAGCAGTAGCATTATCATCATCATCAGCAGCAGCAGCAGCAGCAGCAGCAGCAACATTATCGTCATAATAAGAGTGATATTGTGCTAATACTACTACTGGTATGTTTAGCTGGTGTATCATTTTAAAAAATTTAGATTTTAGAGATGTGTGAAGAAGCACGTTCAGTAACGCTGCTAAAACATAGACACTTGTCTTTAGATAATAACGCAAGTTTGCAAAGAGAACAGTAGACCACTATTTCTGTATGTGTATCTTGTTTCTGTATGGAATCCAAACGGACTAAGGTTCTGTATGGAATCCATAACGGACTAAGGATTTTAGTATGGAATCAATAATTAAGGATTTCTGTATGGAATCCATAACTGACTTAGGATTTCTGTATGGAATCCATAACTAAGGATTTCTGTATGCAATCCATAACTGACTAAGGATTTCTGTATGGAATCCATAACTGACTAAGGATTTCTGTATGGAATCCATAACTGACCAAGGATTTCTGTATGGAATCCATAAATGACTAAGGATTTCTGTATGGAATCCATAACTAAGGACTTCTGTATGGAATCCATAACTAAGGACTTCTGTATGGAATCCATAACTAAGGACTTCTGTATGGAATCCATAACTGACTTAGGATTTCTGTATGGAATCCACAACTGACTAAGGATTTTTGTATGGAATCCATAACTGACTAAGGATTTCTGTATGGAATCAATAACTGACTAAGGAGACCCTATGTAGAAAGAATCGCACTAGTCTACTGGCGACAGAATGCACACGCAATGACGCCAGTGTCTTAGTGACATCTTCAGAGAGCTTTAAACAGATAGAGCTGGTTCTTTTGACATTGAGGACAGCAGTTTGACAAACCCTAGGCAGATGAAGCTTCACTGATGCTTCGCGGCGTCAGAGATAAATCCCGGGCTTCGAGCCTTTGTCGAACTGGCAATTCACACACAGCTACAGTGATGCTTTCCCCGTTCCTCGGCTAGAGCTCCGAGGATTACCACTGGTGAGAGATGGTGCGTATTCGACCGCTTTTCCCAAACTGAAGGCATTTGAGGCAGAAAAGGAAAGCACTAGAAAGCATACTGATCACGGCTTTGACCGTCAAACAATACCAATAGCAGGACAAGATCAGATAATTGTATGCTGCCCATTCAGACAGGTGAGTGCCGTCCGCATGCCAAGGATATTGTTGATGGTTATTAAGGTAGGAGACTTGGATTTAATTTGCGATGTCTCTTTCTGTGTGTAAGTCGGTAAGAAACTGTTTTATGGATGCCTCACAAAGATTAGGATGAATGCAAAATGCAAAGTCGTGTCAATAAACTTATGATGTCACAGCCCGGTTTTTAACATTTTGCTAACAGAAGACACGAGGGCAGCACGTGAAGTGTGTGTCGCCCTTTTCATACAGGAATCAGTCAAGAATGGGGTTACTGGAAATCTTGATGAAATGATAGTTCAGTAAAGATGCTCGTTTCTACAGGTGCAGTTGCTATCGCCCTGTTTGTGATGCTAGCACTAACATAAAGACTGACATGATATTAGCTAGTATTTGACTTTCACTGACTAAAGATTGTTGCATTCAGACTTTCGAGTGGGAAACAGTCAAGATCGAATATGTGAGTCACATCCCTTTGGCAGAGCTACCCAACATATTTATCAGGCAGGCAGGTAGATAAACAGACACGCAAACACAAACAAACAGCCAAAGACGAGTACTTCTGAATATTTCATGTTTATTGAAGGGATATGATAACACCATCCCAAAATAGACAGCTCCTTTCTTTATAATTATTAATCATACGTGGGGATTCTTTGTGCATGAACACATGCTTTTCAGACTTTTCCGAAACTGTGAGCTCAAGAGGAGATACGGGAAGAAGTTGAGCGCAGAGTTGACACAGGCAGCGACCCAGACGAACTGGTAGTGTATGATGACAGTGTTGTGGTACTGCTTGTATGCAGTGTACCCAGGGACAAGCTGGGAAGTGAAGTAAGCGCCCATTTCCGGCAGGGTGAGAACGATGTAGGCACAGCAAATCACCAGCAGCATGACGGTGATTCGCCTATTCCGAACTCTGTCTTCTTTGTTCACGTTGCCGCCCATGCTCATTCGCTCCTGGGACGCTCGACGCAGATATACTATAGTGATGGTGCAGGAAACGATCATGAAGACGAGGAAGACGGGCTTGGTAACGAGAGCAAAAGAGAACATGAGATTGGCGGTGAATCGGTAATGCACGTGAGACCAAGGTGCCTTGTCTATGAAAGCAACGTTTTCATTGGTTGAGGGGTCCCTCCTCCAGCTGACTGTGGAGACCATCAAACGGAAGAGGGAGAACCCCAGTGGCAGGAGGTAGGAGGCAGTGATGGCTAGCGCCGTCAGTCTGTGTGAATGGACACCAAAACACATCAGAAAACGACAGCCAGCCACCTACCCCAAACAACTCTGCAAGTAAATTTGTTAAAATGAGCTGCCAATGTATATGCATTTGCTTAAAATTCCGCTTATTTTGATGACTTTCGGGTGTAAAATGTTGTTCATCAAGCCTGTTGTGTGTATTTGTCATGTAATTTAAGATGTTTTGAGGTAGCTACACTTCAGCCGGATTCTAAAAGTATGTTGTTTGATGTTATGTTTTATATCCATAAACAAACCTCCAGAGATCAAGGAGAAGGCATGCTACAGTTTGGTTCATCTGAAAGGTGTATGTAAAGATTCTCAGGGTCACCAATACATATTATCTTCTTTATCAAGAGACCAACAATAAAACACAACTTCAAAATATACATTCATTTCTAAGTCTCCTTTAATGCTGATTCAAAATGTATCACATTCATTTTAAAATTCAGGTTATTCAATGCGTTGAGAGTAAATGGGGAATACAATCATGTACCAATGAAGGTAAAGACTAGACAAGTCATGTAGGTAGAATCAATATTCTGTTGCATGAGTTAAAGTAGAAATCAGTCTCTATATAAATGGGAGGAGAGACAGACAGTACAGACAGACAGAGAGAGAGAGACAAAGACAGAGAGGCAGACAGAGAGAGAGACAAAGACAGAGAGAGAGAGAGAGTCAGAGACAGAGATAGATTTAAACTTTAATTCATGCATATACCAATCACAATTTTTTATTCCTAGATCCTTTGCTATACCCAAGGCCATCTCCGCAGCATTAGGTACCTTATTAAGCATGCCGTACTCACAAGGACATCCTGAACAATACACTGGCTGCAGGACACCGTTCTTCAGAACCTCAAGCATTACGCTTTCAAGGATATAGACGTGCCCGCGTGACAGGAAAACCATTATAACTGTCACAGCTTGGAAGCACTTACAATAAAGCTGCAGTGGATTGAGGAAAGCAGCGCGTGAAGAAGTCTATAACATGGGAGGATCCAATAGATAGAAGAAGCCGTAAGAAGGAGAAACGGCACACAAATATTAAAAAAACCGGGCCATCAGCCCGATGTCAAGTTGTGCCGGCCAGAGCTCTGGCAGAGATTGGCACAGACTGGTGAGTCTGCTGAGCCACTTCAGACGTTGCTCCAACGAGACCGACCAACGAAGTCACAGGCATTGTATCTTGCACCCTCATTCCTTGAAGATGCTGGACCCTGTCAGAAGGAATCGCATCCCCATCCTCGGGAACTTACTTATTTATTTATTTTTTTATTTATTTTTTTTATACCACTTTAATTCACGAGATTTCTCTACGTGAAATTCGGGCTGCTCTCCTCTTTCTCTCGACTGTCTCTTTGTTTCTGCCTTATTCTTTTTTTCTCTTCTGCCTCCCCCCCTCCTCCGCCCTTCTTATCTTTTTTGTTGCCTTCTTTGTCCATTTTGTTACATTCTTTCCAGAAAAAAAAACCCCTTGAAGAAAGCAGTTCTCCCCGACACCGATGTCCAATAGGCTGAGCCTGGCTTGACAGGTGCTTAACGGCAGCGCGCGACAGTTGTGCTTATATTACACGCACACTTGGCGCTTATATTACGACAGACAAAGTCAAGCTCAATTTCAGCTAAAACATTCATGTAATTTTCACGAACGAGAAGTAGAGGAGCCTAGTACAGTGCTAAAGTAGGGTAAGTTATGTAGTTATATATTAGTAGAATATAGTGAGTGGTAGGTGTGTTAGAGAGATAGTAGTAGTAGTAGCGTAGTAGAATAGTAGATGGTTAAGTTTAGTATAGAGTAGAGTAGTAGTAGAGAGTAGTAGTAGTAGTAGTAGCAGTAGTAGAGATAGTAGTAGTAGAGTAGTAGTAGTAGCAGTAGGTAAGTAGCAGTAGTATAGCAGTAGTAGGTAGTAGTAGTAGAAGTAGTAGTAAGTAGTAAGTAGTAGCAGTAGTAGCAGTAGTAGCGTAGTAGTAGTAGTAGTAGATAGTATAGAATAGTAAGTAGCAGTAGTAGCAGTAGTAGCGTAGTATAGTAGTAGATAGTAGTAGTAGTAGAGTAGTAGAATAGATAGTAGTAGTAGTAGTAGTAGTAGTAGTAGTAGTAGTAGTAGTAGTAAAAGTAGTATTAAGTCTCCAGAGACATAAGAAGCTACTACTTTTAATACCACCACCACCTTCACCACCATAACCACCACCACCACTACCATTACTACTTCTACTACTAGCATTACAACTACTACTACTATTACTTCTACCACCACCACTACTACTACTACTACTTCTACTACTACTACTACTCTACTACTACTACTACTACTACTACTACTACTACCACTACTACTACTACTACCACTACCACAACAACAACTACTACTACTACTACTACTACTACTTTTTATTCATCCATCCGTGTATCTAGCTCCTTCGGATGAGACTATAAACCGAGGCTCCGTGTTCGAACGCACGCAGAACATCTTGCGCACACGAGAAATCCTGTTCCGCTTTTCGGAAGAGTAGGCCATTGTGTGCCGGTGGAAACAGATGACAATATTTACAAAAAAAACACATACACACGGGGACTGGATGTAAAAAAAAAGCGCGCATGAGTACTTATTCCATTATCCTCGAAAAAAACTCTGAGCGCTTTGATTTGTTGCTTTACAAGATTCACTGCTTATATAAATTCCATGCATTATTATTATTATAATTATTATTATTATTATTATTATTATTATTATTATTATTATTATTATTATTATTATTATTATTATTATTATTATTATTGTTATTATCATTGTTATTATTATTATCATCACATCCTCATTATTATTATTATAATTATTATTATTAAATAGCTCCATGTTCACCCCACTTCCTTCTCCATCCACCAATCCATCCATCCATCCATCCACCCATCCATCCATCCATCCATCCACCCACCCATCCATCCACCCATC
The DNA here is from genome assembly GCA_028751875.1 of Rapana venosa. Taxonomy (NCBI): domain Eukaryota; kingdom Metazoa; phylum Mollusca; class Gastropoda; order Neogastropoda; family Muricidae; genus Rapana; species Rapana venosa. The sequence goes on along the minus strand of CM054143.1, from coordinate 26,769,559 downwards.
CATCCATCCATCCATCCATCCACCCACCCATCCACCCACCCATCCACCCATCCATCCATCCATCCACCCACCCGAGTACCTTACTCCACCTGTACTTCAGCAGCCTCTTGGCTTTGAACGGCACAACCACAGAGAGACAGCGATCGCCGCTGAGGAGAAGCGTGAGCAGGCCGGAGGTATAGGTGAGGCACCAGTTGATGGGCGTGACCTTAGCGTTGACCACGACCAGCCAATTGGCGGCTTGGCGGGGCTGGGAAAAGTAGCAGTCGGGCATGTTGAACAGCTGAGACAGCAGGTTGCCCAGGTCGGCTACGGCCAGCCAGAAGAGGAGGAGATGTATTCGGTCTGATAGACCTTCCTGTAATGATAATGATGATAATGATGATGATGATAATAGTAATATAACATAATAATAATTATAATAATATAATAATATACTACTACTACTACTAATAATAATAATAATAATAATAATAATAATAATAATACTGTATGGAATTTATATAGCGCTGAATCTTGGAAAGCAACAAATCAAAGCGCTCAGATTTTTTTTTTTAATCGAGGATAATGGAATAAGCACCCATATGTCTTTTCACATCCCGTCCCCGTGTGTATGCGGTTTTGTAAATTTTGTCGTCTGTTCCCACCGGCACACACTGGCCTACTCTTTCGAAGAGCGGAAAAGGATATAACGTGTGCGCAAGATGTTCTGCGTGCGTTCGCACACGGGGTCTCGGTTTATAGTCTCATCCGGTTTATAGTCACACACACACACACACACAACACACACACACGTTTCACACACACACACACGTTTCACACACACACACGTTTACGGGAGACGGGATAGCCTAGTGGTTAGAACATTGCGCTCCCAATCTGACAACCCGGGTTCGATTCCCGTTCAAGGGGATATTTTCCCCTGGATTTAACATCAGTGCAGACTCTACTCTCCCCAAAAAGTCCTTCGAATGAGACTATAAACCGAGGCCCCGTGTGCGAAAGCACGCAGAACATCTTGCGCACACGTTAAATCCTGTTCCGCTTTTCGTAAGAGTAGGCTATTGTGTACCGGTGGGAACAGATGACAGAATTTACAAAAAAAACGCATACACACGGGGACCTGATGTAAAAAAAAAAGCACAATAAGTGCTTAGTCCATTATCCTCGATATAAAAGAATAAAATGAAAATTAAAAAATAAATAGATAAATACTTAATGGCCAAGCGACAAAACAACTCCTACCTTCTCAATGCATCACTGTCATTTACACTTTTAATCAGAGTTTTGTCAAAGGGAGATGGGGACGGAGAAAAGAGGGGGGAGGGGGGGGGCAGAGGAGGAGGTGGGAGGTGGGCGGAGGGGGGGGGGGGGGCAGAGGAGGAGGTGTGGGGGGGGGGCGTAGGGGGTGGGGGGTAGTTCAGAGGTTGGAGCGTAGTTGAAGAATCGTCTGATTGTGAGAATCTTCCCCACAATGTTGGTTTGGATACGACTTTTTCTTCCAAGATTTTGAGACAGAACGTTCTTGTGGAGTTCATTGCGCGCGGGAGTGAGCGCGTACGCTCTCTCTTTTAAAGTGACGGCACATGTATGTTGTTGTGCTGATAGCATGCTATGGCTGAAGAAACCAATCGGCATAGCAAGTTATAGCATAACAATATTTTAACAACACTTTTCTCCAGGCCGTGGTCTAGAGCTGAAGCTCCGATGTTCCACAATGGTGACATGTTGTCGTAGTAGACTTGTTTGCCTAGCACTTAGGCTGGAATCTTATTTCAGCAACTGATAAAAAAAAAAGTTTGGCCGCGGACTGTGAATGAGCTGACCGCAGATTCAGCATGACTACTTATTTTCTTGACAATTCTTTTTTTTTTCAGCAGTGGTTGAGCATTGCCCGGCAGAGGCGCGTTTGGGATCACAGAGAACGTGCAGAGTGTGTCGCACTCGTCACTTTACAGCGTCACTGCGAGACCAGCAGGCATTACCGAATGCGAAGTGTGCGTCTGTAGCTGTGTAATAGTAGTACTGGAAGGTACGTTTGCTTCTATAAACGAATGTGAGTGTTGATGGATGTGGAGTTGTGTCAATGACTGGATAAGGGTAGTGCTGGATAAGTACTACCGTATTACCGAGTATTATTGTATGAAACCTTTGCGTCTGTATTTGATAAGAGCATTGCCAGATAAGAAGTTTGCGTCTATAACTGGATAAGGATATTACTGGATAAGAGGTGGGTGTCAATGACTGGGTAAGAGTATTATTGGATAAGGAGTTTGCGTCTATAACTGGATAAGAGTATTAGTGGATACGAAGTTTGCGGCTGTAACTTGATAAGAGTATTACTGGATCAGAGTATTACTGAATGAGAAGTGTGTGTGTGTATGTAACTGGATAAGAGTATTATCGTATAAAACCTTTGCGTCTGTATTTGACGAGCATTGCCAGATAAGAAGTTAGTGGTTGTAACAGTTTTCAGTGAACTTATCATGTAGGCAGTGATACTTGTGTACCTTCGTTTGTTGCCTTCATAAACCTCACAAAGGCCTTCGATCTGGTCAGTAGGGATGACCTCTTCAAGATCCTTCCCAAAATTGGATGTCAGCCCACACTCCTCAGCATCATCAGAGCCTTCCACGAAGGCATGAAAGGCACCGTCGTCATTGACGGTTCGACATCTACTGTCTTCAACATACGGAGTGGAGTGAAACAGGGTTGCGTCCTGGCTCCCACCCTGTTTAGAAATTTTTTTGAAGTAATTCTGAAACACGCATTCAGTCCTGCAGCTGAAGGTATCTGCTCTTAAACCTATCCAGACTCCGCGCGAACACTCCAAGTCCAGCTGAGGTGCCTGTGTGATTTCCCTTTTGAAGATTACGCAGCAGTAGCCACCCACTCAGCTGAGGACCTCATGACTCACTTCAACACTTCGGGCTTACCGTCAACTTGAAGAAAACACAAGTCCAGGGACAAAATCTTGACTCTCTTCCAGCCATCAGCAGCAATGACCATGAACTGGATGTCGTCTACGACTTCGTGTTCCTGGGCTCAACTATCTCAGACACCCTCTCATTTGACGAAGACCTCAACAAGCGCGTTGGCAAAGCAGCTACTACCCATGACCAGTCTGACACAGAAAGCATGGAACAACAGCAAGCTGACTGAGCACACAAAGATCAATATCTACAGAACCTGCGTCGTGAGTACCCTCCTGTATGACAGCGAGTCCTGGACTTTGCGTGCCCGACAAGAACGAAACTCGATGTTTTTCACATGCGGTATCTCTGACGCATCCTGAACATTTCCTGGCTGAACAAGGTCCCAAACAACACTGTCCTGGAAAGAGCTGGATGCACCAGCATGTACTCACAGCTAAAACAGAGACGTTTGCGCTGGCTGGGCCATGTCGTGCACATGGACGACGGACGGATCCCTTAAAACCACCTCGACGGAGAAATTGTGAAGTGGAACCCCCACCCCCTCCATTCCCCCAGGAAGACCACAGCTGCGATTCAGAGACGTGTGCAAGAGAGACTTTTAAGCCCTGAACATCGACCAAAACAAATTAATGGGAAGCATCAGCCCTCATCCGCTCAGCCTGGAGGCAGACTGTGCAGGAAAAAAGTCTCTGCAAACTCGAAGAGACACTTAATCAGCAAAGAAAAAAAAAGAGAGAGAAGAACAACTTGCAGCCCAGGCATGGAGACCAAGCGTCGCAGGAATATATTCCCGTGTCGGATTGGCCGGCCACACCCGACGCTGTACCAGAATTAACACATAGAGCTCCACTCCAGAATCTTCCGGGACTGAGGGATGCCTACTCAAACCAGATGCTTTTTGCTCTCTAATGGAGCATATGGTTTGTGTTTTTTTACAGGAACATATTTGTAGGTAGTCTGGATTTTTATGATTATCCTAAGAAAATATACGCGTAGTTGTCCTAGACTAGTAATCTGAAGAGAATACAGTTATCCTAAATTGTTACAGTTACCCTAAGAACATAAAGTTATCCTAGATGTTTTGTAGTTATAGAGAAGAACATATGCAGTTATCCTACGTGATTTTCTTGAATGGAAAAAAACCCACACATTTTCTAGGTGTCTATCCCACTGGCGGCAACCTTCCCTGCTTTCCAGGATTTCACAGGGTCTCTTGCCTTCGCCTGATAGCGTTACCTAGCTGGCACCACGTAAAAGCAAGAGCACGACTCGGAGTCTTCAATGCCGGTTGCATAACATGGACCTCCCACTTTCGACAGTGCTGATGGAGACAGACGAGTCTGTGGTCCTAAGAATGTGTCAGGGTTGCAGACAATTGCAACATAGCAGGCCAAAGTAACAACTATGTTTAATTAGACGCTTTGTTTTCACTTTACATGATCAATAATTGGCAAAGCTATTTTGTCTGGGCCAACCCAAACCGTGTGTATATCATTGAGCAAATACGCATCATAGACCTAAAAGAAAACGTGCTACAAAGTGTGTCTAGGTGCCAGATACAGTCAATCCATATGCTTATTCAACGTCAACATAGACACACACCTGTCAGCCATGAAGCATCATTCCATTCATGTATGATTGGAGTCTGTGTGTCTCTGTTCAGTATAACAGTTCTCATAGCCATCATCAATGTCTTTTGCCCAGTAAATCTTGATTCCAGTTAATGACATCCGTACATTGCGAGGTCCTACACTGGGGAAGCTCAGATGGTACGGACATGTGACTAGATCAGATGGGCTGTCCAAAATCATACTGCGGGGAACAGTGCAGGGGAAGAGAAGGCGATGCAGACAGAGGAAGAAATGGGCAGACAACATCACTGAATGGACAGGGAAGAGCTTCTCCACAACCCAGGCACTTGCACACAACCGCCGCAAATGGAGCCAGCTGATGCAACGCTCGTCAATGCAGTGCCCCTACGACCCCGGAGGGGGTTACGGTAGCAGATGAGATGAGATGAGAGACACTGGGGACGAGTGAGCTCAGTGGTCAGAGCACTCGCTTTCCACAAGCCAATGTTAAGCAGCATCAAGTGCGGTCACCATGTATGTGGGTGACCGTTTGAACGCATTAGCTCAATACAGTTCCTCGTGTCACCCAGCGGTGAATGAGTACCTGCCCTCTTTATGGTCAGGGAAGGTAAAGCAGCGAGGGAGAGGAGGTGGGCGCCGCCCTCAATTTGCTGGCCCCTAGAGAAACTGAGGTCTCTGATGTCTCGTTCAACCCACAACCACCTAGTCTATGGGACACCTTTACTTTGAAGGCAATATCGTCAGTAATGACGCAACGAATGCCTAGTATTTTCTAACGTTTTGTTCCTGTACCTTTTTATTATCAAAAGTATAAACGTGAAAGAAGGATGGGAAACAGTAGGAAGTAATTTGTCCTGACGTTTATGATTTTCTTTTTTAATTCTTAAACATTCTTTTTTACGTGTGAGTGATGTGTAGTGAGCGCGCACGCGCGCAGTGGTAGTATTGTGGTAAGGGGCGTTTAAAATTATATTGGTAATTTGTATTTTTATGTTTAATTTTATACGATTTTCCTTCTTTTTTACTGTGGGCTCAATGTATCGAAAGGATGCAATTATATGTAGTATTTTCAGTATAATCATTAAGAAATTTGTTTTTAGATAATGGCTTGATGAAAAATGCAATGCATTGCTATTCATGTACCATCTGAAAAAAATTTAGATTGATTGACTGACTTGAAAAAAGTAGAAGTTAAAATGTTCAGTCGGATTTTACTTCTTGCTGACTTAATATATAAATAAATTAGTATTATTTATATATATATATATATATATTATATATATATATATATATATATATATATATATATATAATATATATATTATATAATAATATATATATTATAATTATTATTATTACATCCCTTCACACAACTTCTTCTTCTGCTTTCTGTGGTCAGCCTGGCCATACTGAATACAATTCCTAGTGCCTGGTCTTATGTGCATGTAACTCTGCAGGAGGTCTGCCCATTGGCCTCAGATGACATATTCCGACATCAGAACAGCTCATTACGAGCTTTATAAGGAAATGTCTTATTTTTGTTTCAAAATAAGGCATTAAGATGGACTGGACAGGCAAAGAAATAAGAAAGAGACAGATAGACAGACAGATAGACAGAGAGAGAGAGAAAGAGAGAGGCAGAGAGAGACAGAGACAGACAGACAGACGGCGGTAAGAAAAACAAGCAGAAACAAAGGGAGTAATAGAAGAAAGAAATTTATACATCAGAGTTTTCAAAAATGCGGGCATGTTATTCATACCGGAAGACCACACGGTATCCCGATGGGGGTGGGATGAGCGGGTGTGGGGTGGGGATGGGGGGTTCTTCATATAAGCAGCCTTTCTCACCTTCACCATCACCTATCCCGTAGTCCCGTGTACCGTGAGGACACCACCGAAGATTTTTGCAACCAGCTTCCTCCACTCCCCGCTCTCCGTAGCAAATCGTTTCTCCACTCAAGGCCAGTCCACTCTCTGATGTTGTCTTCCCATCGTTTTCTCTGTCTGCCTCTTCTGTCTCCCTCCTTGAACTGTTCCCTGTAGGGCAGTTTTAGCCAGACCAGATGTTCGTGTGGTAGGCCCTCACGTACCATTTCAGTTAGCTGTGGGTTCTCTCTCTCTCTCTCTCTCTCTCTCCTCTCTCTCCTCTCTCTCTCTCTCTCTCTCTCTCTCCTCTCTCTCTCTCTCTCTTTTAAGTCAGGAGATCTTCATATGGTCCGATGGCGTACCCTCCATTAATTAAAGGTGAAAACCTTTATTTATTTATTTTTATTTGTTCTTTTATATCGAGGATAATGGAATAAGCACTCATGTGCTTTTTTACATCCAGTCCCAGTGTGTATGCAGTTTTGTAAATTTTGTCATCTGTTCCCACCGGCACACAATGGCCTACTCTTTCGAATAGCGGAACAGGATTAACGCGTGCGCAAGATGTTTTGAATGCGTTCGCACACGGGGCCTCGGTTTATAGTCTCATCCGAAGGACTTTGACATTCAGTTTGATTTTTTGGGTCAAACTGGGAAGAAAGGGCGAGGCTGGGAATCGAACCCAGAACCTCACGGTTGTCTTGTTGGCAGGCACACGTCTTAACCATCCTGCCACCTTCCTACCTTGTCCTGTGAAGCCAGGTATGCTGGCCTGTGTGAGCAGCCAGGTACTTGCAATCCACCTTCCAGATGCATTTTCTTCCTCCACGATGGAGTGATGGCCTGATATTGATTCTCACGTGTGGATAGCGAATCGGTGTGCACACTCCTCTAGGTGACCCTCTGGGTCTTCATCCGTTGCACGCGCAACAGCAGCAACAACAGCAGCAACAACAGCAACAGCAATAACAGTAACAGCAACATTACTACTAACTACTACGACTAGTACTACTGCTACTACTACTACTACTACTACTACTACTACTACTACTACTACTACTACTACTACTACTACTACGACGACGACGACAGCAATACTACTACTACTACTGCTGCTCCTACTGCTACCACTACCTACTACTACTACTACTACTACTACTGCTGCTGCTGCTGCTGCTACTGCTACTACAGCTATACTACTACTACTACGACTGCTACTGCTACTACTTCTTCTACTACTGCTGCTGCTCCTACTGCTACTACTACTACTACGACTACTACTAGTCCTCCTCCTACTACTACTCCTACTACTACTACTACTACTACTGCTGCTGCTACTACTACAGCTATACTGCTACTACTACTACTACTTCTTTTACTACTGCTGCTACTACTACTACGACTACTACTTTTACTACCACAGCTATACTACTACTACTACTGCTGCTGCTGCTGCTGCTACAGCTATACTGCTACTGCTACTACTTTTACTACTGCTGCTGCTGCTACTACTACTACTACTACTACTGCTACTACTACTGAACTACTACTACACTCTACTACTAACTACGTACTACTACTACTACTACTACTACTACTCTACGACGACGACGACGACGAAGCTGCTGCTGCTGCTGCTGCTGCTGCTGCTGCTGCTACTACTACTACTACTACTACTACTACTACGACTACTGCTGCTGCTGCTTCTACTGCTGCTGCTGCTGCTGCAGCTGCTGCTGCTACTACTACTACTACAAAGAATACGAAGAAGACGAAGAAGAAGAAGAAGAAGAAGAAGAAGAAGAAGAAGAAGAAGAAGAAGAAGAAGAAGAAAAAGAAGAGAGAAGAGAAGGAGAGGAGGAGGAGGAGGAGGAGAAGAAGAAGAAGAAGAAAGAAGAAGAAGAAGAAGAAGAAGTTTCTGTTTATCTTTTGATCGTACCTTCAAGAAAACCGCACAACACAGGACGTTGCCCAAAACACCCACAAACACCACAGGCTGTCTGATGTAGCACTTTAACACCTGCTGCATCAGTATACGGGTAGTGGCAGAGAAGAAGGGATCGGAGGTATCCCAAGGTCTGAAGTCTGGCTGTCGCCCATCAGTAAAGCCAGTCAGAGAATAAACCTCAGTGCTCTCGTTCGTGCTGAATCCTCGAGTTACGTTGGATAACATAGTTCTACGAAAGCTAGTGTAACGTCGTCCAATAAACTCTTATCTAGCCAGGCTATGTCAGAAGGTTGATCTTACTGTGCATTCATTGTTCGCAGCTTTGAAGCAAGAATGAAAAGAATCTTGTTTTTAGGAGCAGCTGTAAAAAGAAGAAGAAGAAGAAAGAATCACAACCAGAATCAGAATCAGAAGTCATTTATTGCAGCAACAACAACAACAACAACAACAAAAGAATCCCATCACAGAGACTGTTTTCATCACATCAAAATCATAACTCAATAAAATAGGATTTATGTTGGTATCTGACAAGGTATAGAGACGAGGTCAACATAGAATTTAAAAGACACAAACATACATAGTATTATCTTTGTAACATGAATATATGTTTCAGTTATGGCGGTCTGGTTCCTATGCTGTAATGAAAGTAGTTTTGTTTAGTATAGATAGCATCTTTTCTTCTCTCTCTCTCTCTCTCTCTCTCTCTCTCTCTCTCATCTCTCTCTTCTTTCCTCTCTTCTCTCCTCTCTCTCTCTCTCTCTCTCTCTCTCTCTCTCTCTCTCTCTGTTCTCTCTCCCCCTCTCTTTCTTTCTCTTTCACCTGTCTCTCTGTCTGTCTGTATGTCTGTCTGTCTCCCTCTCTCCCTCTCTTTAGAACATTATTCGTGAGCATTGTTCTCAGTTATTTCACACTTTCTTTGTTTCCTCTGTTATATCTGTTTGCTGTTCGCTTCCACTTCTGGATCTTTCACTTTCCTCTCTTTTAGTTTAACCATCCACTACTTTGCACTGTAACATTCTGGTAGAACGGCTGTCACTTTTAGGTGGTGAGAATCATTCTTAATCTGATGTGTAGTTTTGGTTGTTGTTTTTTCTGCTTGGCATAATGCTCATACTGTGTCTAGCTTCCCCGTTGGAATGCCACGGGCCTTTCAGTATAGATAGTATCCCCACACACACCTTCTGGAAATTTTGTGCTATGAGTTCCCTCTTTTCTATCCGTCTCTTTGTTTCTACATTGTTTCTTTTCTTCCTGCCGTCCCATTCTTGCGCAAAATCTGCCTTCTTGATCCATTCTCCTGCCCTTTTATTTCCTAGAAAGACTTTTTAGTTAACTTTTTTTTTTCTTTTGCCGAAATCGGTTTCTCTGGACTTGACTTGTCAGGCGCTTAATGGCAGTGCAAGGTATCTTTTGCCCACAAGATGCAGTAACAACTGCTGTCCGAGTGTAGGAAGGAGAAGCATCTTCTTCCTTGATATCTCACTATCTACTGGTTGTTGGTTTTTTGTTTGGTTTTTTGTTTCTGTATTTGTTATTGTTGTCCTTGATGAAGATGATATTCTTGTTGAAGATAAAGATGATGCTCTTGTTTAAGATGGAGATGATGCTCTTGGTGAAGATGGAGATGATGCTCTTTTTGAAGATGAAGATGCTGCTCTTGCTTGTCAAAGACTACAGAAAGGCAAGAGAAAGGTCAAAGAAGAGCAAAAACTGGGACAGATATTGTAACGGAGGCGGGGGGGAGGAAAGTGTAAATTAACTGAGAATAATTCTCACAAACGATGTTCCAGAAGAAGAAGAAGAGAGAGAGAGAGAGAGAGAGAAGAGAGAGAGATGAGAGAGAGAGAGAAAAGAGAGAGAGAGAGAATGGAGAAAAGAGACAGACAGACAGACAGACAGAGACAGACAGACAGACAGACGAACAGAGACAGACAGACAGACAGGCAGAGACAGACAGACAGGCAGAGACAGACAGAGACACAGAGAAACACAAAGAGAGAGAAAGAGAGAGAGAGAGGATATCAGTAAGCTATCAATGGCGCCATCGTCGTTTAGCTATGAAGTATAAGAAATTATACAAGTAATTTGTCAACCGATTGATTTCTCGATCAACAAACCAATCAATCAATCGATGGATCGATCACCGTCTTTACCTGTCTGTATATGTGCTACGTGTTTGCTTACCTCTTCATCTACGTACCTGGCTCTCTTTACTTTGCCAATAAAGGCATAATGCTAGTCATTCATGCCATAAACAAAAACAACAAACAAAAAACGCACTGACAAAACGTCGCAAGGCACACAAATGTTTTAGTTAGAAAACAAAAATACAAGGGATAGTACGACTAGTCACAAAAAGTACACGTGAGTGAATACGTGTACAAAAAAGGATTAGGAAAACAGTTTCTTTATTGAATCTCTTTACAATCAGTATGTTTACAGACATAACTTGTCTCAAAACTATCGATAATGTGATGCTTCACCACATAATGTGTCGGATTGCACCAGAGTTAAAAATTTTAGATGTTAATATGTTCTTAATCTGCAATAAACAGGCTATTCAATACCACAAAAAATCAGATTGAAAATAGGCATTCTATGAAAAGTGATTACACATTGAAATAGTACACTGCAGGATATGACCAAATAAAAAATGACAAGTTTGGAAGAATGAAACTTCGGTATTTATAAGCACCTGTAAAGCAAACGGAAATAAAATTACGCTCTCATATTTCAAGATATAAAGCTTTAAAACCTGACTTCCCCACCTACCAAAAATGGCTCCTAGCGGAAAAGTGGGTCAGGTGCAAAGCGACTCATTTTGGTGTGGAGTGTCACAAATACGAGTTCTAGTTTGGAAAGCTTAGCTTCGCATTCGTATCAGGACATTCAGTTCTGTACAATATTCGCTCTAGCAGAATGATATTTTGTATGCAATCAGGTACTATGGACAGGGAAATTAAGTATTTTCAGTCTTTATTTTATTTATTTTTTCTTTTTTTATCGAGGATAATGGAATAAGCACTTATTTGTTTTTACATCCAGTCCCCGTGTGTATGCGAATTTGTAAATTGTCATCTGTTCCCACCGGCACACAATGACCTACTCTTACGAAAAGCGGAACAGGGTTTTAACGTGTGCGCAAGATGTTCTTTTATGTGGATGTGTGTTCGTGGTCAAAAAAAACAAAAACACAATGAATAAATTCAACAATGAAACGAAATTCGATAATAAACAGATTTTTAAAAAAAGAACGAAATAAAGAAAGAAAGTAGAAACATCAGGAAGGAGAGAGACTTGTTCAATTCAAATGTATCGTTGATTAGAGGTGAATTTTTTTGTTTTCGTTTGTTTCTTTAGAAAACCCCGAAGTGTTCCTCTAATTTCAATTCATTTCTTAACAGAACATAATCTGCTGATTGTTTCTTCAATGTTGAAGTCTTGGCACCTGTTCTCTATATGTTGTCTAGCATGAAAAGTAGCAGCCCTCCGCCCCCCCCCCCCCCCCCCCCCCCACCCCCCCCGCTCGGTTAACAATGAATCATTAATACAATTGTCAATAATCTCCAATGCCGCGCACGTTTTTAAGTTTTGAAGATGGGACACAACGAGCATTCTTTTTTTATAAAAATAAAAAGTCATTGATATCTGATCATATTCTTCCGAGCACAAACAACAGGATCTGATTTCTATCTTAAATGATTTTAACGAGGGTAGACTTTCGTATTGCAAACCTTCCTTTTAAAAAGAATACATCCACCCCTCCCCCCAAAATACCAACAATAAACAAAAAACCAAAAAAAAGCAACAAAACCAAATCAAACGAAAAATAAAACAAAGCGAAACAAAACAAATAGACACACACGCGCGCAAATCTTATATTTATTACAATGAAAAGACGTTCAATAAAAAAGCCAATGAATTAACATACACATAATAAGCACTCACACATAGTCGTACAAAATTGCACAAACGAGCTTAAACACACACACACACACACACACACACACCCGCGCCGCATAACACACACACACGCGAGCGCGCATGAACACAAACACATATACAAATACACAAATACGCACTCATAATTACACACGCGCGCGCACGTTCATGCACGCACGCACGCCTGCAACATTCGCGCACACACATAGACACACACATTTCAATATTTTAAAGTAAGGTATGTATACACATTATAATAAACCAATCCATATGCATGCACATAAGTACACACGCACGCACACACACATATACACAAACACACACACACACACGCACGCACGCACCACACACGAGAATACACACACACGCATACACACACGCAAAACACACACACACACAACACCCTACACACACCTACGCATACACACACAAACCCACACACGTGATCGCGCGTGCCGACACGCGCACGCGTGCACATGCGCATTCAAAAAAAGTGATATATATATGTCGATAAAATGCAGGTTTACAAACTCTAACGAACAACACACACACACGCACACACATACACACGCTCACGTGCGCACGCGCACACGTGCTCTCCAAACACACACACACACACACAACACACACACGCCATCGGACTCAAAGACACAGACCCACACTAACATGCACTCGCGCTAACCCTCACACACGCACTCACCAACGCACATCCAACACACACACACTCACTCATTCTAACACACACCCACACCACACACACACAACACACAACACACCAACACACGCACACACACTATTAACACACACGCACGCACGCACACAACACACATTCATGCATACATGGACACAAATACAAGCACACAAACACACCATGCGTGTACGAACACACACAACAACACACACATATACAACACGCGCGCGCGGCGCGCGCATACACACACAAACATACACACAGAGACGACAGATACAGAGAGACAGACAGAGGGAGACAGACAAACAGACAGAGAGACAGACGGACGGACGGACGGTCGGACGAACAGACAGTCAGACAGACAGACAGACAGGAACAGGCAGTCAGACAGACAGACAGACGAGAGCAGCAGGCAGACAGGCAGACAGACAGACAGAGAGCCAGCCAGCCAGCCAGAAAAGAAGACAGACGACAGAGAGAGAAGAAGAGAAGAAGAGAGAAGAGAGACAGACAGACAGACAGACAGACAATAACAGAGGGAGAATTCGAAGACAGACGGAATCACGGACAATCAGACGGACAGATAGAGAGACAGACAGACAGACAGACAGGCAGACACAGAGATAGAGAGACAGACAGACAGACAAACAGATAGACTGATCTGAGATCTCTTTGTTAGTGTTATGGCTGTGGAATCTTTTTTTTAAATAAAAGAAATAAAAGATAGAAACAACGCTCATTGATATTGACAATGATATTGACCATTTGAAACTGTATTTTTCTCTAATTATGAAAAGAAGCATTTGCTGTAAAAAAACAATCAATTGTCAAACATTCATGTCTATTGATTACATTGTGTTACGGTACAAGGTTTTTGTACAGGTTTAACTAATTAACTGTTTAAGAACATACGTCTGATCGATGAATGCTTAATTGAAACAATACTTTGTTTTGGCTCTGTCAACAGCATAAAGAAGATACCTGGAATGACTGTATGCATATAACTTTGTGCTTTTAGCAACTTCGCTAAAAGGCGCATTAATAATAATAATAATAATAATAATAATAATAATAATAATATATAATAATAATAAATAATAAATAATAATAATAATAACAACAATAATAAATGGAATTTATTTAGCGCTATATCTTGCAAAAAACAAATCCAAGCGCTTTCATTCATCCTACTCATTCACATGCAGCCTTACAAATTCAAATGTATATACACACAAGCTCGCAGGCACGCACGCACGCACACACACTCACGCACACACATAAAGGTTGTACACTCGGCAGGGTGATGGGGTTTTGGCTGTTGAGGGCAGGACAAAAATGAAGTGGAACAAGAGGGGAGAATCTTGGGTTTGAAATATTAGCGTTTTACATTAGCGTATTAGCACATTAAATGTTGCGCGAATATTCACTAGTGTATTTGTATACATGGCAATGCGTTTATCCTAAAGTGAACTTCATCTTCTGTTTTGCTCTGAGGAATGGGCAAGCTCTATCTTGACCACGTTGACACTATACATTGTTAGCTCGTGGTAAACTGCTACAATCTTGCTAGTGATACCCGCGACTCGGAAACCATATGAAACTGGAAGATGGATTTTTGTGGGTTTTTTCGAAACTGGTTTTGAAGGATTGATAACTTTAATACATTTCTCTATTTCAGTTCAGGACTGGAAGGGGTGTTGAAGATGCCCAGCTTTTGAACTCAAACAGCCACTTCTGGGGACGGGATAGCTCAGAGGTCGGAGCACTCGCTTTCCCCCAGCCAAGTTAAGCAGCGTCGAGCGTGGTTACCAGTTGGATGGGTGACCGTTCGAGCGCCTTGGCTTCAGTAGAGTCCCCCAGTTCACCCAGCTGTAAATGGGTACCTGCCCTCTTTAGGGTCAGGGAAGGTAAAGCAGCGAGGGAGAGGAGATGGGTGCCGCCCTCTATATGCTGGCCTCTACAGAAGTGAGGTCTCTGACGCCTCGCTCCCCTACGACCCTATAGGTTATGGGACACCTTTACCTTTACAGCCACTTTGAAATGCCCGACTCTCATGCCAGAGTACTTCCCTCCGTAGCAATGCCGGGGACCTGTTAGTATAAACAGCATCCTCTCCTTCTGGAAATTATGTGCTAAGAGTTACCTCTTTTCTATCCCTGTCTTTGTTTCTACCTTCTTCTTTTTTTCTTTTTGTCACCTCCTTCTTGACTATTTTCTGTCTTCTTGGTTCATTCTCCTGCCAGTTTTCCAGAAAGACTTCTAAAACGACCAGTTCTCTCCCACGTCGAAGTCTGATGCGCTGGGTCTGATTTGCCAGGCGCTTAACGGCGACGTGACGCATTTTCGCTCGTGTGATAGACAACGG
Organism: Rapana venosa; assembly: GCA_028751875.1. NCBI lineage: Eukaryota > Metazoa > Mollusca > Gastropoda > Neogastropoda > Muricidae > Rapana > Rapana venosa. The sequence continues at coordinate 26,754,219 of CM054143.1, read as the reverse complement.
TCTGAGCATTCGACGAAAAACAATGTCAGGGTATTGTTTACTGACTTTAGTTCACCACGCAACCATACCACGCAGCTTCGCGTTACTGTTACCAAAATGCTTTCAAAAACTGATAAGTCAACTTGTACGTGTTTGAATGATTTTCAACCTAAAAGAAACAATACATTCTTTGCCCCCCTCCCCCCCCCCCCTTTTTTTCTAAAAAAAAATCTATCGGTTAGATTTGCATGTACAGATTTTCTACAGGGTTGTCCCTTTAATGCTTTAGTACATTCTATACACAGATGATTGCTAGAAGTGCCTATGGAAATTCCTTTGTTTGTGAAATTTGCGGACAACAGTTCACTTTTGTTTCTTTTGTGTGAATAAGTCCATTCGTGTGGGTCAGTCCATTTGTGTGGGTAAGTCCATTTGTGTGTTCAGTTCATTTGCGTAGGTCAGTCCATTTGTGTGGGTCAGTCCATTTGTGTGGCTCAATCCATTTGTGCGGGTCAGTCCATTTGTGTGGGTCAGTCCATGTGTGTGGGTCAGTCCATTTGTGTGGGTCAGTCCATTTGTGCGGGTCAGTCCATTTGTGCGGGTCAGTCCATTTGTGTGGGTCAGTCCATTTGTGTGGGTCAGAACAAGACCATGGTCCACCCCTCACCGAGTTCATTCTTTGGTGTGATGAAGCAAACAGGAGCTTTTTTTTCTAAAACTACAGCTCCTTTTATTTGATAACATAAGATTGATACACCTTTGAAAGAGGATCATTACCCACAACACGATGTCTGGAATTATAAGTGTCTGGGAACTGTTTGCGATTGCAATGCCGTCATCGCCTGGGGTTTATCACAGTTTTTGATTAAACCATTGGCGCTGGGGGCAACAGCAAAGTGAGAGGCTGTATTATCAGTGGCTTTCTTTCCCACTCATGGAATTCCACTGTACCGCTTAGTCTTTAATGATCGACTATGACTCTCTGACTAGGAGGCTTGACTTGCACAGTCCTTATGTGCTGCAGCCCTGGGGGCTAGTTGGCCTTCGGAGAGCATCTCCAACGCTGACTGTCCTTATGCCCACTTGGCCGAGAGAGTGGGGATGTACTGTGGGCAAGGCATCTCCACTATAATCAAATTTCTGCCCAATTTCCGAAACAGCAGCTGCCTCCTCTGCTGTTTTGGAGGTCATCGTCGGACACGACAGACAAACATAACCTGGGACACTAAAGCTAACGCTACTGTCAAAATAGGAACAACAAAGTACGTATTTTCTTAGGAAGCTTAACTTTTTTTTTCTATAAAGATAAACCGTTTTTGTTCATTGTTTTGTTAGCCTTACATGCAGAGCCTCCGTAGCTTGTCTTTCATGTGTTGGCACAAAAACCTAAGAAATTGCAACAAAAGTAGTATTGTTTTCACAGAATTGTAAAATGCTGCTAAAGAACAACTGGATAAGAACAACGAGATCTCGAGCCTGGAGATGAGCATAGAGATTTCAAACCTGGAGAAGAACAAAGAGATCTCAAGCCGTTCTGATATTAGCAGCTCAAACGCAAGGCAGGTGCCATCTTGAATCCATGGTCTAGAGGTAACGCACCTGCCTAGAAAGCGAAAAGTCCGGGTCGGAAGTGTGTGGTGGTTTCATCCCCCGTTTGGGCCGAAAAACTTTTGCCCAATCTCATTAGACCACGAGGGGTGCTCTGGGTGCTAGTCTTTCGAATGAGACAATAAAACAAGGTCCTGTGTGTTACACATCATTATTTAGCGCACGTAAAAGAACCCACAGCAACAAGACAGTTGTCCCTGGCAAAATTCTGTAGGAAAATGCCACTCTGATGGGAGAACAAATACAGCTGTAGATAGGAAAAGAAAAAGAAAAATAATGGGTGGCGCTGCTCTTGTGGTGCACGTTCTCCCCGGGCAGCGCAGCCCGAATTTTACGCAGATAAATCTGCCGTGACTTGAAGTGGTATGACATGAAATAAAATAAAAGGGCCAATTCTCCCCAAGCCTTGTTTTCCGAATATCAATTGTTGACCTCTTGACGCCATTTTCAGTGACCAAACAGCATAACAAAAAAAAAATTATTGGTGCCAGTCGTTGTTTAAAATCTTAATTCACAAGAACATTGACTACAAAGTTTCACATTTCTCTGTGGCACATTCCTAATTATTAATGTTGCAATCGAAGTCAATGTTTGTGTGTGTGTGTGTGCATGCGGGCGTGTGTGCATGTGTGCGTGCGCGCGCGTGCGTGCTTGTGTGTATGTGTATTTTGTGTGTGAAGTATTAGATTTGATAATGCACACGCACGCGTGTGATGGTGCGTATGTGTGTAGGTGGATATGAGTGTGCTTGCATAAATATATGGGCGTGCGCTCACCCAACCACTTCTGTCCATCATGAAGGTAGCCGCATTCCGACCTCCCATCCTGCCATCTCTTCCTTTGTCTTCCTCTTCTTCTTCCTCCCCTCACTGTGCCTTGTAGGATTGTTTTAGCAGGACCAGAGGAGCGTGTGACATGACCAAACCACTTCAAGTTTCCTTTGTATTACGAGTGTTTGAAGGTCAGAGTAGGGCCCGAATTCATTGCGGATGCGTCTCTTGACTTCTTCATTCGTGATGTGGTCTTTGTACGAGATGCCTAAGAGTCTTCGGAAGCACCTCATTTCTACAGCTCTTATTCTTCTCTCTAAGTCCGCTGTGAGGGTCCATGATTCACATGCATATAAAAAGACTGACATATCCAGAGAGCGCATCAGTCTGATTTTGGAACTGATGGCGATTTTTTGTTGCTCCAGATGGGTTTGAGCTTGGTCATTGTGGCTGTGGTATGGGCAATTCTTGACAGTATTTCTGGTTTTTATCTCTCGTCTGTCACGATAGATCCCAAATATTTGAATCTGTGAACGTTTTCAAGTTCTTGGTCTTTGATCGGTGGAGTAGGCAGGCTTTATCAGTTGTCACATGCCTGTGTTGTGTATAATAGCGTCATTTACCTTCAAAGTCTGCATATTTGCTGGTTTATTCTGTGACGTTACTCTTCTGTAGTGTACTTCATTTTCAGATAACTAGTTTCTGATGTTTGTTTTGTGTTGTCATCGTAGCTGGCTTCTAGTCATGTGTTCTCCCTAACCAGTAGGTCTAAAGTCCTGACCTCCCAATAGGTGCCAATGTGGAGTCAGTCAGTCAGTCCTACCTATGTACATCTGCCTCTATCTTCTAATTTCAACATCAGTTAACATTAATGCAGACTCCACTCTCCTCCAAAAGTCCTTCGGATGAGACTATAAACCGAGGCCCCGTGTGCGAACGCACGCAGAACATCTTGCGTACACGTTAAAATCCTGTTACGCCGTCAGTGCCTGGGCTTTATCACAGTTCTTGATTAAACCATTGACGCTGGAGGCAACAACAAAGTGAGAGGCTGTATGACCAGTGGCTTTCCCACTCATGGAATTCCACTTTACAGCTTAGTCTTTAGTGATCAACTATGACTCTCTGACTAGGAGGCTTGACTCGCACAATCCTTATGTGCTGCAGCCCTGGTCGCTGGTTGGCCTTTGGAGAACATCTCCAACGCTGACTGTCCTTATGTCCACTTGGCCGAGAGAGTGGGGATGTACTGTGGGCAAGGCATCTCCACTATAATCAAATGTCTGCCCAGTTTCCAAAACAGCAGCTGCCTCCTCTGCTGTTTTGGAGGTCATCGTCGGACACGACGGACAAACATACAAACGCTTTTCGTAAGAGTAGGCCATTGTGTGCCGGTAGGAACAGATGACAATTTACAAAACCGCATACACACGGGGACTGGACGTAAAGAAAAAACCACACAAGTGCTTATTCCATTATCCTCGATATAAAATAATAAAATCAAATTTTAAAAAAATATCACTGAGAGTGAACAGACAGTTAAATTGAAAGCAACAACATTATCTTTGCCTTTCCTGTGAAGGTCTTGACAAGACATTTATTTTCTCCAGTGGCTTGCCATTGCCTTCTTGACTGGCAGTGAGTGCACTCACTGGGCGGCGTCCTGACCATTGCTCTGCTGTGAAACCACCCGCTATCCCCGAAGTCAGAATATGGCCACCTTCAAGATGGGCATAAACGGTCGCGTACGCAAAATCTCATTATATTGGCAAACATGGGAGTTATGGCCGAGTAACGAAAAAAAGACATTGCTAACAACAGTGAGAGGCAACATCTGCTTCCAAACATGCTCTGGGAGCCTCTCATGTCCATCCACCTACTGCGTTGTCGGACTTCTAAAAGCATATACCCTTTATCTTATTTTGTTTATTTTATTTTATTCTTTTATATCTAGAATAATGGAATAAGCACTTATGTGTTGTAAGTTTTACATCCAGTCCTCGTGTGTTTGCGGTTTTGTAAATTCTGTCATCTGTCCCCACCGGCAAACAATGGCTCACCTACTCTTACGAAAAGCGGAACAGGATGTAAACGTGTGCGCAAGATGTTCTGCGTGCGATTGCAAACGGGGCCTCGGGTTTATAATCTCATCCGAAGGACTTTTGGGGAGAATGGAGTCTGCACTGAGGTTAACTTCAGAGGAAATTTCCCCTTGAACGGGAATCAAACCCGGGTCGTCAGAATGCGAGCGCAATATTCTGACCACTAGGCTATCCCGTCTCCCTTTTTAGGGCTTCATAGGGCAAGAGGGGTGTGCAATAATAATTTTCTTTCTCTTCAAGGTCTGCCTGCAAGGATAGATACATGAGGTATCCTTACTATAGGTAGCCAACAGCTTTACCTGAAACTAGTATACTTTATATTTTTGACGACGATAATACGATAATACTTATTGTGGTGTGTGTGTGTGTGTGTGTGTGTGTGTGTGTGTGCTGCGTGCGCGTGTTTGTGCATGTTTGTGTGTGTGCGTGCGTGTGTGTGCGGTGTGTATGATGGTGTGTGTGTATGTGTGGTGTGTGTGTGTGTGTGTGTGCGATAGCGCGCGACTGTGTGTGTGTGTGTGTGTGTGGTGTGTGATGTGCTGACGATGGTAAGAATTGGAGGATCTTGGAATGAATACATTTTCCTCTGTACGGATAAAACGGCGTAAAGTGTGGGCAATTTGTACACACACACACACACAACACACACACACACACACACACACACACACACACACACACACACACACACACACACACACACAAATATCAAACGAATCTTTGCCTAAAAATGTCCATACACTCTCTATGGGCAGATCCCTAAACTGAGAAATACAATAAAAGACTCTACGACCTACAACGTCAAACACAGACAGTGATAAAACACATCAAGTGTATCTGCTATTTAAGCGCTCAATAAATAGCTAGCTGAAACACATATTCGTTTTCAAATAGACAGTGAATCAGTAAATCAACTATCCCCCCCAAAAAAAAATCAACCAGCTAACCAACCAAGCAACCAATCAATCAACCAACCACCTTCCAACCAAACAGGCAAATAATGAACCAATCAATTAATCAACCAGGCAATCAATCAACCCACTAACCGTCCAACTAACCAGGCAATCAATCAACCAATCAATTAATCAACCAGCCAATCAATCAACCAACCAGCCATCCAACCAACCAGGCAACCGATCAACCAATCAATTAATCAACCAGCCAATCAATCAACCAAACAACCATTCAACCAACCAGGCAACCAATCAACCAATCAATTAATCGACCAGCCAATCAATCAATCAACCAACCAACCATCCAACCAAACAGGCAACTGATCAACCAGCCAATAAATCAACCCACCAACCATCCAACCAACCAGGCAACCGATCAACCAATCAATTAATCAACCCATCACTCAATCAATAAATCAAACACTCTTTTTTTTTTACTGATAAAGTCATCAGGGGTGACACGACGGGTGCCATAGTCGACAATGTTCTCCGGGCTGGTCTGTCTTCAGCCTCCTGTGGCATGACAGCCATGTCAAGACCGGTCCAAAATCTTTGAATGCTCTGCATCATCCAGTTCTTCATCTGCGTGTCCCTGCTTCTTCCCCTCTCTCTCTCTCTCTCTCTCTCTCTTCTCATCTCTCTCTTCTCTCTCATCTCTCTCTCTCTCTCTTCTCTCTCTCTCTCTCTCTCTCTTCTCTCTGTCTCTCTCTTCTCTCTCTCTCTCTTCTCTCCTCTCTCTCATCTCTCCTCTCTCTCTCCTCATCTCTTCTCTCTATCTCTTCTCTCTCTCTCTTCTTCTCTTCTCTCTCTCTCTCTCTCTCTCTCTCTAGTCCTAATTCTCTCTCTCTCATCTCTCCGTCTCTCTCCTCCTCTCCCACTCTTCTCTCTCTCTTCCTCTCTTTCCAGTGTCTCCGAAGATGGATCTTGGTAAAGAGGACCTATACGACATGGACGTGAGCAAAGTATGCTAGCTCCCTCCTCTGCACAACAGCCTGGGGTGAGGTGTTTCTATGCCTAGCGTCCATGGTGCTTCTTCCACATTGTCATCGTTAGTAACGAATTGAAAAAGGATTCCGTATGACGAAGGCTATTGATTTATTGCACGTATTATGCGTAAAGGATTAGCTGCCACAAACCCATTACCAACGACGTGGTGAGCTTGAAGAGCATTCTAAACGTTTCAAATTCTAGGTGCTAATCTATATCTGTCATACGACTAAACCCGAAACGAGTGGCAGACTAGAACATTAGTAGGATGGGAGAGGGATATATTAGATGATGAGATGAATGGATGGATAGAAGATAGATAGATAGATAGATAGATAGATAATAGATAATAGATAGATATAGATAGATAGATAGATAGATAGATAGATAGATAGAAAGAAAGATAGATATAAAGAGAGTAGAAATAGGTAGTAGATAGATAGATAGATAGATAGATAGATAAATATATAGATAGGTAATAGATAGATAGATAAATAGAGAGAGAGACAGAGAGAGAGATAGACAGACAACAGACAACAGATAGATAATAGATAGATATATACAGATAGAAGATAGAGAGAGTAGAAGAGAAGATAGAGAGAGAGAGAAGATAGATAGATATAGATAGATAGTAGACAGATAAAATGATAGATAGATAGATAGCTAGATAGGCAGACATACAGACAGATAGGCCATCAGATAGATAACACATCAGACAACAGCACACAGTACAGAGGCACAACAACCACACACACAACACACACAACACACACACACACTACACACACACACACACATACACAGCTCAGAATACCGACGTAGATTAGCATATAAGGAATTTCTGCACTCTCCACTACAAATGTATGATTATAGAGGTACCCCACAGCCTGTATGGTCGTAGGAGAACGAGTCGTCAGAGACCTCACTTCTCTAGGGGCCATAATTATTGAGGGCAGCACCAATCTCCTCTCTCTCGCTGCTTTATCTTCCATGACCCTAAAGAGGCAGGTACCCATTTACAGCCGGGTGAACTGGGTGACTATACTGAAACAAAAGCGCGCGAACGGTCATGCATCTAACCGGTAACCACGCTCAATGCTGCTTAACATTGGCTGGGGGGAAAGCGAGTGCTCTGGCCACTGAGCTCTCCTGTCCCCGCATACACATGCTCACTGTGTAGCTTTAGCGGTTAGTACTGAATCAGTATCTGATGCATACTCTCTGGTAACGAAAAGAGGTGAGAGCCCTGTCAGAGATCTAAGAAAAAATGGGCAATAGCAAAAAAGTTCCAAACTGGTAAAGGTGTCTCATACCCTATGGGGTCGAAGGAGAGGGAAGCATTAGAGACCTTAGCTTCTCTAGGGTCCAGCATATTGAGGGCGGCGCCCATCTCCCCTCTCTCTCCCTCTCTCGTCTCATCGCTATTTATACCTTCTTTACCTTAATGATGACAGGGGCCTATTTACAGCTGAGGTCAACTAATGGACTGTACTGAAGCCAAGCACTTCGTACCAACCGCTCAATGCGCTTAACATTGGCTTGGGGGAAAGCGAGTGCTCTGGCCACTGAGCTATCCCGTCCCCTGTGACAAATGGAACCCCGTAGCCTCAATCAATTGTCTCCTAACCCCTGCGCGATATATCAGTGCCTGAGCAAGGTCAGTTGTATCTGTCTCTAGCTATTTTCATGGACCTTCTCTAAACTAGACTAGACTATACTAGACTAGACTACACTACACTAGACTACACTACACTTCGCTATTCTATGCTATGCTATGCTATGCTTTGCTATACTATACTATAACTATACTTTACTTACTATACTATACTAAAACATACATACTATACTATACAATACTATATTTTAACTGTATCTGTACTGTACTGTATTGTACTTACACTACAATACTATGCTATGCAATGTTATGCTATGCTATACTATACTATACTCACTAACATACACTACACTATACTAATAACTATACACTATACTATACTATACTAAATACTATAACTATAACTATAACTACGCTACGCTACACTCCACTCCACTCACACACCGCTACACTGCACTGCACTACACTACACCACACTGCACATCACTTCACTGCACTGCAACTGCAAACTGCAACTGTACTGCACTGCACTATACTCACTCCCTCCACTCACACATCGCACACACACACACACACACAACACACACACACAAACACACACACACACACACACATACACACACACACAAGAACACTCACGTGAGGTTGTGGGTTCGATTCCCAGCCTCGCCCTTTCTTCCCAGTTTGACAAAAAAATCGAACTGAATATAAAAATCCTTCGGATGAGACTGTAAACACAAGCCCCGTGTGCGAACGCATGGAGAACATCTTCCGCACACGTTAAATCCTGTTCCGCTTTTCGAAAGAGTAGGCCATTGTGTGCCGGTAGGAAAGGATGACAAAATTTACAAAACCGCATACACATGGGGACTGGATGTAAACAAGCTCATGAGTGCTTATTCCATTATCCTCGATATAAAAGAATAAATAAATAAAAACAAAATAAATAACACTACACTATGCTATACTATTACTATACTATAGCATGACTAAACTATCAACTATAACATGAATCTACTTACACAGACATAGCTCATAACTTACTCACACCTACATCCAACATCCACTGCAACCACTTGCACTGCACTCACCAATGCAACTCACACTACACCAAGCACACACACACACACTCACCAGACACAGCACAATCTGCGCACCTCCACACACTACATACACTTACACACACACTCACACACACTTACTACACAAACACACACACACACACAACACACACAAACACAAACACACACATTTCAGGCAACGACCACATAAACTTCACAGTGTAAGTAATTAAAACCTGTCAGCTATAGTGAACAGAACAGAAGAGGCAGACATGAACTAGCTGTTAACCCGTCCTAAGTTTAGCTGTCACTCGTGATTTTAGCTGACAATCAGACAGAGATGATTATTGATGTCAATCAGGCAGACTGGAATTGAACTGTCAATGAGGCAGACGGGCGTTACCTCTCACTCAGGTAGAGATGAATCAACTGTCAATCAGTAAGACAAACACCGACTGGCTGTCAATCATGCAGACAACTTTTTTTTTAAACTGTCAATCAGTTAGGCAGACATGAATTGACTATCAACCAGTTAGGAAGACATGAATTAATTGTCAACCAGTTAGGAATGCATGAATTAAATATCAATCAACTAGGAAGACATGAATCAGCTGTCAATCAGTTAGGCAGACATTAATTAACTGTCAACCAGTTATGCAGACATGAATTGACTATCAACCAGTTATGCAGACATGAATTGACTATCAACCAGTTATGCAGACATGAATTGACTGTCAACCAGTTAGGCATACATGAATTAACTATCAACCAGTTAGGAAGACATGAATAACCTATCAACCAGCTATGCAGACATGAATTAACTGTCAACCAGTTAGGTAGTCATTAATTAGCTGGCACCAGTAGGAAGACAGAATTGACTAGCAACCATTAGGAGACTGAATTACTTCAATCAGTTAGTGCAGACATAATTAACTATCAACCAGTTAGACAGACATGAATTAACTGTCAATCAGCTAGCAAGACAGGAGTTAGCTGTCACACAGGAAGAGATGAATTAACTGTCAATCAGATAAGGAGACATGGATTAACTGCCAATCAGCTAGGCAGACACGAATTGACTGTCAACCAGCTAGGAAGCCATCAATTAAATGTCAATCAGCTAGGAAGACACGAATTGACTGTCACACAGGAAGAGATAAATTAACTGTCAATCAGATAAGGAGACATGGATTGACTGCCAGTCAGTTAGGCAGATATGAATTAGCTGTCAATCAGCTCGACAGGCAGGAATTTGTTGTCAATCAACTAGGCAGACATGAATTGACTATCAACCAGTTATGCAGACATGAATTGACTATCAACCAGTTAGGCAGACATGAATTGACTAGCAACCAGTCAGGAAGACATGAATTAACTGTCAACCAGCTAGGAAGACATCAATGAACGTCACCAACTAGGCGAACATAAATCTGTAATCAGCTAGTGAAGCATGAATTAAACTGATCATCACTAAGGAGGAACGATCAAGAGTGAACAACAAAGGCTGAGATCTCCCATCAACCTATAGGAAACAAATGATCTGTAAAGCAGGCAGCATACTTAACTGCACGCATAGGCAAATGAATTAGCTGAAAAACTAGAAAAATGGAATACTGTCAATCACAAGGAGAGACATAATCAATGTCAACTAAGAAGGCATGAATCATCAACTGTCCAGATCACGGCATAGACCGAATTACTTCAAATAGCTTCGACAAGACAGAATTGCTGTCCATCAATACGGACAGATACGTAATACATGCAGAATAAATTAAATGTCTGCAGGCGGGAGACGTTAAAACAGTGACTCAGGCGCCACATTACTCTATCAAGACAGACGGGAATAACTTCTCCAAGCAGAGCGGAAGTTTAGCTAGTCCTCACGCAGACGGAGAATTACTTCATGCAAGCAGACGCCAATTTACTGTCACAAAAGAACGGAATTTACTGTCAAGTGAAGCAGACGGGAATTAAGCTGTCAATCAACAGACGTAATTTAGATGTCAGAAGCAGACGGGAATTTAGCTGTCAATCAAGCAGAAAAGGGGAATTTTTTGTCAATTTTAACAACGGGGAAATTTTTCTGTCAATAAGCAAACAATTTAAAATGTCATCAGGAACAGAATTACTGTCACCCAAGAAAAATGAATTAGCTTTCATTTGGCAGACAAAGGAAAATTAATTTTTTATTTTTTAACAGAAAAATGGGAAAAAACACTCATTTGCCCTTTTTTTTCAAACACCCCGGGGTATCTTTTTAATTTGCATCCGTTTTCCCACCGCAACCAAGGCCACCTTTTCGGCGAACAATCAGGGGGAAAACCCCCCCCAAGGAACTGGGGGCGGAAATTTTCCCCCCAAAAACAGCATTCTGTCGACCAAATAGATTTTTAACATTAGCTCGGAAACAAGCAGCCCGAAACACATTTTCTGTCCCCAAACAGCCCGACAGCAAAATTTGCTGTCGATCAGTCAGGCAGAAAAATTAGCTGTCGATAGTCAGGCAACAGAATTCTGCATCCCCAAGGGGGAAAGAACTGCAACAGCAGGAGGAAAAATTTTGTTTCCATTTCGGCGACAGCTTGCTTTCCAACGGCAAAGAAAGGACCAAGAAAGGAGAAGCAAAGGGAAGAAAGGGGGGATCAATTAACGTGGATCACACGATGCAATAAATGTTGAGTTGCGAAAAATTACGTATACCCAGAAAAAAATGGCATGAAAGCTAATTCCAACCCGGCCGCAGAAAAGCTTACAAGGGGAAGAAAGCTTGATCATTCAGGCAACAAAAAGCTTCTACCGAGGGAATCCTGTGCTACCCAAAAAGGCCGGCAACAAACTGGAAAGGGGAAAGGCAATCTGCATAACCTTTTTTTTTTTCCCTTACGGAAAAAGAAAAGAAAATGGGAAAAAAAGAAAAGAAAAGAAAAAAAAAGGAAGGAAAAAAAGGGAATGAAGAAAAGGAGGGGAAAATTTCACAATAAGATGGGAAAACATTTTCAAATCCCATTCAGTAAACCCAAAAACCATACATTCAAAAAGGCCCCAGCAACACAGGTGGTCCCCTTCCATCAGCAAAGCACAACAAGGGGGAAAAACACCCAAATGCTTTGCCACCACCCCCGGGCCCTTGGGAAAAAGAACGATCGGGGAACCCAAAACCCAACCCCATACGCAAGAGGATGTGGCCCCCCCCTCGCATTGGGAAAGAAAAGAACGGGCCCAAAAAAAAGGGGGTGAAAACAAAAAAAAAATCACATCCTACAAGACTGCAGGACTCTCCAGACGCTAAGGCTGGAAGTGTGGCCTGAGCCCACGCCTCTGGAGCAGAAGATGACCTGCAGGCAACTGCTGAATTCCTCAGAAGATCTGACCTCACAACATAATCCAGGCAACGCAAAGAAGAAGAAGAGGAGGAGGAGGAGGAGGAGGAGGAGGAGCAGCAGCAGCAGCAGCAGCAGCAGCAGCAGCAGCAGCAGCAGCAGCAGAAGAAGAAGAAGAAGAAGAAGAAGAAGAAGAAGAAGAAGAAGAAGAAGAAGACATATGACGCCATAGCGTTGTTTTCTTATTTTGTTTTTTGTATAAAGTGCCTTTGTTTCTTGTTTCGCGTTTTAGTGCTTTCTTTAACCTGTAGTTCTCTTCTCTTTTTTGTCTGTTTCATTTTTATTATGTCTTTCTTTAGTGCAATTCCATTCGGGTTTCTGTCTTTCATCCTTTGAGTGGGTTTTTTCCTTCTTTTCGCTTTGGTTCCTTCCTTCCTTTCATTTTTTGTTTTGTCTTTCGTTTTTTTGTTTCTTAGTTTTATGTCCTTTTCCCCTTCTTTCCTTCTTTCTTTCTTTTTTTTCTTTTTCTTTTCTCCTCCCATTCCTTTTTGTCTCTTCGTTGTTCTATTTTAGGTGGGATTTTTTCATTCTATTCCTCTTATTGTTTGTTTGTTTCTTTCTTTTTTCGTTCTTTCTTTCTTTCTTTCTTTCTTCCTTTCTTTTCTTTGTATGTGTTTGTGTGTGTGTGTGTGTGTGTGTTGTGTGTGTGTGTGTGTGTGTGTGTGTGTGTGTGTGTGTGTGTGTGTGTGTTTCTTACTTTCTTCCTTTGTTTTTCGCTTTGTTTTTCGTCATACAATACACTGAAAAGCATTTTAACGACGAACATTTTTCTTCCTGGTATAGAGTTCATCTGATTTCTTTAGGGATGATGTGTTGTCACCAAGTCACATTACTATTATTCTTTTCTTTTTTTGTGTTTTGTTTTATAACTTCAATCATTTATATTCGCCGTCATCTCATATCGTTTCCATAGTGCAACACTGCAGTGCGCAGTTGCCTCCTTACTCCTCTTTGCTCTGTACATATCTCAAAACCAAGTATGCCGAACAAAAATAGAGTCATCTGTGATATTGCTCAGAGGCTTTAATAATTTAAGCCTCGGATGAGTTCATTGATATTTGTGCCATTAGCACTCTCATTCACAAGCGCATGGAATCGGTGAGAGTAGATTTTCGTTAGGTTGTTTACTCTGGCCGTATACCTATACAAATCCTTCTCCATGTTCGTTTTCATTTTCATTTTCATATCATTATTAAGTCACGTCAGATTTCTCTGCGTGGAATTCAGGCTGCTCTCCCCGGGGAGAGCGCGTCGCCACAAGAGCAGCGCCACCAATGATTTTCTTATCATGTCAGCAACTGTAATTGTTTCCCCATCAGAGTGGACGTTTTCTACTTTTTTTTTCAGGGACAACTCTCTTGTTGTCATGGGCTCTTTTACGCGCGCTAAATAGGTTTATCGTCTCATCCGAAAGACTAGCACCCAGATCATCACTCCTGGTTTAATGGGTAGGTCAGGGGGGGAGGAGGGGGGAAGCTTTTGGCCCGGACTTTTCGTTTTCTAGGCAGGCGTGTTACCTCAGACCATTGACAGCACTTGGCAGCACATTAGCTCATCTCCCCAAAAGTCCTTCGGATGAGACTATAAACCGAAGCCCCGTGTGCGAACGCACGCAGAACATCTAGGGCACACGTTAAATCCTGTTCCGCTTTTCGTAAGAGTAGGCCATTGTGTGCCTGTGGGAACAGATGACAAAATTGACAAAACAGCATATATAAATACACGGGGACTAGATGTAAAAAAACACGTAAGTGCTTATTCCATTATCCTGTGTGTGTGGACGTGAACGCGCACGCGCTCAGGTGTGCATGAGTATGTGTGTGCGTGTATATGTATATGTGGTAATTTGTATTTTCACTGTATTTCCTTATCGATTCTTTCCTCTTTTTTTACTGGTTTAATTTAATGTTAAATGATGCAATAATGTAGTGTCTTAGTATAATCATTACGAAATTTGTTCTTAGATAGATGGCTTGATGAAATAAAGCAAATGCATTGCTTATTCAATGTACCATCTGGAAATAAAATTTTGACTTGACTTAACTTGACTTGATCCTGGATATAAAAGAATGAAATAAACAAAAATAAAAAAAATAAATGAGTTGTGCGGAGGGAGGGGGGAAGATTTTGGCCCAAACGGGGATTGAACCACCGCACACTTCCGATCCGGACTTTTCGCTTTCTAGGTAGGCGCGTTATCTCTAGACCATTGACAGCACTTGGCAGCACATTAGCCCATCTGTCAGCTGTGATCCTCGCATCTGACAGTCGTTCAACCGCTCCTTTCCTCTTCTCCTTTACTTCTTGATGTTTGAAGCCGACGACCTGGAGTTTGTACTGTAGCAGTACAACATTTTCAGGTTTCGCCCAGACAGAACGAAAGTACGTGCCTGTCATCATGAGGTCCGTTCTGAACATCATTGCAGTCTGTGTCTTATGCTTTGCTTCTTTGTCAGAGAACAGGGTGGTTTTGTGTGTGACTGTTAGCGGGTGGATTTATAAAGAACAAAAAAGTTGTATAGTTCAGACCTTTGTATGCTAGATCTTTTTTTTATCTTTTTGTATTTTATTTTTATCTTTTTTATTGTATTCTTTTTATATCGAGAATAATGAAATAAGCACGTATATGGTTTTTTACATCTAGTCCCCGTGTGTATGCGGTTTTGTAAATTCTGTCATCTGTTCTCACCGGCACGCAATGGCCTACTCTTACGAAAAGAGGAACAGGATTTAACGTGTGCTTCTGTCAATGTGCGATCTCGGAAGAATATCACTCCATTCATGAATAGGCTAATGTGTGACAAAAGATAGTTTGTCTGTGACTTTGGTTTGGTCGTAAACTTCTATTCACAAACTTATGCAAGTCAACGATGGTATACAGTTAAAATGAACCTATAACACTAACCAAAACTAACTTAAAGTGGTATAAATATAAATAAAATAAATAATAAATAAAAACAAAACAACCAGTCAACTGATAACCAGCCAGCCAGCCAACCAATAAACCAAACCAGCCAACAACGCAAAACAAGCAACAACAACAACCCCCTGCGAATGACAATATACGATAAGCCACCTACCTTTCTCTGGGAAGAGCAGCCTGAATTTGCCACAAACAAATTTGTTGTGAGTGTGTATTATTATTCTTAATAGCAAACCACTGCAGTACCGTTCATGAGACACAGAAGTACACAGCATGATACACAACAATAATAGTAATAATAATAATAATAATAATAATAATATATGATAATGATAATGATAATGATAATAATATATGGAATTTATATAGCGCTGAATCTTGTAAAAAAACAACAACAACAAAATCGAAGCGCTTGCACTCAATCATTTACAGGCATGCAACTCTCCTTAAACATAATGAACAACAGATTTCAAAACCATGCGCGCGCACGTATGCACGCATGCACGCACACACACGCACACACACACCACACACACACACACACACACACACACACACACACACACACACACACACACACTCGGAACAACAAAATGCTGTTGAAAATTAGGGACAGATATTTGGGAGGAAAGTCTCAGGTAGGAAATAAGTGTGTTTTGAGGCTGGATTTGAAGGTATCAAGTGAAGGCTTTTGTCGAAGTACAACACAACCCAGCACAGTGCAACGTTCTATGGCACCGAATCGTGTAACTATATCATTCCCTGTTTGGCTGGTTGCTGAGTTGACTTAACGGTTGGTTGGTTGGGTGGGTGGGTGTTAAACTACTAGTTGGCCTGCTGGTTAGTTCATTGGCTGATGAATAGGCTGTGTATGGCTGATTGATCAGTTGTTAAATACATTTTAAATTGATCAGTTGTTGAATAGGCTGTGTACGGCTGATTGATCAGTTGTTAAACTAGTGGTTAGTCATTAGGTTAGGTCATCGGTTGTTGAACAGACTGTGTAGTTGGTTGGTTGGTTGGTTGGCTAGTTGTTAAACTGCTGGTTGGTTAATTGGTTGTTGAATAAAAAGGATAGTTGGTTAGTTGTTTGCATGTTAAACTACGGGTTGATTTTTGGTTAATTCAATGGGTGTTAAATAGATTGTACAGCTGGTTGACTGGTTGTTAACAACTGGCTGGTTACCTGGTTAATTCACTGGTTGTTGAATAGACTCTGTAGTTGACTGGCTGGTTGTTAAACTTCTGGCTGGCTACCTGGTTAATTCACTGGTTGTTGAATAGACTTTGTAGTTGGCTGGCTGGTTGGGTAAACGTCTGGCTGGCTAGTTGGCTGCTTCATTGATCCTATGAGTGGTCTGATGAATAGTTGGGCACTGTTCTTAAGTTATTGTTGTTATGCTGGTACATTTGTTTGGCTGGTTTGTTGATAAGTCAGTTGATCCTTGTTAATCGCATGGAGAATCACTGGTTTCTTCTGATTTATTATGGAATCAGTTCACTATGCTCTAGAAGAGGTGATTGTTGTCTTGGTTCTGAAGAAATTGATAATAGGTTGGCTGGTTGGTTCGTTGGTTGATTGGTTGGTTAGTTGTTTTGTTGGTTGGTTCGTTGGATAGTTGATTGGTTGGTTGGTGGGTTGGTTGGTGGTTGTTTGGCTAGTTGTTTGTTGGTTGGTTGGTTTGTTGGTTGGATAGTTGATTGGTTGGTGGGTTGGTTGGCTGGTTGGTTCGCTAGTTGTGTTGTTGGTTAGTTGGTTGGTTGGACAGTTGGTTGGTTGGTTGGTGGTTGTTGGATGGTTGGTTGGCTAGTTGTTTTGTTGGTTGGTTGGTTGGATAGTTGGTTGGTTGGTTGGTGGGCTGGTTGGCTGGTTGGCTGGTTGGTTGGCTAGTTTGTTTTGTTGGTTGGTTGGATAGTTAGTTCGTTGGTTGGTGGGTTGGTTGGCTGGTTGGTTGACTAGTTGTGATGTTGGTTGGTTGATAGCTTTTGATCGTTGGTGGTTGGTTGGCTGGTTAGTTGGCTAGTTGCTTTGTTGGTTGGTTGGTTGGGTAGTTGGTTAGTGGTTGGTGGGTTGGTTGGCTGGTTGGCTGGCTAATTGCTTTGTGTTTTGGTTGGTTAGTTGGTTGGTTGGTTGGATGGTTGTTTGGCTAGTTGGTTAGTTGGCTGGCTGGCTGGATAGATGTCTGGCTGGTCAGCTGGTTGGCTGTGTTAGGTTGGCTGGTTAGGTGATTGGTTAGATGGTTGGCTGGTTAATTGGTTGTTTGATTGGGAAGCTGCTTGGTTGGAGCATGGACAGTTCTTTAAAACGTAACGGAAACACAAGCAAAAATCAGACAAACTCAAATTGCGTAAACGACCACCATATACGTGACATCGGTACATGGCTGTATGGCGGCAGGAAAGAGCTAATTGTTCCAAGCCTCAGCAAATCCTAGAGCCCTTCCGGCAAAAGCATTGCTCAATGGCGTGAGGTCACGAAGCCGATTTTGTGGAACCCATTTCTTCTCCCTCTAGGTGTGTCTGAATAGAGATTAGAGGAGTCGGTATAGTGTGGCACTGCTGCATTCATAAGGGATGGATGTTACGTTTGGATTCTCTCTGTCTCTCTCTCTGTCTCAGAATATCTTGCGGACACGTTAAAAACCGTTCCGCTTTTCGGAAGTGTAGGCCATTGTGTGCTGGTGGGAACGGATGAAAAAATTGACAAAACTGCATACACACGGGGAGTGGATGCAATTAAACACATGAATACTTATTCCATTATCCACGGAATCGAAAGTTAAAAACATCCCCCTGTCTCTGTCTCTGTCTCTCTCTTCTCTTTCTCTCTCTCGCTCTCCCTCTCTTTCTCTCTCTCTCTCTCTCTCTCATCCTCTCTCTCTCTCTCTCTCACTCTCTCTCCTCTCTCTCCTCTCTCTATCTCTCTCTCTCTCTCACTCTCTCTCTCTCTCTCTCTCGATGCTCTGTTTGAATTCTCTCTCTCTCTCCCTTTCTCCCTCTCTCCTTCTCTCTCTCTCTCTCTCTCCTCTCTCTCATCCTCATCTCTCTCTCTCTCTCTCCCCCTCTCTCTCTCTCTCTCCCTCTCGCTCTCTCTCTTGATGTTTTGTTTGAATTTTCTCCCTCTCTCTGTCTCCCTATCTCTTTCCTGATAGGTTAGTTGACATTTTTAAAGGAGGTTTTAGGAGGACTTTTTCACTATAGCTGTATGTTTGTAACAAAGCATCCCCATGATTGAAATCATGATTGCTTACAAGTGATTTTTCCAGGTGATTAACTGCTGAATTTGATGATATATGTAGAACTTGTCTTATCTAGCTCTATGATATTTTGTTGTCTGTGTGTTTGTATGTTAATATTACCTAGTCCGTAGTCTACTAGACTGCTGGGTACCACTGAAGATTTTGCAGCCAGCTTTCTCCACTTCTGGCGGTTTTCAGTTCTCCGAAGCAAGTTGTTCCTCTCAAGGCCAGCCCACTCTCTGATGCTGTCTTCCCACCGTTTTTCTTTTCGACTGCTTCTTTGTCTTTCTTCTTGTTATGTTCCCATTAGGATAGCACTGGCCAGACCAGATGCTCCTGTGATTGTCCATATCACTTCAGTTTGCTTTTTTTTCCCTACTGAAGTCCGGATCACTGTATATGACATGATGGCGTTTTCAATTCCGGTTTTGACCTTCGTGTAATATTATGATACTTGTATGAGATACCATGAATTTGAAAGAAAATACCCAGTTCATCTCCTTTGCATGTATCCTCCTTTCGATGTCTGCTGTTATATATATATATATATATATATATATATATATAATATATATATATATATATATATAAATATATATATATAATATATATTGCAGACAGACTTACATACAGACATGAAGCTATGGGTGATCTCAATTATCTTGCAACAACGCAACAAGAAAACAAGTAGCACCGCCATAAGATGACGCTGCTGATCTTTAAAACATATTATTCAGAGTTATTTCCTATTCGAGGCATTATACACACAATAGTAAAAGGGTGTTGTTGTTTTTTTACACTAAAATTATGTGTTAGGCAAAACGTTCATAATCGAAACGTTTGCATTGTCTTTGTGTAGCTTTGCTCTGTGTGGTTTTTTTTAGACCATCAGTCCGATCAAGTCTATGTGCCTGCTAGTCTTGTAAATTGTCCTTTATTTGAAGATGAAAGTATTTTGGACTTGACTTGACTTGACTCGACTCAACTGAATCAGCTTCCTTCTCGCACAGTACATGGTTGCAAGTTTTCTAAGGCTACGTCTGGTGTCACCTGAACAAAATGGAAGAGACAAACCGGAATTAACTGCCAGTCAGTTAAGCAGACGGCAACAAGATTACCAAGGGAACGAAATGAGCTGGGAAGCTAGCCAAGTGGAATGAGTTGTCAATTAGCGTGCTTCCTAGCCCTCTTTCCAACCCCCTTTTACTAAGAGATGAATGCGGGGGTGTTGTGAAACATGAGCAATGTTGTAGGAGGAAAATATGTTGCTTGTTTTTTACTCTTTTTGTTGTAGGGGTTTATTTTTTTTGGGGGGTTGTTTGTTATTTATAGTCATTGTTATCATCTCTGCTTCCCTAGTTCTGGATGTCGTCCTTCTCTCTATCTCGGTCTGTGTCTTTCTCTGTGTGTCCCTGTGTCTCTGTGTGTCACTCTCTGTCTATCTGCCTGCCTGCCTGCCTGCCTGCCTGCCTGCCTGCCTACCTGTCTGCCTGTCTGTCTGTCTGTCTCTGTCCTCTCTCTGTCTCTCTCTGTCTCTCCCTCTCATTTGGTGGTTTCCGTTGCCTTCCTTTATCTTTGTATTTTCTTACCTTCTTTTTTTTACATTTGTGTTCTCCAATCCTTCCTTGCTTTGCTGGTCTTTCTCTTTTTGTTTCGTATTTTTATTTTCCTTTAGCTCGCCCCCCCCCCCCCCACCCCTTACCTACACTGCCTTTTGTTTAGTCCTAGAATACACTGAAATTATCTAAACTATTTTGACATTTCTTGGCATGAAATTTAGACTTTTCGATAGAAGTTGTGTCCCATTGTAGTTTGCCTGTTTCCTCTGTCTTTTTTTTCTTCTTATTTTGCTCTTTGCATCTTTCTGCCAAGTCGATGTTCACATTATTTCATCATCTTTTGTTTGAGAATGTTTTCCTGCATATTATTCTTGTCTACAGAATGGACCAGGAAAAAAACTTCTCCACAACCCAGGCACTTGCCCACGACCGCCGCAAATGGAGGCAACTGGTGCGACGTTCGTCACTGCAGTGCCCCTACGACCCTGGAGGGGGTTTTGGGAGCAGGTGAGATGAGAGGATGGTTCTTGCCTACTAGAAATGCATGCAACTGTCTCACATTTTGTTATCCAGGCTGCTGCAAGATTTTAGAACAATGTGAATGTGTAGCAGATGTCTGTGTCTGTAGGGTCAGGGAAGGTAAAGCAGCGAGGGAGAGGAGATGGGCGCCGCCCTCAATATGCTGGCCCCTTGAGAAGTGAGGTCTCTGGCGCCTCGCTCCCCTACGACCACTTAGCTTATGGGACTCACACACACACACACACACACACACACACACAAACACACACACACACACACACATATATATATATATATATATCTGTGTGTGTCTCTCTCTGTATTTCTGTCTGCTTGCCACATAGTTCATTGATCATTGCTCTCTCTCTCTCTCTCTCATCACTCTCTCTCTCTCCTCTCTCTCTCCTCTCTCTCTCTCCTCTCTCTCCGTCTCTCTCATCCTCTCTCCTCTCTCTCTCTCTCTCTCTCTCTCTTTTCCAATTTCTAGTTAGGATGAGTCAGTCATACATAATTCCAGGCTGATCCCCAAGAGGCAAAGGTGGAAAATGCCCCAAAACACCAACATCATCATCATCATCATCGTCGTCGTCATCATCATCCGCATCAACATTATCATCATTATCATCATCATCATCATCATCATCATCATCAGAAGCAATAGCATCAGAAGCAGCAGCAAGCAGCATAATTCATCAACAGGAGCAGCAACAACAACAACAACAATAACAACATATGGCACAATTGCAGGATTTATGACGAACGGGGTGACATCATTTTAGACTAATACTGGCCAGGGGCCCCTATGTCAGTGTTGGAGGCAGAGGACGTGGCAAGGCCTAGATCCAACTGTTGGTATGCTTTGAGAGCGATGTTGAGGTTGTATTCATCCCTGGCATTCTCAGAGTATAACAACGCGTACTCTCCCTACTAAGAAAAACAACAACCTCTGAAGTCAGAATAAGCGCTGCAGGAATGACAAGGTGCCTGACAAACCAAATATGATTATTCTTTTACTCTTGCCAGTTTTTTCCACGCCTAATGCATCAGATACCTTTCCTGCACCCCCTCTTCCCGTCCCCTAAAAACACAAAAATCAAACAACCAAACAAAAACAAAAATCCCACCTAAAACGCAACAAGGAAGAACAAAAACAAAAAACAAAAATAAAAAGGAAAAAAAACAAAGCCACAAAAGGAAAAAGCAAACACACGTACAAAAAAATCTCACTGATGAAACAAAAAATAAACAAAATCATCGATTCCTCATAATTATGTCGTTTGTTTGTTGTTGTCCCCCCTCCCCCCCCTACCCAATTAAACAGCAGCCGTGTGGCAGACAGATAGAAGCGGCATATTAGTTTTTATCGATGTAGTGACTGTCAAGTGTGGGTATGACTCACACTGACAAGGCCTTGTTTTGATGTTGTTGGGGGGGGGGGGGGGTTGTTTGTTGATTTTGGTTTCGTTTTGTTCGTTTGTTGTGTTGTTTTTGTGTTGTTTTTGGTTGTTGTTGTTGGGTGTTTATTTTAAGGGGGGGTTTACATCTAGACTCAGTTTTGTGCACGGTTTTTGAAATAAATTCGATTCTGTTATGACCATGCAACACATTTTTGCTATGGAAACGGGGGGTAGGGGGGGCGGGGGGCGGGGTATTAAATAATTTAGAATCAACCATACATGTTATCAACTTACGATTCTGTAAATTCCATGAGATCACTGAACCCGACAAATCGCTACTTTGTCCGCGGCTCGAAAATGATTTCTCCCAGAAAAAAGCAGATTATTGTGGCGGAGGATATTGACATGGACGGCATAGAAACAACACCACCACGGGGACGTCACAGAAGATTAGGCAGCAGCAGCAACAACAACAACAACAACAAACAAAAAAGAAGCAGATTTTAACCATTTTCTCTCTGAATCTTTCCTAGGTGGTCATTGACGTCGTCCGCATTTCAGTGTCACTGACCTTTACTAGTTTCTAGATTACGCTGTCTTTCTTCGCAGCTCTGGACGGTACATTAGTTTTTCTGTCAGCTACGATGGCAGAGGCTGACTGACAGTGGATTACCTGATTGTTTCGCCTTTTAGCTTTCTTAGTTTAGAAAGCCAGCGGCGATGATAATCCTTGCGTATGTGAAATCAGGTTTTGTCCAGAAACTAGCTACCTGTCCCCATTACTTCAGCTTCTTGTTCATGTTTCAGCATTTTCTGTTTGTTTGTTGTTTCTGTCTGGTCTTGAATTAGACGTGTTTTGATGGTTGTTGTTGTTTTTGTTAGGATGTTAGTGAGGTTCATTTTGGAAGCATATGATCTCTTTATTCAACTTGTTTGGGTTTTTTTAGCTAGATTTTTTCTTTTGTAGTTTGCTCTGTAACGAGAATAAGTAGCGACGAATTGAATTTCACTGGCGAATCGATGTAGCTATTTTTCATTTTATTATTTGTTTTTATATTCTTTATATTTAGGATAATGGAATAAGCACTCATGTGCTTTTTTTTTTACACCAATTCCCTGTGTGTATGTGGTTTTGTCAACATTTTCATCTGTTCCAAAGCGGCACACAATGGCCTACGCTTTCGAAAAAGAGGAACAGGATTTAACGTGTGCGCAAGATGTTCTGCGTGCGTTCGCACCCGGGACCTCAGTTTATAGTCTCATCCGAAGGACTTTTAGGGACAGTGGAGTCTGCACTGCTGTTTACTCCAGGGTAAAAATCGCCTTGACAGGGATTCGAATTCGTGTCCTCAGATTGCGAGCGCAATGTTCTAACCACTAAGGTACCCTGTCCCCCACATAAGCAATCAGAAATAACAACATACATAAACAACACATCATACTAATACAGCGTTTCTATTCCTCCAGCTCTCACCCACCATCACCAAAAACAAAATCAACCTCCCTCCCTCCCTTCCCATCCTATCCCCACCAGACCCCACTTACAGACAAAGCCCCAAATTTACACACAAAGCCTTATCACTTTAATACAATGTGATTCAACACAGTGCACAATAATCAAAGCAAAATAGGACAAGGTAATGCGTTATGATAGATTACAATTCAAGAAAGTGCAACGGATACCAAATATGTGTGTATGTGCGTGCGTGCGTGCGTGCGTGCGTGCGTGTGTGTGTGTGTGTGTGTGTGTGTGTGTGTGTGTGTGTGTGCGTGCGTGCGTGCGTGCGTGTGTGTGTGTGTGTGTGTGTTTGTGTGAGGGGGGGAGGGTATGTTATTTATTCCGTATCTGCTTGGATGTCAGCGAACAGGATTCACGGGACAGAGGTAAGAATTTCACAGATGTAGCAGCCAAAGTGGTTTTGTGCTGGGTTTTGTCAGCATACCAACTGCCCCCCTCGCTCCCTGCCCTGACTATGTGAATGATTTCCAACCTGAAACATACACATACACACACATCACTTCACACACACATCTATTATCTATCTATCTATCTATATATATATATTATATATATATATATATATATATATATATATATATATATATTATATATATATATATATATATATATATATACATATTATATATGCTCAGGTCAGGTCAGAGGTGTCCTCTGCTACCGGTAACCATGGAATCCGGTACCACCTGTGACATGTGGGGAGTCAACCCAACCCAAAAATCACGCCTGGAGAGGGATGGGCGCCGCCAGGCTACTTTTGCCCAAGCCACGCTACATGGAATGGACAACAATAAAGAATATACCGGATCGGTCGCCGCCCGGGTCAACAAGGACCGCGCCTTCCGTCTGCCACTAGGGCGGAGGCGACAAGTGTGCTACTGGTGGAACCCCTACAAAAAAGATCAGAGGAAGGGACTACATCACCATCGTAACGTGGAACGTCAGAAGTCTGGCCCAAACAGGCAAACTCCAAGAACTGCTATAGGAGCTTGACAGGTACACCTGGCATCTGGTAGGTTTCTGTGAAGTCAGATGGAAGGAGCATGGTGAACACCATACTGACGAGGGACATATGCTCTACTATAGCGGAGAGCAGGACAAACATATCAATGGTGTAGGCATGCTTGTCAACAAAAACATCAAGAATTCGGTAATAGGATACTACCCAGTAAACAGCCGGCTTATGGCCATCCGCCTCAGGGCAGCCCCATTCAACATCACAGTGATTCAAGCCTACGCACCAACAACGGATCACGATAATGAAGACGCAGAGGAATTATACAACCAACTACAGAGCATCATCGATAAGGTGAACAAGAAAGACATCTTGATCATCCAGGGAGACTGGAACGCCAAGGTGGGCGGAGACGCACTGAAAGACTGGAGCAAATTATGCGGTCCCTCCTGTAATTCGATCACCAATGAGTGAGGACTCCGACTACTGGAATTTGCCAGCTACAACGACACGGTGCTCGCCAATACCCTTGGAGAGCACAAGGCATCCCGACGCTGGACATGACATGCACCCAATGGGATCCATCACAACCAGATTGACTACATCCTGGTGCAGAACCGGTTTCGATCTGGCATCAACAGAACCAAGATAAGGACATTCCCAGGTGCAGACATGGGCAGCAATCATGACTTTGTGCTCCTGAACTTTAGAGTCCGATTGAAGAAGATCAATAAGACAAAGAACATCAGACTCAAGTTCAACCTGGACAGACTGAAGGACCCCACCATCGCCGAGTCCTTCCAAGCAACAATAGGAGGGAAAATCGCACCACTGCTGGCACTTGAAGATGATGCCGAAACGATGACCATCAGTTTTAACGCAGTGATGTCTGAGACAGCAAGCAAGCTCCTTGGCAAACATGGCCGAAAAACACAACCATGGGTCACAGATGAAATCTTGAATATGTGTGACAAAAGACGAGACCCGAAGAAGAGAAAGAACACTTCAGGAGCAGATGAGTACAGAGAAGTAAACAAGAAGATCAGGAGAGACATGAGGAAGACCAAGGAGGAATGGATAGAGAAACAATGTACAGAAATCGAAGAGAGCCTGACAAAGAATAATAGCAGAAGAGCATACCAGATTGTGAAAGAGCTAACCAAACAGAAACACGCAAGAGTCAGTAACATCCAGGACAAAGAAGGGAATTGCCTAACAGAAAAGAAGGAAATCGTTGGCAGATGGACGGAATACTGTTCCGAACTCTACAATCCTCAGACACTAGGCGACCCCAGCGTACTTGCAAGCCAAGCCTCATCGAATAATGACAACTTCCCACTTCTACGCGAGGAAGTAGAAGTAGCAATTAGATCGCTGAAGAACGGAAAATCAGCAGGAATCGACAACATCCCAGCAGAGCTGATCCAACACGGTGGAGAAGTAGTGACAGACATCCTTACAAGTATCTGCAACAAGATCTGGCAGACCGGAGAGTGGCCTACACCATGAACTCAATCACTCATCATCACTCTCCCCAAGAAAGGAAATCTCCAGCAGTGCCAAAACTACAGGACAGTCAGCCTCATAAGTCATGCCATTAAAGTCATGCTGAAAGTGATCCTGAACAAGCTGAAACCACAGGCAGAAGAGACCATCGCCGAAGAGCAGGCCGGTTTCCGCCCAAATAGAAGCACCACAGAACAGATATTCAACCTGAGGGTTCTGTGTGAGAAATACAGCCAGTATCAACAAGACATCTTCGACGTCTTCATTGATTTTAAGAAGGCCTTCAATAGAGTATGGCATGACACTCTGTGGGCCACCATGAACAAATTAAACATGGGCCAGAAGCTGATTCACACCATCAAGGAACTCTACTCAAAGGCCACCAGTGCAGTACTCGCACAGGGCACGGTAAGGGAATGGTTCCGTACCTCAGTTGGGGTCCGACAGGGATGTCTGCTGTCGCCGACATTATTTAACATTTTCCTTGAACGCATCATGACTGACGCCTTGGAAGACCATACAGGCACAGTCAGCAGTGGAGGGCGAACAATCTTCAACCTCAGGTTTGCCGATGACATTGACGGTCTGGCAGGAAATGAAGAGGAACTGGCCAACCTAGTGAAGCAGCTGAACGAAATATCCTCACGATACGGCATGGAAATCAGCGCCGAGAAAACCAAGCTCATGTCAAACAGTGCCCAGCCATCACCACCAAGATCACTCTCAGCGGAAAAGAACTGGAGACAGTTGACCATTTCAAGTACCTTGGAGCCATCATAACTGAGGAAGGATCGAAGACCGAAATCCTAGCAAGAGTGGCACAAACAGCAGCAGCAATGGCAAGACTGAAGACCATCTGGAGAGACAGAAACATCCCTCTCGGAACCAAGGTAAAGTTACTAAACGCGCTAGTCATCTCAATCATGCTTTACGCATGTGAGGCATGGACACTGATTGCAGACCTACAAAGGAGGACCCAAGCAGTAGAAATGAGATGCCTCAGAAGGCTCCTTGGCTTCTCATACAAGGACCATGTCACCAACAATGAAGTCCGCAGAATGATCACTCAAAAAGTGCGGGACTATGAGGACCTACTGACCACGGTGAAAAAGAGGAACCTCAGATGGTATGGGCACGTAACACGCTCAGAAGGACTTGCAAAGACCATCCTGCAAGGAACAGTCCATGGGAAGAGAAGACGGGGCAGACAGAGGAGAAAGTGGGCCGACGACATCCGTGATTGGACAGGGAAGGACTTCAATGTCACCCAGGCACTCGCCCACGACCGTACTAAGTGGAGCCAGTTGGTCCACCGTTCGTCCACCATGCAGTGCCCCTACGGCCCTGGCGGGTTACGGGACCAATAACATTAACAGTATATACATGCATACACACACATACATACATACAAACATGCATACATACATACATGCAAACAAATTTCGTTTGTTGCATACCAAATTTGGGATATATATTTTATATATATATATATATATATATATATTATATATATATATATAGAGAGAGAGAGAGAGAGAGAGATATATATATATATATATATTTATATATTATATATTATAGATGTGTGTATGTATATACATGATTCATCTCATGTGACAGTGGACAGCTACATACTTTGTTATGTCTGTTATACATAAATGCCACTGATTTAGTACGTACACTGTCTGCATATACACGAGGACTGGATGTTATAAACAACCTGAGTGCTTATTTCAGTATCCTTGAAAGAAAAGAGAGAATGAAAAAACAAAACACGTAAACAAATGTACAGGCGCCCAGCATGGCTCATTATCTACAGCAGGCCTGCATCAAGCAACACGAATATTCCGATTTCACGAAGCCTCTGCCTGGCTGTCAGCAATTTGGTTTGTCTCCACTGGCTCCCTGTCCTATAGAGGGCTCAGTCTAAAACGTTCCTTCGACAGCGTCTGTTCTGTTTGTTTGACTAGCATACCAGACCACACAACTGTCCTTTTGCATAATTATGTGCTTCAATATCACGGATACTCGACACCAGGATCTTCAGATTCACACAACAAGAAGAAAATGGCACAATATTCATATTAGTTTACCACCACGTTTTAGTATACCTTGTTCATGTGTTGAGCTTCTCAGACACATGTGTTCGGATGTGTCCTTCCAGCTGGAAATGATATAGCCATGTACCACTCTTATGTGTCATCTTACGTCATCTCTGTGGATGTCTTCACCTGTACACTCCTTCTCGTTCCCTCCGCTCTGCTGCAGATACCCTGGGCTTACGAATACTTAGATGCAACCAATTCACTGTTGGCCGTCACTCTTTCTCTATTTCTGGTCCATCAGTCTGGAATGACCTCCTTCTCTCCCTTCGTGAAAAGCCTACTTACGACAGCTTTGAATCCAGCCTCAAAACATACCTATTTCAAACCTAAGATTTTTCTCTCCTGTTTCATCTCATATCTGTCCCTGCCTTTAACAGCCAAACTTCCATCACCCTGCTGAAATGTATATTTATTTATTTTTTATTTTATTTCGAGGATAATGGAATAAGCACACATGTGCTTTTTTCATCCAGTCCCCGTGTGTATGCAGTTTTTGTCAATTTTGTCATCCGTTCCCACCGGCACACAATGGCCTACTCTTCCGAAAAGCGGAACGGATTTTAACGTGTGCGCAAGATGTTCTGCGTGCGTTCGCACACGGGACCTCGGTTTATAGTCTCATCCGAAGGACTTTTGGGGAGAGTGGAGTCTGCACTGAGGTTAACTCCAGAGGAAAAATCCTCTTGAACGGGAATCGAACCCGGGCCAACAGATCACAAAGACATCACTGTAAACCACCAGGCCATCCCCGTCCCCCTGTATAACCTGTGTGTGTGTGTTTTGTGTGTGTGTGTGTGTGTGTGTGTTGTGTGTGGTTTGTGTGTGTGTAGTAGTAGTAGTAGTTCTTCAGTTTAACGTCCTTCCACTAAACAGTGATATCAGACGGGAAAGTGTGTGTGTGTGTGTGTGTGTGTGAGTGTGTGTAAGGGGATGCATATAGCTAATCATTGACAATTAACAAATATTAATAATATAAAGCGTAAAAAAGAACTTTGAAAAGATAGAAATAACAGCTCGAACACTAACTTTGCAATTTCTACAACTAAATAAAATGCAATGTACTATAGGTATCTGATAATAGGACAATGAGTTAATGACAATACAATATCTTTCATTAAAGGGGTGTCTTTAAGTATTTGCTCTAAGCAACGGACTGGGAAGACGGGTAAAAAGGTTTTTAGATCTGGACATTGTAAGAGAACGTGAGTGTTGGTAATAGTTTCGCCACAGATACAAGTTGCGGATTTTGAAAATTTAGATCTAAAAGCATTGAGTTTAAACCTGTAGATAAGTGATACAACGTTTCTATATTCTTGTGAATTATGGCATTTGATATCATCATAAGATAATAAATGAGTTATATCATCATTCCAGGAAAAACCAATTTCTTGTAGTTTCTTTTTAAAGTGTTTCCAGCATGCATTTTGCAATATGCTAAAGCCCTCATAAGCAGATAAAGGAACATCTATGCTGTAAGAACCACTGTCATGCTTTGCTCCACATTTTGCCAATCTGTCAACTTTTTCGTTAAAGTGGATACCACAATGAGAAGGAATCCAGCAGAAAGTTATATTAGTACCCCGTAACATCAGAAAATGAATCAGATGACATATCTCAGTTATGAGCTCTTGTCTAACTTTTGAGCTGAAATTTTTTAATGCAAGTAACACTGACTTGGAATCAACACAGAAAAGTATCTGAAAAATATCTTTCGGAAAATCTAGAAGATAATACAAAGCCATCGAAATAGCAGACAGTTCAGCTGTAAATATATATCGATTTTTTCCAATAGAAAATGATCTCTCTATCTTCAGAGATGGGATGACAAATGCTGCACCCGCCTCATTGTTGCTCAAAAGTGAACCGTCAGTGTAGATTTTTAGATGTGTGTGTGTGTGTGTGTGTGTGTGTGTACATTTGAATCTGTTAGAATATTGTTAACTATTGTTGGTTGCATGTGTAGGAGCGATTTGAATGCAAGCGCTCTGATTAATTTGTAATTGCAAGATAAAGTGCTATATAAATTCCATTTATTATCATTATCACCATTGTTATTATTATTATCATCATTATCGTTATTATTATCATCATCATCATTACTATTATTACGTCGGCTGAATTATGTCAATCCAGAAACAAAACTCGCTTCACACTCAGCAGGCACGAGTTGTTTCCCAGCCTGTTCTTGACACACGCTGGACTGTTATACACACTTCTTGGTCGTCAGTGTGGTGTGTACTGTGCAGTGCAAGTCTGTATAGGTAAAAAGGAAGAGCTGACCAAGGAAGGATAACTCAGTGTACAGAGCCCTTGATTTCCACCGACCCATATTTAACAGCATCGAGCGTGGTTACCAAGTGGATGGGTGACCGTTTTCGCGCCTTGGCTTCAGTACACTTGTAAATACCTACCTGCCCTCTTTAGGGTCAGGGGAGGTAAAGCAGCGAGGAGAGAGGAGACGGTTGCCGCCCTGAGTATGCTGGCCTCTAGAGAAGCTGAGGTCTCTGACCCTTCTCTCCTCTATAGATCGGTGGTCTAGAGGTAAGGCGCCTGTCTAGAAAGCGAAAAGTCCGGGTCGGAAGTGTGCGGTGGTTCAAATCCCGTATGGACCCGAAACTTTTCCCCCATCAATTAGATCATGAGTGGTGGTCTGGGCGCTAGTCTTTCGGATGAGACGATTAACCGAGGTCCCGTGTGTTGCACATAAATATTTAGCGCACGTAAAAAAACCCACGGCAACAAGAGAATTGTCCCTGGCAAAATGTCGTAGAAAAAGCTACTCTGATAGGGACACAAATACTGTTGCAGACAGAAAACAAGGAAAAAAAGGGTGGCGCTGCTCTTGTGGCGACGTGCTCTCCCCGGGAAGAGCAGTCCGAAATTCACGCAGAGAATTCTGCGTGACTTAAAGTGGTAAAAATATAAATAAATAAATAAATAAATAAATGGTCACATTGTTTATGGGAACACCTTTGCCTGCTTACCTTTTTAATTAACAACAAATGACACTGATTTGAATGAGACAGATTGTGAAAGAGACGGACAAAGAGACGGAGGGAACTCAGGGGTAGAGAGACACGTTGTCCAGTGTTGAATTCCTTCTTCACGAGTGATTATTCATACAAGCAAACGTGAGTGCCTGCGTTCATTTGTTTATCGATGCATTCACCCACATTCACCCATATTCATATCGCTTCCCCATCAGAACCCCCCCGCTTCCATTGCTATGTATTTCGTTCTTTTATTTTGAGGATAATGGGATAAGCACTCATGTGGGTTTTTTACATCCAGTCCCCGTACGTGTGCAGTTTTGTCCATTTTGTCATCAGTGTGTGTGTGTGTGTCTGTGTGTGTATGTGTGTGTGTGCTTGCGTGTGTGGGTGTTTCAGACCCAAAAAAACCAAGAAAAGCTAAACTCGCATATGATTATAATTATGTTTACAGCAGAAACATAATTTATAACCTACTGAATTTCAACATTTGTGTGTGTGTGTGTGTGTGTGTGTAGGTGTGTGTGTGTATGTGTGTGTGTGTGTGTGTGAGTGGGTAGGTGTGGGTGTGTGTGGGTGGGTAGGTGCTGATGTCACTCTGTGATAATAATTATGACCATGCTTCCTGCCTCCATCAGTTACCAATGTCGTCATCTTTCGTCTTTTTTTTGGCCAAAATGATGGTGACATTCAGTTTGCTGGCAAAGCCGTGACTAAAGTTAGTATGGAGATGACTTGACAGTCTTCTTCGAACGCTTAGACGACGTAGTTAAGATAAGTTCAATTTGAAATACTTAAATCATCCCATGAATGGCAATTACAACATTGACAAGCACATGCATTGATGATAATATATATTTTTTTAAATACGAAGAAAATATATGTTTAATATTCACCAACCTAAGTCAGATCAAAGCTAAACCACACACACACACACACACACACAACACACACACACACACACACACACACGCGCACACGTGCGCTTGCTTCACGCAACACACACACAAATACAATATTGTGCGCGCACGTGCGATTCGCAGGTATATTACAGAACGCTCTCACAGCTTATTATATATATTAATATAATATATTCTATAATATATTAAATATAATATATAAAATACACATCTAAGAATAATGTGATATCTAATATATATATATGTATTTATTTATTTATTTTCAAATTTCCTGTCTGTTGTCCAACACTCAAAAGTTTTGACAATGTTCGGGGTTTAACATTGCTATCCAGCTAAAATACACCCATCGGCTGGATTCAGACTTTAGCATCTCCCTTACATCCTTTTGATAGGAAAAAGGATCCCTAAAGAACATAAGGCACATAGATTCGTTAGCCACTTATTTTCACATTAGCCACTTTTTTTACCACTTTTATTTTCATATATTTCCTTCCCTTTCTATTTTCATCTTTTGCTGGCAGCAGTGGTAGACCACAAGAATATCTATTTATTCTGAGGGCAGCAATAGACCTCTTCTGAGTGATGGAGAGCGTCTTACCATTACGTACCAAAGAGGATGAGTGAGGATTCAAACACTACCGGGACCTATGAAGACTGCTCCATCAGGAGCCGAAACTCAGTCAGGTAAGGCCAAAGGCATGGTCCTTGCTCAATTATTTCCCAATATGTTCTTTTCAAAGTTTTATAATGTAGTGGGCGGGAGGGGGAGCTTGTGAGTCTGACATGGACCTTGAAGTTGCTGACACGATGTTCATAACTGCAAGTTGTGTCAGTTTTTGATGCAATTTGATAATGTCAGTACCTGCTGTTTTCACATGTTTAGAACTCCGGTCGGTGGTCTCCTTGATCACTCACTCACTTAGTTCCATGTCCCAAAGGACGTAGGGGGGACATGAGAGAAGACGTAACAGAGATCTTTTTCCATGCTTCACGGTCCTGTGTGGCTAGTAGAAGGTGTTGCAGGGGTTGGGCGGTTCAGTCTTTGATGTTGTCAACCCATGATTTCTTTTTGCAGCCTCTTCTTCTCTTGCCTCCTTGATATCAGTTCGTTATGGCGAGGTTTTCTTAAAAGAACAGTCATACACTCCAACCACTGTTTAGTGTGCAATTTTAATCTTACAGTGATTCCCAAGTGAGTGAGTGAGTCAGAGTGGACATACTGGGTGACCCCAATAGTGTTAAGCTGGGGAACGCACAGCAACAACAACATCTACACACCACCACCACCAACAATAACAGTTCCTCATATGATGTTCTCAATTTTTCTCTATTTTAGTGCCTAGTATAAATCCAAAGTAAATGCAATGTTTATAACACATGTCAATTTTGCATTTAATGATTATACATTTACATTCCCTATTCTTTGATGGCGGCTTTTTATGGCAATCCTCGTTATTCATTTTGGTGTCTCTTTCTTTCTCTGCAATGGCTGATACACTATATAGCCATAACTCTCCTTCATCCCAGCTTCTGACACAATAGTTTCAGCTGGGTATTGACGTCAATAGCTGACACAGTCATGCAGGGCTGGCCACTTGCTCATTTACTTATTCTTTTATATCCAGGACAATGGAATAAGCACTTATGTGCTTTTTGTACATCCTGCCCCGTGTGTATGCGGTTTTGTAAATTTTGTCAGCCACTTCCACCGGCACACAATGGCCTACTCTTACGAAAAACGGAACAGGACTTAACGTGTGCGCAAGATGTTCTGCGTGCGTTCGCACACTGGGCCTCGGTGTATAATCTCATCCGAAGGACTTTTGGGGAGAGCGGAGTCTGCACTGATGTTCACTCCAGGGGAAAATATCCCCCTTGAACAAGAATCGAACCCGGATTGTCATATTGCAAGGGCAATGCTATAACCACTAGGCTATCCCGTTCATTAAAGTCTGTAGCGTGTTGTGTGCTTTTGGAAACAGACAGAGAGTGAGTGAGGCTCTCGTGTTCGCGTCCGTGTGGTAAGTGTTCCTAAGGAGAGATGGGCATCGGTAGGTTGATGTACGTTCCCCTTAGGCCAGGTCATTGATGGATAAGCAGCAGTTAGGGAGTCTGGAGAAGAGACTCGGACCAGCTGACCCATCATCTCTGGAGTGATGGTCAATAGCGAAAATTCCGGGTTTGG
>CM054143.1:26697447-26712447 GCA_028751875.1 Rapana venosa | reverse complement strand
TGCGTTATGATAATATCATCAACTAGAAGTGTGTTCGTTTATTTGGAGTGGTAATGCTAGGTATTCATAACTAATATAACCATCTCATCTCATCTCCACTCTCCCCAAAAAAGTCCTCCGGCTGAAACTATAAACCGAGGTCCCGTGTGCGACCGCACGCAGAACATCTTGTGCACACGTTCAAATCCTGTTCCGCTTTCCGAAAGAGTAGGCCATTGTGTGCCGGTGGGAACAGATGACAAAATTTACAAAACCGCACACACACGGGGACTGGATGAAAAAAAAGCACATGAGTGCTTATTCCATTATCCTCGAAAAAAACCCAAGTCATCTGAGCGCTTTGATTTGTTGCTTGACAAGATTCAGCGCTATATAAATTCCATACATTATTATTATTAGTAGTAGTAGTAGTAGTAGTAGTAGTAGTAGTAGTAGTAGTAGTAGTAGTAGTAGTAGTAGTATCATTATTATTATTATTATTATTATTATTATTTATTATTATTATTATTATCATTATCATTATTATCATTAATATTTGGAGTGTTAATGCTAGGTATTCATACCTAATATAATCATCTCTGGCTGTCGGACAGACCGTTTGGGATGTGCCATATCCGTGTCCTGTGCTTGTTGAAACTGGTATCAAGAGCCTAGGCATTGTGAATGGCATATCCTTCCATTGGTAAACTCTTTGCAGAAAAGACAACTACAGTGCTTCAACTTGAAATGCATCTATACCGGATCTTCACATCATTTATCTTTCTCTCTCTCTCTCCCCCCCCCCCCCCCCCTGGGGATGCTGGGGACCTGTTAGTTTAAATAAAATCCTTACCTTCTGGAAATCCGTGCTAAAAATTCATCTTTTCTATCCCTCTCTTTGTTTCTCACATAAGCCTTGTTCCTTTTTTCTTCCTGTCACCTCCTTTTTGTCTATGCCTTCTTGGTCCATTCTCCTGCCTCTTTTTTTCCCCAGAAAGACTTAAAAGATAACAATTCTCTTCCAATACTGAAGTCGGGTGGGCTGGGCCTGACTTGTCAGGCGCTTAACGGCAGCCTGACGCATTTTTGCTCATCATTTTATAACATGCAACAATAGTTGCTCTCTGAGCGTTCGACACAGAGAAGTTGTCGTTCTGTTCACGAATACACCCCTTCCATGTCCATTGATTGAATTCTTTTATCATCTCAGACTAGTCGAGGTGCTGAGAGGAGAATAACAACAGAAAGAGTTTATTTCTTTCTGTATTTTATTGTATTCTTGTATATCGAGAATAATGGAATAAGAACTTATGTGCTTTTTTACATCCAGTCCCCACGTGTATGCAGTTTTGTGAATTCTGTCATCTGTTCCCACCGGCACACAATGGCCTACTCTTACGAAAAGCGGAACAGGATTCAACGTGTGCGCAAGATGTTCTGCGTGCGTTCCAAGTGTGGTCAATTTTATTATGTGTGTCAGAGAATAGTTTATTTATTCATTTATGTCGAGGATATGGAATAAGCACTCAAGGTACCCGTGTGTTTGCGGCTTTGTAAATTTTGTCATCTGTTCCCACCGGCACAAAATGGTATACTTTTTTTTTCGAAAAGCGGAACAGGATTTAACCTGTGCATAAGATGTTCTGCATGCGTTCGCATACGGGGCCTCGGTTTATAGTCTCATCCGAAGGACTTTTGGGGAGAGTGGAGTCTGCACTGATGTTAACTCCTTGGGGGCAAATCCCCCAGAAACGGGATTCGAACCCAGGTCGTCAGATTGCGAGCGCATGACTCTCTAACCACCAAACTACCCCGTTCCCCGTGTTAATATGATGTGTCAGAGTAGTGACCCCCGTAAGCCAGTTCAGTAAAATAATGCTATCCTTCTCACCAACACACTATATATACACCACGGCATCTTAGAGCAGCGGCTGAGGCAGGCTTGGCTGGCAGTCTTGCAGGTTGCAGATGCCCTGGTGAAGAACTGACAGCTGTTCCTGATACTGGCTGTCGTTTCCACCTGGTGCTCTTTGCAGAAATCGCATCCCATGACTGAGCAAGCGATTCATTTCGTGCGGGGTTACTCCGGCTGCGTGGCTTGTAAGCTAAGAGCTCACGTTTCGCGCGATCGATCATCGATATTCACGAGGCAAAGAAGATGAGATAACTCGGTGTCAAGTGTAGGGGGAAGGGGGGCAGGCTGCTTTTTGGCTTGCAGTTGTTTGAGTCTGTCACAAGAAAGAACACTCTGCTGTCTGTGATTGCTTCTAACTCCCTTCCTGCTATAAAAGGAGTCTGTATATTTTTTGTCAGTTCTTCCTCCATTCCGAATTGATTTTAAACTAACGCGGTGTAACTATAACGAGACCGAAGCAGAAATAAACGTGCATGGTGCAAACTGGCGCCTTAGATGTTTGAATACCTAGGTGAGATGCTGATAGCAATAACTGTGTCATTACAAAAACAATCCGGTACGTTTCAAAGACAGTTTCTACGTAGAAGTAACAGCGTTTCCATAAAATATGCAGTCTTTGGGAAGCGAGGTGTGAAAAGACCTTCCCTTTTCTAGAGGTCAGCATATTAACGATGGCGCCCATCTCTTCTCCTTCGCTGCTTTACCTCTCCTGTCCGTAAAGAGGGCAGGTATCCATTTACAGCTTGGGGAAGGAACTAGGGGATTGTACTGAAGACAGTGCGCACTAATGGCTACCCATGTAAGAGGTAACAACGCTCAATGCTGTTTAATTTAACCTTAGCTTCGAAAAGGCAAGTGCTCTGATCAGTGAACTATCCCGTCCCAAGTATACACGTATATAGAAGCAGGAAAACAAACAGAAATGAAACAGATACTCCCTGGGTCAAACCTGTTGGTACTGTTAGTGCATTTCCGATATCTTTCCGATCAGCAATGATGGGCGCTATGCAAGTGAGTTTACCTGTGACACAGCCTGCCCATTGTGCAAATACCCACATTAAATAGTAGCTTTGCCAATGGGTACTCACTTACTCACTTAGTCCCATGTCCCAAAGGACGTAGGGGGGACATGACAGAAGACGCAACAGAGATCTTTTTCCATGCTTCACGATCCTGTGTGGCTAGTAGAAGGTGTTGCAGGGGTTGGGCGGTCCAGTCTTTGATGTTGTCAACCCATGATTTCTTTTAGCGGCCTCTTCTTCTCTTGCCTTCGACTGTTCTTTGCAAGATGGTTTTTGCTAAGGTGTTGTGTCTTGTGGTGTGACCAAACCACATCAGTTTTCTCCTCTTTATGGTGGAGATCCGAGGTTCTTGGGGGCCCACACGCTTTTTGATTTCTTCTTTCACATATTTGTTGGTCTTGCGTTCTTTGTATGATATTTCGAGGAGTCTTTTGTGGCACTTGTTCTCGAATGCTTGGATTCTCCTCTCTAGCTCTGCTGACAGAGTCCATGATTCACAGCCATAAGGAGGATAGATATCACGAGGGATTTGTAGAGTGATATTTGGTGCAGAAGCTGATGTTGTTGCTTCTGATGATCCTTTCGAGTCTGGCTAGAGCAGATGTTGCTGTTGCAATGCGAGCTTTCATTTCAATGTTTGATGTGCCATCTTTTGTTAGGATGGAGCCTAAGTATTTGAATTGGCTCACCTCTTCCAGTATTTCTCCATTCATCTTTATTTCCGTGCTGTCATCACTTGTGCTGTTGACCATGGCCTTTGATTTCTCTGTTCTGACCTCCATGCCTTATGCGCTCGCTCAATCTGATAGACTATCTGTGAGGTTTTGCAGTTCTTGTTTGCTGCCGCCATAAGGTCAATGTCATCAGCAAATCTGAGGTTGCAAAGGGGTCTTCCACCAATGGAGATGGAAGTGTGGTGGTTTTGTAGTGCCTCTGTCATGATGTTTTCGAGGAAGAGGTTGACGAGTAAAGGTGAGAGAAGGCAGCCCTGACGGGCCCCAACCGTGGTCTTGAAGAACTCGCCCATGTGATTTGTTCATGAAAACTGCACTTCTTGCGTTCTCGTACAGTGCCATGATGACTTCAATGAGGCAGTTGTCAATGTTGAAATGCCTGAGTACTTGCCAGAGGCCGTCATGCTATACCCTGTCAAAGGCCTTTTTGGAGTCTGTGAAATTTGGATACAAGTCTTTTTGGTGTTGGGGATGTTTCTCTATCACAATTGATAGATTGAAAATTTGTTCCATTGTGCTGCGTTTGGGTCTAAAGCCGGCTTGTTCTTCTGCCATGAGTTTTTCTGCTTGGTTTTACAGTCTGTTGAGGACTATCCGCAGCATGATCTTGCTAGGATGGCTTATGAGAATGATGCTTCTGTAGTTCTGGCATTGCTTGAGGTTTCCTTTCTTTGGTAGGGGTATTACAAGAGACTGTGTTCATTTTTCTGGCCATTCTTTGGTGTCGTGAATTTTCTGACAAAGTTCTGTGAATCGCCTTGCTGTTTCATTCCCTCCATTTTTTATGAGTTCAGCTGGGATGTAATCGAATCCAGGTGACTTCAGATTAATATATAATAATAATAATGATAATAATAATGATGATAGTAATAATAATTATACTTATAATAATGATATTAACAATAATAATGATGACGACGATGATGATAATGATAATAATAAAAGTAATAATAACAATAATAATAACAATAATAATAATAATAATAATAATAATAATAATAATAATAATAATAATAATGATGATGATAATGATGATGATGATGATGATGATGATGATGATGATAAAATTATTATGATGATAATAAATAATAATAATGATGGCAACAACAATAATAATGAATTTTATGTATCGCTATATCGTGCAAAACAAATCACAGCGCTTGCATTAATCTTAATCTTACACATGCAACAAGTTACAATTATAATTAATAGGTTTGTTTTTTCTACAAAGTCAAATGTATACATGCGCACGCACCCGCGCGGACACACACACACACACCACACACAACACACACACACAACACACACACACACACCCACACACACACAGCACACGCACGCACACACATAGGTTGCACACTTTGAGAGTGATGAGGGGTTTTGCTGTTGAGAGCAAGGACAGATTTGAGATAAAACAAGCCGGGAGAATCTTAAGTTTGAAATAAATGTATCTTGAGACTGGATTTTAGAATGTCATAAGTAGGCTTTTGGCAAAGGGAGAGAGGGGGTCATTCCAGATTGATGGATCAGAAATAGAGAAAGAACGACAGCCAATGATGGATTGGTTGAATCTAGGTATTCGTAAGCACAAGGTATATGCAGCAGAGCGGAGGGAACGAGAAGGAGTGTACAGGTGAAAACATTCACAGAGGTAGAAAGGTGCTGTTTTATGAAGGAATCTGTAACAGAGGGTACTGATCTTATAGTTTACTCTCTGTGGCACAGGCAGCCAGTGGAGAAATCGTAAGAGAGGAGTAATGAGCTCAGATTTTTTTTTCTTTCTGAGGACTAGTTGAGCGGCTGAGTTTTGTATACGTTAAAGGAGTGGATAGATGATGCTGGCAGACCAGCCAGACGAGAACTGCAATAGTCCAGACGTGAGAGAATGAGAGATGTGACTAGTTTGGATGTTGCA
Source organism: Rapana venosa (assembly GCA_028751875.1). Lineage (NCBI taxonomy): Eukaryota > Metazoa > Mollusca > Gastropoda > Neogastropoda > Muricidae > Rapana > Rapana venosa. The sequence continues at coordinate 26,706,882 of CM054143.1, read as the reverse complement.
TCAGTAGACTGGTACTTTCGAACTGCACTAATACGCCATAATTGATAGAAACACCACTGGATGCGCTGGGTGATGAAATTTTGCACGGAGAGTGTGTTGTGGATAATGGCCCCCCAAATATTTTACAGCAGTGAATAGAGGGACTCACGTATTGCCGATTTCTGTTGAAGCTGTTGTGATGGAAGACATTTTGTGTTTTGTACCTACAAGCATGGCTTCGGTTTTATCTGCATTCAGCTGTAACGTGCTTTTGTTTCATCCAATTCTGGATATCGTGAAGGCAGTAGGACATATTTGTTAAGATTGAGGGTATATTTTCAGGAGCATCACTGCTGAGAAAGTGAAGGAGTGTAGAGAGTGAAAAGAACAGGGCCGAGAACTGATCCCTGTAGATCCCTTTGTTAAGAACTTTCTCTCCATACACTGCTTAATACTAGATTATCGTATACATAGTTATAACAAATGCATGCTTCAGCGGTGCATCCCATTAGTGTCATAAGCATTTCTTGGACGCAAGCCAGCCTGCAACCAGAGTGACTCTGCTCTGAGACCATTGAGAAGACTGGGAACGCACATTCGAGCTTCACCTGCATATCTGATCCTCCTCCTCTTCCTCCTCCTTCTTCTCATTCTTCTTCTTCTTTTTCTTCTTTTCTTCTTCTTCTTTTCTTCTTCTTCTTCTCTTCTTTCTTCTTCTTCTTTGCATTCTTTGAATTCTTTGCATTCTTTGAATTCTTTGCATTCTTTGAATTCTTTGCATTCTTCTTCTTTACATCTTTTCTTTGCATTCTTCTTCTTCTTCTTTGCATTCTTCTTCTTTGCATTCTTTTTCTTCTTTTTTGCATTCTTCTTTGCATTCTTCTTTGCATTCTTCTTCTTCGTCATCGTCATCATCGTCGTTGAACACTCAGACAGCAGCTTCTGAGGCCCTGACCAATGCTGTCACACGCTGAAGCCTGCCCTCAAGAGGGTCCAAGAGTGTGTCCCTCATTGGCAGGTCAGTAGAATAGTACAGACAGCGCATCTGTAAAAAGATGACAGCTCTGGGGTGAATTGCCTCTCTGCTGGTGCAGAGTGTGTTGGCTGCTGTCATCAGTGCATCTGCTTCAGCCCTGAAATTTGCCGAGAACTGTCCATTTAGTAGAGATTGGCGCTTTTCTGTGTCATGTTTTTTAAAATATATAATGAAGACTCCACTGCCCCCGTTTCTGATAGCATCTTCTTCTGATCCATCTTTAATAAATGTATGTGTCCAGTTTCTTGCTGTTTCTCTGTTTCCAACCAAAATAGAAAACATGCTTGCCAACACTCTGGCTCCTCAACTAGATGATGTAGCAAAGTGTGAAAGCATGCTTGCGATATACTATACTCTCTGTGTGTGTTTGTGCGTGTATGTGTGCGCGCGTAAGTGCGTGTGTGTGCGCGTGTGTGTGTGCGCACGTGCATGTGTGCATGCGTGCGTGCGTGCGCGTGCGTGCGCGTGTGTATTTCCATTTCCAGCAAGGTCTTTCAGACAGAATCAACCTGTTGCTGTTCTGGCTGGCTGTGGCAGACCTGGGTAACTTAGTTTGCCAGTTACTCCGGATGCACAGCTGCTACGTCGTTGACCCCATCCAGATCAACAACTGGAACGTGGTCAACATCATCTACACGGGCCCCATCAACTGGTGGACCGGCTTCACCTCTGGGATGCTGGTGCTTCTCCTCAGCGTGGACCGATGTCTCTCCGTCGTGGCTCCCTTCAAGGCCAAGCGACTGTTGAAGTTCAGGTGAGCCCTTGAGGGTTGGCAGGGTTCGAGTGGTGAGGAGTCGAGTTGAGTGAGGAGCTGTTGAAACGGGAGAGGAAGATGAACCAAGCAGGAAGATGCACCTGTTGAAGTACAGGTAAGCGTTGAGGGTTGGCAGGGTTTGAGTGGTGAGGAGTCGAGTTGAGTGAGGAGCTGTTGAAACGGGATGTATGAACCAGGCAGAAAGATGAACCTGTTGAAGTACAGGTAAGCGTTGAGGGTTGGCAGGGTTTGAGTGGTGAGGAGTTGAGTTGAGTGAGGAGCTGTTGAAACGGGGCAGATGAACCAGGCAGGAAGATGTACCGCCCTGCTCACATCCTGAGAGTGGCTACTGTGCAAAATTTGCGATGCTTAAGCAAATGGATTTGTACACTGCCACTACTAAGATGTAGATGGGGTTTAGGATTTGTTTGTTTTTATTCAGCATCACGCCTTTTTGGGGTTCATTGTTTTAAAAGTGATCTTTTCTTGGATTGTCTTTAAAAAACCCATTAGAAACCTACATAATATTCATACACAGAAGGTTATGATGTTCATGTGAGCGCGTGATATAGCCCGGGCCTGGATATGCAGTTAAGTGCATCGTACGGAGTTATGACGTTCTATGGGAACGAAAGTTATTCACAATCACACAGTTAGCCTAAAAAGGGGTTCTTCCTTGCTATTGCGTGGCATCAATTAAGCCACACACACACACACACACACAGATAGGTATATATGTATGTAGTGCAATAAATATATATATATATTTATATATATATATATATATATATATATTGTGTGTGTGTGTGTGTGTGTGTTTTTGTTTTATTATTATTTTTTTTTATATCGAGGATAATGGAATAAGCACTTATGTGCTTTTTTTTACATCTAGTCCCCGTGTGTATGCGGTTTTGTCAATTCTGTCATCTGTTCCCAACAGCACACAATGGCCTATTCTTACGAAAAGCGGAACAGGATTTAACGTGTGCGCAAGATGTTCTCTGTGTGTGTGTGTGTGTGTGTGTGTGTGTGTGTGTGTTGTGTGTGTGTGTGTGTGTGTGTGTGTGTGTGTGTGTGTGTGTGTGTAGAAAGACAGGCGGCCAGGCAGGCAGGCAGGCAAGCAGACAGAAACCAAATTAAATTAAAGCTCAGTCCAGCAGCTGCAGAAGCTACTTAAAATAGTATCAACATCTGATGTCACAGCTGGCAGGGCAAGCTTTCCCATCAGGGCATGCAGATACATAAGAGTGGAGAAGTGCTGTGGAAGGGCGTGGGTGCCAGCAGGAAGGATAGTCCTTCACCAAACAGAACACGGTCCATGACATGTCTATCAGGAAACGTTACCCCTTCTTACCATCGGACAGGACACTACGGCGACAAAGCGCTCTTTCCCGGTCACTTTCTTTCTTTTTTTATATCGATGATAATGGAATAAGCACTTATGTGTTTTTTTTTACATTCAGTCCCCGTGTGAATGCGGATTTGTCAATTATCATCTGTTCTTACCGGCACACAATGACCTACTCTTACGAAAAGCGGAACAGGATTTCAACGTGTGCGCAAGATGTTCTGCGTGCGTTCGTACACGGGACCTCGGTTTATAGTCTCATCCAAAGGACTTTTTGCGGAGAGTGGAGTCTGCACTAATGTTAACTCCAGAGGAAAATATCCCCTTGAAGGGGAATCGAACCCGGGTCGTCAGATTGCGAGCGCAATGTTCTAACCACTAGGCTATTCCGTCCCCTCACTCAGATTGAGAGCAATGACACCCCTTGAACAATTTGCCTTCTTCCTTGACAAATACATCCAACTGGCTTCAAGATATCCAAACCTTCGGATGAGACTATCAACCGAGGCCCCGTGTGCGAACGCATGCAGAACATCTTGCGCACACGTTAACTCCTGTTCCGCTTTTCGGAAGAGTAGGCCATTGTGTGCCGGTGGAAACCGATGACAAAATTTACAAAACCGCATACACACGGGGACTGGATGTAAACAGGCACATGAGTACTTATTCCATTTTCCTCGATATAAAAGAATAAATAAATAAATAGATAAATAAACCTGGATAAAACAGGTTGCACCTAAACGCAGAGAGAACTGGATTCATGTCTGGTAGGGACTGAGTATGAATTCTGTCCAATCACAACTTGAAAAATAAATTCATGGTAATTCGCCAAGTCCTCTGTCTAGCTCGGTAAAGTATCTAGCGGTTGTTATTGACATCAACAACACTCCCTATGCAAAGACTCATCACCCAGGCCTGCCAATCCTGCTACTATTGATTACGGCGTGTTGGTGCAATTGGAAATTATCCTGTTTATTGATGTATCATCCAAGATTGTCACATCTCTCTTGTTTTTCACAACGCGGTTTTCTGTTCGTCGCTGATGTAAACAGATCCTCAAGCAAATCAGCGCACTGTATCATTGAGTCCCTTTCTCGTTGCTTTATTTGAAATGTGGGGCTTAAATTCTTCTTTATCAATGTAGTTTTGTCAGCTTGTCTGTTACGTTGTTTTTTTTTACTCGATTGTGTGCGAGTCTGCATTGATAAAATAATCCCCAGGTTTTTTCTTGATATCTCTGTTGACGCAGGTTTACCGTTGCAGCCATAGTTGTGTCCTATGTACTGCCCTTTACATTTACGTCCTTCAACTTCATGGCCTTTTCCATCCAATGGAGAACGGACCCTGTCACCAATCGCAGCGTTGCTTATATGCATAGCACACCATGGTTTCCCATAGACCACAAGACCGCCTTCGATCTCGCTGGTTATTTTTCTGTCATCACCCGGCCAGTCTTTCTCGTCATCATGGTGGGCGTCTGCAGTTTAACCGTCATTCATCTCCGTAGAGCATCAGAAACGCGAACAGAGATCGGCGCAAACGTGACCCAAAAAGCCAGATCTGGCGAGTATCGAATCACCATCATGCTGTTGGTGATATGCTGTATGTATTTGGTTTTTATCATTCCTGAGATAGTGTACTCCATTCTTGTGACCATAATTCCAGACTATAACATCCTGAAGAAGTATCACAACACTGCAGTAGTGCACTACCAGTTTGTCTTCGTGGCCTCGTGTTTGAACTCCGCCATTAACTTTGTCCCTTATCTTTTGCTGAGTTCTCGGTTTAAGAAAACTCTTCAAGGCATGTTTTCTTGCTTTAAGAGTAGATACATATCAGAATAAGTAGCGACGTACCTAAGCGACCTAACAGCACGATCATGGCATCAATTGAAGAAAAGGGTAAATAAAACTCATTCTTTTATGATTCGGTGTCTTCCTCTGTTTTATGTTGGATGCCCTCTCTGTCTGTGTGTCTAGATGTCTGTGTGTCTGTCTGTGTGTCTGTCTCTCTCTCTCTCTCTCTCTTCCTCTCTCTCTCTCTCTCTCTCCTCCCTCTCCTCGTCTCCTTTCTCTGTTATTTTATGTCCATGCATGTCTGTCAGTAACATAGACTTAGATTTGTCAACGTGTGGGAATTGGTTATTACTATTACTTATGTGTTTATTTCTGTAATTAGCTATTAATCATCTTTTGATTTGCTTATTTGTTTATGTTACCCTTTATTTTTGAATGAGAGCCTGGTGTAAAGAAGCCCCATGGCTTATCCAAATACCCTCATTAAAACACTCGAGTTCGAGTTCTCTCTCTCTCTCCCTCCCTCTCTCCCTCCCTCCATCCCTCCTTCCCCCCCCCCCCTCTCTCTCACTCTTCCTGTTTCTCTCTCTCTCTCACCTATCCCTCTCTTTCTCTCTCTCTCTCTTTCTCTCTCCCTCCCTCCATCCCTCTCTCTCTCTCCTCCTTTTAAAAATTATGAAGCATCTTAATCGTCTGCTCTATGGAATCCAGAAGCATTTTTTCAACATGCCAGTGGGTTGCTACCACACATAATTAATTTTAAAAAAAACAACAACATTAATTGCCTTTTGGACAGAATTCTCAGTGTCAGGGTCGTAAATTACAAGGGGATGTCATTTAAGCATGTCTGTGTTAAGGCTCAAAACATGAGGTGAAATGTCATCAGATAAGGGCTAAGTGTGTGTTAAATGCACGCACACAAATCTAGAATCAGAGACAGTAACCCGAGTCATGCTCACACCTCAAAACCACTGACATAAAACACATGTAAACACTGCACTAGACTGCCCCACCCCAGAATTTCCGGGGCTAAATGTGCACTCTATACGCCTATAACCCGGAAAATTTCCGGGCTTTCGAACTGAGGTAAACAAGCCAGCTTCCTTGACTACAGTTAAAGGGAAAGAACTCCAAAACCTAGCGGAGACCACTCTCCAGCTGATTGGCAACATCCAGCTGCAAAAATCGTGGCAAAACCGGTCGTTTTTTAGCTCGTATTCTGTGTTATTATGCATGACTGCTTGGACAGTTCTTGTTCAAAATGGCTGACACTTCTCGTTGAAATTATCAATAACTTTACACAGCTAAAAAAAAGTGGAAAATAAAACTTTAGATATACCTGACAGTGATGAAAATGATCGTGCCTGATTCAGGAGATAGTGCATTAAAAAAATGAATGAGATTTTGCCTGGACTTATGCTTGGCGTTATTGAGATTGGAGGGGGGGGGGGTACTCAGAATGACAGCGGTGTGGAAGAAAGTGTATTTTTGGTTGACATTTTGCATTTTAAATATATTTCCGTAATGAAATATCATGCTAACTAGTTTGGGCTTACCTCAAAGCAATCTACGATATATAATTATGCTGTCATTGGCCAAACTATCAGGATCATTCATTTAGTAATTTCTGAGTAGGAGGGACATGAACATAGCAAGTGGTACATAGGATTTTTTATTCCCCGGCATATAGGGTGCACCTGCATTCGGCAGTTCAAGACAGGATTATAGGCAGAAAAAAGGTGAAAAAAGTCATCATCATAGGCATAGAACACATGCAAACAAACATGTATTATAGACAGAAAGCACGTGCACACAACTCGATATCTTAAACAGAAACGCATGCACAAAGGTCAGTGCACTAGAGAAAAATAGTTATATTGCACACTTGTTGGTGTTATAGATTGAAAAACATACAGTGAAGTCAGTATTCTAGGCATAAACAAACATGCACAAAACTAAGTATTCTAGGCAGGGAGCATTTGAATGCAAACTAGTATTCTACGCCAAAAGTAAAATTACACAAGGCAGTATTATGGACAAAAAACACATGCACACAATGCATCATCATATGCAGATAAATGCACACAAGGCAGTATTCTAAGAAGAAAAAAGAAACATGCACACAACTTAGATATCTAGGTAGAAAACACACGAACAAAAGGCATTATTATAGGCAGAAACTACTACATGCTCACAAGGCATTATTATAGGCAGAAACTACATGCTCACAAGGCATTATTATAGGCAGAAACTACATGCTCACAAGGCAGTATCATAGGCAGAAACTACATGCTCACAAGGCAGTATCATAGGCAGAAACTACATGCTCGCAAGGCATTATTATAGGCAGAAACTACATACTCACAAGGTAGTATTATAGGCAGAAACTACATGCTCACAAGACAGTATTATAGGCAGAAACAAACTTGCACACAAGGCAGTATTATAGGCAGAAAGTACATGCTCACAAGGCAGTATTATAGGCAGAAACAAACTTGCACACAAGGCAGTATTATTGGCAGAAACTACATGCTCACAAGGCAGTATTATAGGCAGAAACTACATGCTCACAAAGCAGTATTACATGCAGTAACTACACGGAAACCAGGCACTATTTTAAGCAGAAAGTGGATGCCTACAATTGCAGTATTATAGGCAGAAAATACATGAACAAAATGTCGTAAAATAGGCAAAATACCATTACACAAGCAGTGTCGCGGGTTTGACTCCCATAAGAGTCATAGGAATTTTTCGGACTCTGGCAGGCTCCTACCCAGAGTGAGTGGGCTGTGGGCTCAGTGGGAAGACTGGGACCACACAGTCGAGCTTCATCTACTTAACAGATACGAGTTTGAGAGTGTTGTTCAACTAACTTGACCCAACTCTGCAGAGTGTCTGTATATCCTGGTTGGTTTGAACCGGGTTATTTTATGAGTGTAAGCCGGGTAAATATAATTGCAAACTTTAAGTAGTATCAAAGTAATCATTCACAGAAGCAGTATAATGTATCCACATTATATTGATCGCGACAATATATGAAATAGTTGATTGATGTGCTGGTCCAGCTGCTCCGGACTCATCGGCTGGCTGAGAATTGGTTTGCCCATCACTCCCTGTGCTGTGATGAGTTTGTGCCGAACTTTGGAGTTGGGTTTACGGGGACGGTTGTGAAAGGAACTAGTGGTGATTGCCAGCCCGGGTAGACAATCACCAGTCTTAGCTAATACTATAATAATAATAATAATAATAATAATGATGATGATAATGATGATAATAATAATAATAATAATTATAATAGTAATAATAATAATAATAATAATAATAATAATGTATGGAATTTATATTGCGCTGAATCTTGTAAAGCAACAAATCAAAGCGCTCAGTCGATTTATTTTTGTGTGCGTGTGTATGCGGTTTTTAAAATTTTGTCATCTATTCCCACCGGCACACAATGGCCTACTCTTTCGAACAGCGGAACAGGATTTAACGTCTGTGCAAGATGTTCTGCATGCGTTCGCACACGGGGCCTCGGTTTATAGTCTCATCCGAAGTATGAAACTATCTGGGGGGGGGCTTAGTAGGCGGTTCCTCATTTGCTCCCTCAAAACAGGCACCATTAAAACCCCAAACAAAGTGCCCCTTGGGCAATGCGGGGCCCCTTTTAGCTGGTACCCCCACGGCGGCTATGTTGTTTTTCACTGTGACTTTCTACCTTGGAGAGACAAACAAAAGTGGATATGGCTGTGGCGGGGGTTGGGGGCGGCGTGAGAAAAACAGGGGGGGAAGACACGGGATGAGGCAACAAAACAAACCCAACCAACCCAACAAAAAACCATAATACGTAAAATGTTTACGTATTTCGAAATAAATGCTTAACAAAAACTGCTAGCAATTTTATATTTTTTTTATCAGGTGTTTTCCCCTCCCCACTGTCGTGGGAACTCCATCCAATGGCACTAGGGTTGTCCTTTTGTCTCTTTCTCTTTGTCTGTCTTTCTTCTCTGTTTGTTCTCTCTCTTCTTCCTCTCTCTCTCTGTCTTCTTCTCTTCACCTCTTTCTCTTGTCTTCTTTTCTCTTTTTCTCTTCCTCTCTCTTGTCTCTGTCTCTGTCTCTCCTCTCTCCTCTCTCTCTTCTCTCTCTTCTTCTCTTTTCTCTTCTCTTCTGTGTTTCTCATGCTGTGATTTTACGATCCCCTGAAACCCCCCAAGACCACTATTCGTGATATTGGAAATGTGGGTATTGCTTTTTCCTTTTCCCCTTGACGTTCCCTTGGAGAACTGTATTATTAGATTCGTCTTTGTTTTTCCCTTTTGCATGCCCGCAATCTCAATACCTGGGGGGGGAGGGGGTTTGGGCGGATGTTATGGTTGGGGGACGTTGCGTTGCTTTGCTTTAGCGCTCGCGATCTGCTGCCCGTGTTCGAATTAAAAGAGGATTTTTCCCTTTCTGGATTTAAAAATTCATTCCCGACCCCCGCTCCCCGTAAAAGGCCTTGGGCTGAGATAAAAACCGGGGTTCCTTG
>CM054143.1:26679947-26692447 GCA_028751875.1 Rapana venosa | reverse complement strand
GCGCTTGACTCAATCATTTACAGGCATGCAAATCTCCTTAAACATAATGAGAAATCCATGCGCGCGCACTACGCACGCCACGCACGCACACACATACACACACACACACACACACACACCCCACACACCACACACACACACAACACACCCCACAAAGGAACAACACTTAGACGGTGAAAGATGCTGTTGAAAATTAGGGACGTATGTGGGGGGAAAGTCTAGGTAGGAAATAAGTGTGTTTTGAGGCTGGATTTGAAAGGAATCAAGTGAAGGCTTTTGACGAAGTGAAAGAGGGAGGTCATTCCAGGTGGATGGACCAGAAACAGAGAAGGAGCGACGGCCAACAGTGGTTTGTTTGAATCTGGGTGTTCGAAAGCCACAAAGTATCTGCGGCTGAACGAAGGGAACGGGATGGAGTGTACAGGTGAAGACAGTTACAGAGATAGAGGGTGCAGATTTGTGGAGACATTTGAAACAGAGGGTATTGATTTTATACTGAAAGTCTTTGTGGACAGGCAACAGTGAAGAGATCGCAGAAGAGGAGTGATGTGTTCAGATTTTTTTCTTTCTTAGGACAGTCGAGCTGCAGAGTTTTGTATGCGTTGAAGAGAGTGATAGATGATGCTGGTAGGGCCAGCCAAAAGAGAATTACAGTAGTCTAAACGTGAAAGAATAAGAGATGTGACAAGCTTGGAAGTTTGCATCAGTGGACAGATACTTGCGAATCGCGCATACGCGCCGTAATTGATAGTAGCAAGGACTGGCAGGTCTGGGTGATGAATTTTTTCATAGAGAGTGTGTTGTCAAGAACTACTCCTAAATACTTCACAGAGTTGGACAAAGGAACTGACGTATTGCCGAATTCTATTGAAGTTTTTGTGATAGAGGAAAGTTTATGTTGGGTCCCTATGAGCATGGCTTCGGTTTTATCGGCATTAAGTTGTAACTTGTTCTGAGTCATCCAGTTTTGAATGTCTTGAAGGCAGTAGGACATATTTGTCAAGAGGGAAGGCAAGTTTTCAACAGTATCGGTGCACTGAAGTTGAGTATCATCGGCATAGAAATGATGATCAATAGGGTGGTTTGTTTATTATATGTGAGAGTGGAGCAGTGTATAGAGTAAAGAGAACAGGGCCCAGGACTGATCCTGCGGGACTCCACATTCCATTTTGACAGGTTTTGATTGAATTTTGTTTACAATAACTTTCTGGAACGGTCTGTGAGGTATGAAGTAAACCAGGTGAGGGCTGTGCCATTATACCAACGTATTTTGGAGGCGAGAAAGAAGAATTGAGTGATCTATGGTATCAAAGGCTGCAGATAAGTCAAGAAGAGTGAGGAGGGAGATTTTTCCTGCATCAGAAGCAAGTAGAAGTGTATCTAAAGTTGGACTAGGGTGGTTTCGGTGCTGTGGTTGGGGCGATAGGCAGATTGAAAGTGGGGAAGAAAGATCATTGGAATGAAGGTGACTGTTGAGCTGTTTGAGAACAACTTTTTCTAGTACTTTAGAGATAAAGGGTAAGTTTGAGAAGGCTATAATTCTTCAGAATGTTGGGGTCGAGGTCGTGCTTTTTCAGTAGAGGTGTGACTATTGCTGTTTTAAGAGCTGATGGAAAATTTCCTGACTGAAGAGATGAGTTTACTATTTTAGTGATAATAGGCACAAGTTGTGGAAGGCATTGTGAGAAAACAGGAGCAGGTTGGGATCAAGGTCGCATGAATTTTATAGTCATTTCCTTCAGAATATGTCATGATTTCTTTTTCACTTGTGGGTATGAAGGAATAGAGAGGAGTGCCAGTGAATGGGGGTCAGGAGGCGCAGGCTGGAATTGAGTTTGATCAAGTCTGGAGCGTATGTTTCGAACTTTATCTGAAAAGAAGGCAGAAAATATGGATGGAAGTTCAGACAGGCTGTGGGTGTTAGGCAGAGGAGTTGTTTTTGCAGATCCAAGGAGATTTGAGGTGAGGGAAAAAAGAGATTTTATGGATGTAGCACAGAGAATTTGGGAAGAGTAGTAGTCTGTCTTTGCTGAATGGATTAGAGTTTGACTTTGTTTATTTGTTTTCGGAAAAGCTGTTTGTTGATTTCGGTTTTGACTTCCGCCACTGCCGTTCTAGTTGCCGGCGTTTGCGCTTTGCTATCAAGATGTCTTGGGTATACCATGGCGCACAGGGTCTGTCAGGGAGGAGATGATCAGTAGGAGGTGCATGCTCATCAAGCAGTTGGCGGAGAATAGTGTTGTAGTGATCAGAGAGGTCAGTGTGGTCAGAGGTTTGTGAAAAACGTTCGGAAGCTTGGGAAGAGAAGGTATGAATGTCTAAGGCCTTAAGATTACGACGAGTAACATATTTCTTCTTTCTGACAGGTTTTGTGATGTTGAGATGGAAAAGAATGGCGGAATGATCAGAATGTAGTTCGTCGGTGACAGAAACAGATGTGACAGATGTGACGTGATACATGACACATGACACTGAGATGGAGAGAAAGCACAGGATTGTCATATACATGAACTCTAACTTTAAACGGGTTGAGAAAAAAAAGAAGCGCAGCATCAAAAAAAGAAAGAAAAAGAGGAAAAATGAAGTACGATAAAGTCCCTCATCCTTTAGATCAAATATGAAACGCTATTTCTACGAGTTTGAGATTTCAGACCAGCACACATCTCCATGTGGACGGGATATCTCAGTCGTCAGAGCACTCACTTTCCTCCAGCTCATGTTAAGCAGCATCGAGCGTGGTTACCACTTGGATGGGTGACCGTTTGTACGCCTTGGCTTCAGTACAATCCCCCAGTTTACCTATCCGTAAATGGGTACCTGCCTCTTTAGAGTAAGGGAAGGTAAAGCAGCGAGAGAGAGAAGATGGGCTTCGCCCTCAATATGCTGGCCCCTGAAGAAGTCGAGGTCTCTGATGCCTTGCTCCCCTACCACCACATAGGTTATGGGACACCTTTACCTTTTTTTTCTTTACACATCTACATCCAATGTGCCGTTCGCCTGTGCTACTAGGCTCTTTCAAAAACTGTTCATGTCTGTGTGCACGTAAACATGACTACCAAGATGCTTTCATTCAAAAGTGAGGCGATGATTACATATATTTCATAACTTTTTGAATGCTTTTATTTCGAGGATAATTGAATAAACATTCATGCGCTGATGTACATCCAGTCCCTGTGTGTATCAGGTTTTGTAAATGGTGTGATCTGTTACCATCGAAACATAATATTAAACTTAGTCCGATTTCTATCCATAACTGTATGTCAGGCAGTTACCCTGTAGGAGACGTAGTGTAAAGGAACAGATACAGTACGTTCTGAAGCTTGTTATAACCATTCTTTCTCTTTGCGTGTCTTTGTTTTGTGTGTGTGTGTGTGTGTGTGTTGTGTGTGTGTGGTGTATTCGTGTGTGCGTGCACTCGCACGCACGCGCGTGTGTTTTGTGAGTGTGTATGTGTGTTTGTGTGTGTGTGGTGTATGTGTGTGTTTAAGCATATAATACTTCTCTGTAAATGTGTGTGTATTGCGTGCACACACACACACACACACACACACATATTGTGCGTTTGCTCTTGTATTACGACAAACGCACGTTAAGTAATCAATATGTTCTGAATCGTACCTACAAATCTGTCTTCATAACTATAACAGGTTTTCCTACAATACTTCGCAGTAACTATGTGAAAGAAATGCTTTTTAAATATCGGTTTCTGTCACTAATTATCGGGCTGGAAAACACACGCACACAGACACACACACGGATAAGGACGTCACAACATGGCGACAGTAAGCAGCGACTAAAATCCAGCCTAGTGCACAGGCTTGTTACTGCATAGAGAATGACAAAACACGACGTCAACGGGCAGCCTCCTGTTACTTTGATGTACACACATCAAGAAAAAATGCTGAACAAGAAAGTACAGGAGGTGCTACGGCCAAAACCGCAAATCAAAAAGCAGCCGTTCTGCCCCATACTTCCACCCATGGCAACGCAGCAACTAACGATCCAGATCTGCCAGGCCATTCCATCATCATGGAACTCAAAGAAATGGTCTTATCTCTGAGTGAAAAAATTATGGCTCTGGAGAGGACCGTGGCTGACCAGGGACGCCTTCTGGTCACCAGCAGCGCTAGGGACACCGAAACACCGGTGACCAGAACCTCCAGCATGGTGACCAGAGGAACCCAGACCGACTGTTCTTCGGCGCCACGCTCCTCCCCCCTGCCTGCCACTACCTACGCCCAAGCAGCAAAACGACTGCCCTCTTCACCCAGCCCTCTGCCCTCTTCACCCAGCACTGGCACAACACTAAAGAGGTCAGTAGAAATTGTGCAATTGGAAAGAAAAACTAAAAAGCCTGACAATCAACGTCAAAAGACAGCTGTGATGAAAAAGAATAATGACGTCAAATCAAATTCTATTTTGAAGGAAGAGACTTCTAGTCTCCCTTCGGTAGTGGTAGTCCACGATTCCATTCTGCATGGAATTAACAGCAAGCGCCTAGGTAACTCCCACGGCTTTGATGCTGTTAAAGTGAAAACATCGAAAATAGGAGAGATTCACCAGTCTGTGAAAGCAAAGTCTGATGTCCAGAAACCACAATGTGTCATTATCCATTGTGGGATAAATGATCTAAAAGACACAGACCCACAGGAAGCCAGCAAGAACATGGTTCAGGATGTGAACAATGTTATTGCCTCTTTCCCCAATGCCAAAGTTGTAATTAGCAAAATTGCTCCTACCAGGAACGCAGATCTGCAGAGGAAAAGAGATGTATTCAATGCTATAACATGTTCTGAATTGTTTGAACAGAAAAATGTTTCATTCATCTCACACGAAAACCTGAGCACTCATAGTAATTTCAGAGACCAGCTGCACCCTAATGCTCAGGGGTCACGTGTCCTCGCCAGGAACATCGGCCGACATGTGCAGGCATTGCTCTGGGAAAAGCAGAAGAGGAAACCTAGACGCTGGATCTACAACAATTCACGCCAGGTACCCTCCCACAGATCTACCTACGACCACTTCCTTCACCAGCCAGGTTACAGAGATAGCCAGTGGCCACTCACTTTCCAGGACTGCCAGTACCCATGGTGGAGATGGCAGAAACAGTGTATACCTAATTATTTCAATGTGTTAAAAGACACTGACTGGTAATTTATGTGTATTAACTTGCAGTGCACTCATCATCATCATCAGACCCGTGACCTTGGCGGTCGTGGGGGAGACATGAAAGACGATGCCGTGGTAAGCCTCCTCCATCCATCTCGGTCCTCGGCTCTGCGCAGTAGTGCCGAGTCATTCATCCTGGTCCATTCTCTGATGTTGTCCATCCATGACTTGTTCTGTCTTCCCCTCCTTCTGCCACCTTCGAGTGTTCCCTGCAGTACTGTTTTGGGCAGAGTGTTGTGGCGGGTGACGTGGCCGAACCATGTCAGCTTTTTCTTCTTGACGATGGTGAGAAGGGGTTCCTGTGGACCTGCCAGCCGTGTTATTTGACTCTTGACAAATTCGTTGGTCTTTCGTTCTCTCCAGGATATGCCCAGTAGTTTTCTATGGCATTTTGTTTCAAATGACTGGATTCGCTTTGCTGTTTCAGCAGTCAATGTCCAGGTTTCACTTCCGTACAGCAGGATCGACTGAATTAGGGCTTTGTAGAGCTTTAGTTTGATTGGGAAACTGATCTCTTTACTTTTCCATATGGTGGTGAGTTTTGTCATGGAAGATGTTGCCATGGCTATTCTGACTTTGATTTCTGTCGTCGATCGCCCGTCCTTTGTGAGTGTAGCGCCGAGGTATTTAAAAGCGTCTACCTCCTCCAGTTGTTGGCCGTTCATGTAAATTTTAGCGGTGGCATTGCTCGTGCTGTTCACAAGTACTTTACTTTTCTCCGAGCTCACCTCCATCCCATATACTCCAGCTCTGTTCTCAAGTCTGGTCGTAAGATCTTGCAGCTCTGTGTTACTTCCGCCCATGAGGTCAATGTCATCGGCAAACCGTAAGTTGTTGAGGGGTCTGCCGCCAATGGAGATGGTAGGGTGGAAGTCATGGAGGGTCTCTCTCATGATGTTTTCCAAGAACAGATTGAACAGGACTGGATATAACAGGCATCCTTGTCGGACCCCAACTGTGGTTTTGAAGTAGTCTCCGACCTGATTGTTCAGAAGGACTGCACTGCTTGCAGTGTTGTATAGTGCTTGAATGGTTTGCACTAGTCCTTCTTCAATGCCAAACATTTCTGAGGCCCTGCCACAGGCCTTCGTGCCATACTCTGTCAAAAGCCTTCTTGAAGTCGATGAAGTTGTGGAACAGGTCTCTCTGATGTTGAAGATGTTTTTCCATCATGATGTGGCATTTAAAAAATCTGTTCGATTGTGCTCCTGCCTGCCCTGAACCCAGCTTGTTCCTCTGCAAGGTGTTCTTCTGCCTCCTTCTTGAGTCGATTCAAAATAACTTTGAGCATGATCTTGCTGGCGTGGCTGATGAGGCTGATTGTTCTATAGTTTTGGCATTGGCGTAAATTCCCCTTCTTGGGCAGGGGTATGATGAGTGATTGTGTCCATTCTGTTGGCCACTGTTTTGTCTCCCAAATCTTCTGACAGATAGCTGTAACATATGTGATGACTGTTTCGCCACCATGCTTGAGCAGCTCTGCTGGTATATTGTCTGCTCCTGGGGACTTTCCTACTGGTAAGCTGCGGATGGCTTCTTCCACTTCTTCCCTCAGTATAGGTAATGGCGAGGGTGCTCTTGATGTTGCTGCTTTCTCTTCTATTATGCACTAGCTATGGTATTATTCCGTTTTGCTCACATCTGTAGCAGCTGTTTTTATTTGATCCAGTGTGAACTTTCTTGAATGAGTAGTTTGTCTTGAGTTGTTTAAAATTCTTTAGTCAGTTAAGGTTGCTTATTATTATATTTTTTATTATTATTTTTTGCTTGGTAAAGGTTTTTTTCTGGGTTGGGTTTGTTTTGTTATTAACTCATAAGTTTTTAACGTTGTACGTTACTATGCCTTCTAAACAACAAAGCGCGTTTTCCATCATGCAGTGGAATGCTAGATCTATTTCCACTATTCTGCCATATTTAATACAGCATCTTGCTGAAAATCATTATCAAGTAGTGATGTTACAATCACTCAAAGTAACTAAAAGTAAGCTGCCCAAGCTGCCTGGATACTATTATCCACCTGTCTATCAGCAAGTCGATGCTGTAACAAAAAATCAGTGCAGCCATATACATTCAGGAAGGGGTGGATTACTGCATGTGTCCCTCACCAGTGCCTAACCAGATCCCAGATATACATTCATGTGCAGCACGAGTAAGTGTTGGAAAGAATATAATAATAAATACTGTGTCTGTATATCTGCCCAAGGGACCAAATGATCTGAATACTGAGTGGATACCACAACCTTAAAGATAATGAAATAGTGGTTCATTGCAGGAATTTTTAATGCACATGCACCCTTCTGGGATAAGGAATGTAGAAAAATATCTCATAATCGATTTGTAGAAAACATAGTTGACTCTTGTCTATGCTTGCTAAATGACGGCAGTGTCACAAGAATCCCAGACATTGTTAGTCACAAAGCATCAGCCTTAGATCTGTCATTTGTGTCTCCTGCATTAGCTCCAGAGTGTGAGTGGTCAACATATAATGACACCCTTGGCAGTGATCATCTGCCTATTATCACAACTTTTTGTGGAACAACTTTCTGTGACACTCAGAAAGAAAAAATCCTCAAATTTAACTATAAAAAAGCTGATTGGCAGAAGTTTGAAGACATCCTTGCAGTTTACAACACTGACAGCTTTGACACTGACAACATTGACCACTTTTATTCCAGTTTTACTGAGACCATTCTTAATGCTGCCACTTTTTCTATCCCCAAAATTAATACGGTAAAAATAAATAAACACCAGGGAAATATCTGGTGGACACCAGCATGTGAGGAAGCAGTTAAAAATAAACGCTCAATGTATAAAATTTATCTAAAAGATAAAACATCAGAAAATAATGTAAAACAGAAACAAGCTAAAATTCATTGTAACCTTGTTGTAGCTCAGGCTAAGAGACAGTTTTGGACTTCTTTTTGTACCACCGAAATTTCAAATCATAAGGACCTTAAAAAAGTTTGGGAAAAATTTCATGAAATGAAAAAAGGCGTTAGTTTACCAACTTGTCCATTGAGACTGGAAAACAAAGAATTCCCATCAAATTTAGAAAAGGCAGAGGCGTTTGCAGATATGTTTTCAAAATCGATGCGTCTTGAAGGATTGTCACTTAAGTGTAGGAACTATAGAACAGAAGAGGAAAATAAAACAGAGTATAATTACCCAATCTCTGACAACAGTTCATGCATTAATGCTCCAATATCAGTGGATGAAGTTAGAGATGCTTTACTGTCTCTTTCTACTAAGAAAACATCTGTCGGGTTAGATGCAGTTTCTAATGATATGCTAAAATATCTACCAGCAAACTTTATTTTTCTACTGCATGAATTGTTCAATAAATGTTGGATTGAAGGTGTTATGCCAGTGGATTGGAAACAATCTATTGTCATTCCTATTCATAAACAAGCGAAACCCAGAACAGACAAAACTAGCTACAGGCCAATTGCTTTGACCTCACACACTGGCAAGCTAATGGAGAGAATTATTCTCAAAAGGCTGATGTACTTCTGTGATAAAAATAAAATAACCCCAGTCAATCAAGCCGGTTTTCGAAAAGACAGATCTGCCATAGATAACTTGGTTAAGCTATCAACGCATATAAAAAATCAGTTTGCAAGAAGAAAGAACGTTCTTGCAACATTTTTTGATATAAAAAGAGCGTATGATCAAGTTTGGCATGCTAAGTTGCTACATAAACTTAAGAATCTGGGTTTTTCTGGGCATTTTTATAATTATATTAAAAGTTTTTTGACTAATAGAAGTATACAGGTTAGAGTAGCTAAATCATGTTCTAGTTTTAGATCTCTTCATATGGGACTTCCCCAAGGTTCTGTAATATCGCCTCTCTTATTTAATGTTTTGCTGCATGATCTTCCTATGAAATTATCGAAGGAATTCGTCTTAGTACAATATGCAGATGATATATGTATGTGGATGAATGTTTCTATGAATCGAAACACACCAAAAAGAGCGTTAAACTACATTAAAAAGGTATACCAGAACCAGCTTAACAACATCGATAATTATATGCTCGAAAATGGATTTACTTTATCCACAGAAAAAACGTACACTGTGCTTTTTAACAATGGAAGTAGTCCAGATGATCTACCAGCTTTTAGAATTGGGACCAACATGATTGAATATAAAGACACCGTAAAGTTCTTGGGTGTTATTCTCACTTCTAAGCTAACTTGGAATGCACATATCGAAGACAATTTAACTAAAGCAAAGAAAGGCTTAAACTTTTTGAAGGTGGTAAGTAAACAGTTCTGGGGCCAGGACACATTAAATATGAAATATTTAGCTACATCCCTTATTCGTTCAAAATTATCCTATGGTCAAGAGGTCTTTTTCAGTGCGCCTAAGTATTTACTTAAAAAGTTACAAAGTATAGACTGCAAAGCATACAGGCTGGCTCTTGGTGTGCCTTATCACGCCTCAGCCCTGGGAACATATAACGAAGTCGGCATGTTGCCTTTAGATGATTACCGTCAACTGGCATGTGCTAAATATTTGCTTAGAAACAAAACGACAGAAAACTTTATTTCAGAAGAAATAGAAGTGAAATCAGAGTTTAATTTTCTAAAAGAGCGAAATATATATCCTCTTTAATGCCCATAAGTACATATGTGTCTGATCTGGTAGAAAACTCTGAAGTCAATCAACACAGCATGGACACACGAGAAGCATCTTACCTTGCCCATCATGGGAGATGAATAAAGCACACTTTGATATAGAGGTGTCTAATGAAAACAAGAATGACCAACCAGAATATAATGGTTGCTGATGTCCGATCCCACATCCATCATACATATTTTGACCATTTACAAATTTATACAGATGGATCACGCCTAGATAATCAAGAAAAAGGTTTTGCTTTTGTTATACCAGCGTTAAAAATTGAAAAATCATATTATATTGGTAAGCATCACTCGATATTTACAGCAGAACTTGTAGCAATACTAATGGGTCTTACTTATATCTTTGATTTTCCTTTGGGTATATTTCAAATTCTTCTTTGCGTTGATTCTAAATCGGCATTGTATGCTTTAAAATCGCCATGTTACAAGAAAACTTCGAAAATCATATTAGAGATTAAGCATGTCATACATCTCTTAACCTTAAAGGGCATAAGTGTGAATTTTTGTTGGGTGCCTTCACACACTGGGTTCTTTCCAAATGAGTGGGCGGATAGAGCTGCCAAAAAGGGTGCAAAACATGGACGGGATGCAATAGAATTGCATGTGCCTTTATCCTTACAAGAAGGGTATAGCTTACTAGAACAAAAATGGAGAAAGGTCACTGATAGTAATCAGCAAAATGAGAGACTTTTAACTAGAACTGCAATCAATACCGATATTTTAACAGTGGGGAACCATTCAGAAGTTAGTACAAGTGTTTTTACGTCAAAGAGAATTAATACTTTATTCTATAGAATGAAACTAAATGCATTGATAACCAAATTCAGCAAAAATGGTAAATGCCTGTGTGGTGAGAATATCACTAATACTCATATACTTTTTGACTGCCAGAGTGTAAAACCTTTCATGCCCCATTTTTCTGAAAACTCCCTCACCAGCATATTCAGTAATTTAAAACTGGCATTTGAAATTGTGAAAGGTCTTTGTCGCAGTCCCATAGGACATTTGTTATAGTTACATTAACGTTAATGACTTTTTTTCTTTTTTTTTTAATTCCTGTTGCATTGCCAAGTTTTTCGAGATTTTTTTTTTTTGGAGGGGGGGGGGGGGGGGGGCGCGTCTAATATCACTAATAGTGAACAGACGTAAAATTGAAGTCAACAACAACACACGAACACACACACACACACACTGAGATTATCAGTCAAGATCCGGTCAAAATGGCGACTAACAGACGTTATGCGATTTCTAGTGAACACAGAGATCTGGTGAATGTGGTGATTGTGCATGAAATGTCACGAAAAAAGAAGGGATGTGACACGAAATACTACGCTGTGACTAAAGGGAGAACGGTTGGAATCTTCACGACTTGGAATGAGGCGAGTACATCAGTTTTAGGCTACCAGGGAGCAGCCCACAAAAGTTATGACACCTTAGAAAAAGCAGTTGAAGCAATGAAGCAATCAGGGATTAGATGTCCGCCAGTGTATGGTTATAGTAGAGATGAAAATGACAAAAACAATGAAGAAGATGATGATGATGAATGCAGAGCTGATGAAGAATGCGACAGCACACAAGAAACTGACAGAAAACACGTACTGACTGCAAATGAACAGACATGCATATGTAGCAGACATTTTGAAGGAAAAACCTTAAAGTGCAGTGAGTGTAACAGGAAGATCCATTGGGCCTGTACCTCACTCCCTAAATACCAGATTTGTATTTTTGCCAGATCTACAAGAATTTACACATGCCAGATCTGTGCCGAAGCAAAATTTGGATCTGAACAAGTACTAGAGGAAATCGATAGACAGGCAGACCTGACAAATGACGCAAATCAAGAAATGACGTCACTCATCGAAAAAAAGTCATGCACAAATGATGACAAAATGATCTTAGAAGCCAAAGTCACAGAACTTAAGGCAATGGTCTGTAACCTAGAAAAGGCAGTGAGCACACTAGCAGAGCACATGTACTCATCATTCAATGAATTGAAAGAACAATACAGACCATGGTACTACTCAGAACCTCAAAACATCAATGGGGCAGTCTGTGAAAAAGAATTACGCAAACCATCAGCAAACAGGACACCGAAAAATAATGACAGTCAAAAAAGAAAACGAAGAACTTCAAAGAAAACTATCAAACAAAAATCAAAACAAGACAGCAGGAAAAAGATTGCAAATAACGAGAACCCCAGAACTACCTTGTCGGAAAGTATACCGATGACATTTCCAGAAAACAGCCTCCCTCTACTAGATATATGCGATGACGAAACAAAACAAGAAGATAGGAATTGTGTCACAGATGACGATGGTACTCTGAGCTCAAGTACTGAAGAAGAAGAAATCGATGATAAAAATGTCAATGAAAACATGACTTCAGGCAGTCTTCCATATGTTCTGATGTTGCATGACTCTGTATTGGATGGTATTGACGCTGAGCGATTAGGAAGCTCATACGGACTTGCCATCAAGAAGAAAAATATATACACAATACATGACTGTCAAAAAGAAATAGAAAAAATCAAGTCGACCCCTGAAGTAATACTAATTCACTGTGGTTTGAACAACTTAAAGAGGGAAACAGCAGAAACAGCAAGTCAGAAAATGACACAGTCGTCAGAAAAATCAATGGGAATTCCCAAAAACACACAAATAGTTATCACACCATTTCTACAACCCAAAA
>CM054143.1:26635036-26679447 GCA_028751875.1 Rapana venosa | reverse complement strand
GCAAGTTTTTCCCATCAGGGCATGCAATACATAAGATGGAGAAGTGCTGGGGAAGGGCGTGGGTGCCAGCAGGAAGGATAGCCCTTTCACCAAACAAACACGGTCCATGACATGTCTATCAGGAAGGGCTACCCCTTCTTACCATCGGACAGGACACTACGGCGACAAAGCGCTCTTTCCCGGTCACTTTCTTTCTTTTTTTATATCGATGATAATGGAATAAGCACTTATGTGTTTTTTTTTACATTCAGTCCCCGTGTGAATGCGGATTTGTCAATTATCATCTGTTCTTACCGCACACAATGACCTACTCTTACGAAAAGCGGAACAGGATTTCAACGTGTGTGCGCAAGATGTTCTGCGTGCGTTCGTACACGGGACCTCGGTTTATAGTCTCATCCAAAGGACTTTTTGCGGAGAGTGGAGTCTGCACTAATGTTAACTCCAGAGGAAAATATCCCTTGAAGGGGAATCGAACCCGGGTCGTCAGATTGCGAGCGCAATGTTCTAACCACTAGGCTTTCCGTCCCTCACTCAGATTGAGAGCAATGACACCCCTTGAACAATTTGCCTTCTTCCTTGACAAATACATCCAACTGGCTTCAAGATATCCAAACCTTCGGATGAGACTATCAACCGAGGCCCCGTGTGCGAACGCATGCAGAACATCTTGCGCACACGTTAACTCCTGTTCCGCTTTTCGGAAGAGTAGGCCATTGTGTGCCGGTGGAAACCGATGACAAAATTTACAAAACCGCATACACACGGGGACTGGATGTAAACAGGCACATGAGTACTTATTCCATTTTCCTCGATATAAAAGAATAAATAAATAAATAGATAAATAAACCTGGATAAAACAGGTTGCACCTAAACGCAGAGAGAACTGGATTCATGTCTGGTAGGGACTGAGTATGAATTCTGTCCAATCACAACTTGAAAAATAAATTCATGGTTAATTCGCCAAGTCCTCTGTCTAGCTCGGTAAAGTATCTAGCGGTTGTTATTGACATCAACAACACTCCTATGCAAAGACTCATCACCCAGGCCTGCCAATCCTGCTACTATTGATTACGGCGTGTTGGTGCAATTGGAAATTATCCTGTTTATTGATGTATCATCCAAGATTGTCACATCTCTCTTGTTTTTCACAACGCGGTTTTCTGTTCGTCGCTGATGTAAACAGATCCTCAAGCAAAATCAGCGCACTGTATCATTGAGTCCCTTTCTCGTTGCTTTATTTGAAATGTGGGGCTTAAATTCTTCTTTATCAATGTAGTTTTGTCAGCTTGTCTGTTACGTTGTTTTTTTTTACTCGATTGTGTGCGAGTCTGCATTGATAAAATAATCCCAGGTTTTTTTCTTGATATCTCTTTGACGCAGGTTTACCGTTGCAGCCATAGTTGTGTCCTATGTACTGCCCTTTACATTTACGTCCTTCAACTTCATGGCCTTTTCCATCCAATGGAGAACGGACCCTGTCACCAATCGCAGCGTTGCTTATATGCATAGCACACCATGGTTTCCCATAGACCACAAGACCGCTTCGATCTCGCTGGTTATTTTTCTGTCATCACCCGGCCAGTCTTTCTCGTCATCATGGTGGGCGTCTGCAGTTTAACCGTCATTCATCTCCGTAGAGCATCAGAAACGCGAACAGAGATCGGCGCAAACGTGACCCAAAAAGCCAGATCTGGCGAGTATCGAATCACCATCATGCTGTTGGTGATATGCTGTATGTATTTGGTTTTATCATTCCTGAGATAGTGTACTCCATTCTTGTGACCATAATTCCAGACTATAACATCCTGAAGAAGTATCCACAACACTGCAGTAGTGCACTACCAGTTTGTCTTCGTGGCCTCGTGTTTGAACTCCGCATTAACTTTGTCCTTATCTTTTGCTGATGTTCTCGGTTTAAGAAAACTCTTCAAGGCATGTTTTCTTGCTTTAAGAGTAGATACATATCAGAATAAGTAGCGACGTACCTAACGACCTAACAGCACGATCATGGCATCAATTGAAGAAAAGGGTAAATAAAAACTCATTCTTTATGATTCGGTGTCTTCCTCTGTTTTATGTTGGATGCCCTCTCTGTCTGTGTGTCTAGATGTCTGTGGTGTCTGAGTGTGTGTCTCTCTCCCCTCTCTCTCTCTCTCTCTCTCTCCTCTCTCCTCTCTCTCTCTCTCTCTCTCTCTCTCTCTCTCTCGTGGCTCTCTCTTTCTCTGTTATTTTATGTCCATGCATGTCTGTCAGTAACATAGACTTAGATTTGTCAACGTGTGGGAACTGGTTATTACTATTACTTATGTGTTTATTTCTGTAATTAGCTATTATTTATCTTTTGATTTGCTTATTTGTTTATGTTACCCTTTATTTTTGAATGAGGGCCTGGTGTAAAGAAGCCCCATGGCTTATCCAAATACCCTCATTAAAACATTCGAGTTCGAGTTCTCTCTCTCTCTCCCTCCCTCTCTCCCTCCCTCCATCCCTCCTTCTCCCCCCTCTCTCTCACTCTTCTGTTTCTCTCTCTCTCTCAACCTATCCCTCTCTTTCTCTCTCTCTCCTTTCTCTCTCCCTCCCTCCATCCCTCCCTCCCTCTCTCTCTCTCTCCTTTTAAAAATTATGAAGCATCTTAATCGTCTGCTCTATGGAATCCAGAAGCATTTTTTCAACATGCCAGTGGGTTGCTACCACACATAATTAATTTTAAAAAAAACAACAACATTAATTACCTTTCGGACAGAATTCTCAGTGTCAGGGTCGTAAATTACAAGGGGATGTCATTTAAGCATGTCTGTGTTAAGGCTCAAAACATGAGGTAAAATGTCAACAGATAAGGGCTAAGTGTGTGTTAAATGCACGCACACAAATCTAGAATCAGAGACAGTAACCCGAGTCATGCTCACACCTCAAAACCACTGACATAAAACACATGTAAACACTGCACTAGACTGCCCCACCCCAGAATTTCCGGGGCTAAATGTGCACTCTATACGCCTATAACCCGGAAAATTTCCGGGCTTTCGAACTGAGGTAAACAAGCCAGCTTCCTTGACTACAGTTAAAGGGAAAGAACTCCAAAACCTAGCGGAGACCACTTCCAGCTGATTGGCAAACATCCAGCTGCAAAAATCGTGGCAAAAACCGGTCGTTTTTTAGCTCGTATTCGTGTTATTATGCATGACTGCTTGGACAGTTCTTGTTCAAAATGGCTGACACTTCTCGTTGAAATTATCAATAACTTTACACAGCTAAAAAAAAGTGGAAATAAACTTTAGATATACTGACAGTGATGAAAATGATCGTGCCTGATTCAGGAGATTAGTGCAATTAAAAAAATGAATGAGATTTTGCCTGGACTTATGCTTGGCGTTATTGAGATTGGAGGGGGGGGGGGGGGGGGGGTACTCAGAAATGACAGCGGTGTGGAAGAAAAGTGTATTTTTGGTTGACATTTTGCATTTTAAATATATTTCCGTAATGAATATCATGCTAACTAGTTTGGGCTTACCTCAAAGCAATATGCGATAATAATTTTGCTGTCATCTTGGCCAAACTCTCAGGATCATTTATTTATGTAAATTTCCTGAGTAGGAGGGAATGACATAGCAAGTGGTACTATTGGATTTTTTATTCCCCGGCATTTAGGGGGCACTGCAGTCGGCAGTTCAAGACAGGATTATTGGCAGAAAAAAGAGTGGAAAAGTCATCTTCTAGGCATAGAACACATGCAAACAAACATGTATTATAGACGGATGAAAGCACGTGCACACAACTCGATATCTTAAACAGAAAACGACAATGCACAAATGGTTAGTTGCACTAGAGAAAAATATAGTTATATTGCAAACTTGTTGGTGTTACTAGATGAAATAACATACAGTGAGTCGTATTAGGCATTATACACAAACATGCACAAACTATGTATTTTTAGAAGGAGCTTTTGAATGCACAAACGGTATTCTACGCCAAAAGTATAAATTACATAAAGGCAGTATTATGGACAAATACACATGCTACACAATGCATCTATATATGCAGATAATGCACACATGGCAGATATATTCTAGGAAAGAAAAAAGAAAACATGCACACATATTAGATATCTAGTAGAAAACACACGACCAAATGGGCTATTAGTATAGGCAGAAATACATGCTCACAAGGCAGTTTTTAGCAGAAGAAAACTACATGCTACTAGGCATTATTATAAGGCAGAAACTAATGCTCAAATGAAGTAGTCGATAGGCAGAAACTACATGCTCACAATCTGCAGTATATAGGCAGAAAATACATTGCTCGCAAGGCCTATTTATAGGCAGAAACGAACTTGCTACTCAAAGGCAGTATCTTACGCAGAAACTACATGCTAAAAAGGCCATTATTAACAGGCAGGCACTACATACTCACAAAGAGGTAGTATTATAGGCAGAAACTACCATGCTCTCAAGGCAGATTATAGGCAGAAATATCAAACTTGCACACAAGGCAGTATTATAGGCAGAAAGTACATGCTCACAAAGGCAGTATATAGCAGAACAAACTTGCAAACAAGGCAGGTATTGTAGGCAGATACTACACGCTTAACAAGGCATTATTACATGCAGTACTACACGGAAACCAGGAACTATTTTTAGGCAGAAAGTGGGATGCCTACAATTTTGCAGTTTTAGTATTTTAGGCAGAAAAATACTATGAACAAAATGTCGTAATAATAGGGCTAAAGACCATTACACAAGCAGTGTCGAGGGTTTGTACTCCCATAAGAGTCTAGGAATTTTTCGGACTTGGCAGGCTTCTCCCAGAGTGGATGAGTGGCTGTTGGGCTCAGTGGGAAGATTGGACCACACAAGTCGAGCCTCTCATTACTTAACAGATACGAGTTTGGAGAGTGTTGTTCAAACTTCTGACCATCTGCTGGTGTCTGTTATCTCGGTCCTGTTGACACCGGGTTATTTTTATGTGTGTAAGCGGTATAATGCATCACTTCAAGTAGTTATCAAAGTATAACTGAACTTCCACAGATGCTAGTAATAAACGTCATCCCTCATTATCATTGATCGGCAATTTTGAATTGCCTCTGTAATTGTGTGGTGCCAGTTGCTCTGGTCTCTGGTGTGGCATGTGATTCGGTTTTGCCCATACACTCCTGTGCCTGTGATGAGTTTGTGCGAAGCCTTTGGACGTTGGATGGGTTTAGGTGGAAACGGTTGCTGAAGAACTTTGTGGTGTTTGCCGCCCGGGTAAGAAAAACTCACTCAGTTTTAGCTTAATACTATAAAAATAATAAATAATGATAATAATATTTATTATATAATAATTAATTAGTATAATTATAATAATAATAATAATAATATTAATAATAATTAATAATGATATGATGATGTCTTTTTGAGCCGGAAGGCCATTGGCCGGGTATCTATCCCGGTTTCGTAGCGTTAAGCGAACTGATGGTTTTTACCTCCCTGTGACAGGTCGGCTTGTCTGTCGCCAGATACTTCACCAGCAGAGCTGGGGTACCCATTGGTACACCTGGGTGGAGATGAGATGGAAAATAGGTATAAAGTGTCTTTCCAACGGGGGAAAAACACCGAGCCGAGCGATGGATCGAACCGCGACCTCTGGATCACGAGTTGAACAGCTCAACCACTCGACACAAGGTGGTGCCTTCTTTATTATATGTTGATGTTGTTGATGATGTTTATAATAATAATAATAATAATTATAATTATAATAATAATAATAATCGTTGGAATTTTATTGCGCTGAATCTGTAAAGCAACAAATCAAAGCGCTCAGTCGATTTATTTTTGTGTGCGGGGTATGCGGTTTTTAAAATTTTGTCATCTATTCCCACCGGCACACAATGGCCTACTCTTTCGAACAGCGGAACAGGATTTAACGTCTGTGCAAGATGTTCTGCATGCGTTCGCACACGGGGCCTCGGTTTATAGTCTCATCCGAAGTATGACAACTATCAGTGGTAGGGGGCTTAGTAGGCGGTGTCCTGCATTATGCTACCTCAAAACAGGCACCATTGAACACCAACAAAGTGACCCTTCGGCAATGCAGGGCCCTTTTAGCTGGTAGCCCCACGGCGGCCTGATGTTGATAGTTTCACTGCTGACTTTCTACCCTCTGGATGAGACATAGCGAACGTGGATATGGCTGTGGCGGGGTGATTGGGGGATGTGCGGATACCTTCGTCCGGAGCAACAACAAGGGTGGAAGGCACGAGGATGAAGTGGCAACCAAAAACAAACCACCAACACCAAAAATACCTTGGTAATTCGTTCAATGTTATACGTATTTCGAAATAAATAGCTAACTAAAACAGCTAGCCATTTTTATACTTTTTATCAGGTGTCTCTCCATCACCACTATCTGTGGGTAACTCATCCACTGGCACTACGGGTTGTTCCTCTTTGTCTCTCTCTCTCTCCTGTCTTCTCTCTCTCTTCTCTGTTTGTCTCTCTCTATATCTTCTCTCTTCTCTCTGTCTCTCTCTCTCTCTCATCTCTCTTCTCTCTCTGTCTCTCTTTCTCTCTCGGACTCTCACTCTCCTCTATCTCTGTCTCTGTCTCTGTCTCTCTCTCTCTCTCTCGTCTCCTCTCTATTCTATACTCTCTCTCTCCTCTCTCTCTCTCTCTCTGTGTTCTCTCTCACTGCTGCTGGCATTTTACGATCTCCTGTAACCTCACAGCAGA
This sequence comes from Rapana venosa, assembly GCA_028751875.1. Classification (NCBI taxonomy): domain Eukaryota; kingdom Metazoa; phylum Mollusca; class Gastropoda; order Neogastropoda; family Muricidae; genus Rapana; species Rapana venosa. The sequence goes on along the minus strand of CM054143.1, from coordinate 26,672,737 downwards.
CCACTTATCTCAGTGATATTGGCAATGATGCTGGTGATCTGATTCTTTCCTATTGTCCCTCTTGAGTTGCTTGAGTAACTGTCATTATTAGATTCGTATTTGTGTTTCCGTTTGCATGACCAGCATATCTCCAATACCTCAGGGGGAGGGGTTGGCGGGCATTGTCTAAGGTGGTTAAGAGTGGAGCACGTTGCGTTGCGTTGGGTAGCGCTCGTCGTTATGCTGAACCGTGTTCGAATCTCTGAGGATTTTTCCCTCTGGGAGTTAACATCAGTTCCAATCCGCTCCCCGTAAAGGCATTCGGCTGGAGATAAAATCGCGGGTTCCCTTGTGCGTATGCAAGCAAAAATATCTTGCGCTTTACGTTAATCCTGGGCTTTTTCGAAAGAGTTTAGGCATTTTGTGCAGGTGGAATGGGATGACAAAATTGGACACAACTGCATACACAAGGAGGATGGATGTAAAAGGAAATTATCCTTGAAATTAAAATTTTAGAAATAAGTAAATCTGCGAGATTAATTTGCAACTGGAAGTATCAACACTGCCTTCGGCAATGTAGATCCTCCGAGTTTTACTCTTTCCTCAACGTTGGGTGCCAATTGAGTGATGCTATAGGAGAGGGCTTATCGGAAAAGCATCGGAAAACCACCCTGATTTGTTGCTGTTGTATGTTGTTGTGGTTGCTGCGTTCAGCAGCTTAATCCCTTTTGGGGTCCTCCCACAATGTTGACCTCTGACTCTGTCATTACACCTGTGGGCAACACTGTGTGTAGACTGAAGCCGCATACTGATAAGAGTGGCATTTGGTGTATGATTGTGTTTTTTTTTAAAAGTACCTCGCCAATATAGGCAGCCATACTCCGACTTCAGAGGATTTTTTTTTTAATCTCCTTTAAAAGGGGCGTGCATGTTGTGATGTGAAGATCTTGTCCCGGCTGAAGGCAATCCCAACACGTTTTATAACATTACATTACAACATTTTAGTGAAGGTCTTGCCTTTCATGGTGCCATCAATGGGAATGACATCAGCTTTTGGCGTGGGCTTCGGATTGGTGACTATAATCCGATGGCCCCGTAGTGCGAACGCATGCAGAACATCTTGCGCACACGTTTAATCCTGTTCCACTTTGCGAAAGACGTAGGCCATTGTGTGCGGTTTCGGGAACAGATGACCAAAATTTACGAAAAAGCCATACACACAGGACTGGGTGTAAAAATAGCACATGAGTACTTATTCCATTATTCCTAAAATAAAAAATTCTTCTGAGCGCTTTGATTTGTTGCTTTTATTTTACTTATTAATAATAATATATGGAATTTACTATAGCGCTGATCTTGTAAAAAAATCACAACAAATCGAAGCGCTTGCATCAATCATTTACAGGCATGCGACCTCCTTAACATATTGAACAAACATATTTCAAAAACCATGCGCGCGCAACGTATGAAAGCATTGCAAGCACACACACGCACACACACACACCACAAACACACAACACACACTCCAAACCACACACCACACAACACACACACACGGTCACACACTCGGTACAACACTTAGAAGGTGAAAGATTGAAAGGATTCCCAAAAAAGGGGGCCGTGTTATATTTAAAATTTTTAAGTCATTCATCTGTATAAGTAGTTGTGAGTAGTAGTAGTTGTAGTAGTAGTTGTAGTAGTTTGTAGCAGTAGTAGTAGTAGTCGTTAGTGTTGTTCGTGTAGTGTAATAATAATAATAATTAACTATGATTATAATAAGAATAATATAATAATAATAATAATAATAATAATAATAATATTAATAATAATAATGTATGGGAATTTATATAGGCTGACTGAATCTTGTAAAGCAAACTAATCAAAGCGCCTCAAGATTTCATTTTCATACCACTTTAAGTCACGGCAGATTTCTATCAGTGAAATTCGGGCTGCTCTCCCCCGGGGAGTGCCGGGAGAGCGCGTCGCCATAGCGCAGCGCACCCATTTTTTTTTTTTTTTTTTTTTTTTTCTTTTTACATGTCTGCAACTGTATTTGTTTCACCTATCAGAGTGGCTTTTTTTCTAAGTATTTTGCAGGGACATCTCTTGTTGCAGTGGGCTCTTTTTCGTGCGCTAAAATAATTAGTGTGTGTAACACACGGGACCTCGGTTTATTCGTCTCATCCGAAAGACTAGCGCCAGAACACACTCATGGTTAATGGATGGGGGATAAGGTCTTTCCGTCCAAACGGGGTACAAACCGCCGCCACACTTCAGACCCGGACTTTTCGCTTTCTAAGACAGGCGCGTTACCTCTAGACCACCATCCATTATCCTAAAATAAAATAATCATGAGCGCTTTTGATTTGTTGCTTCATAATTAATAATTAATTATTAATAATAATAATAATTTAATTATAATAATATTTATATGGAATTTTATTATAGCGCTTGAATCCTATCTGTAATAAACAAACAAATCGAAGGATTGCACTCAATTCATTTACAGGCATGCAACTCTCCTTAAACATAATGAACAACTTATTTAAAAACCCATTTGAGCGCGGCACGTATGCACCGCATGCACGCACACCACGCACACACACACAACACACAAACAACTCACACATCAACACACACACACACCCACACTCACACACACACACACACTCAACACTCGGAACAACTATTTAGAAGGTGAAGAAAGATTCACGCTATTAAAATTCCATTACTTCAGTAGTTAGTAGTAGTAGTAGTCGTTAGCAGTAGTTGTAGTAGTTAGTGTAGTAGTAGTTTAGTAGTCTGTCAGTAGTAGTAGTAAAACACGGGGTTTGAATCTCTTTACCTGTAACTCCAGAAGTCTCTGTGGGGGGGGGGGGGGGGAGGAAGCATTTATATAAATTATATGATAGGCAAGCTGGTCAGAGTCTCTGACGTAGGTGACTGCCTTTTCTTGCTCTTATGATGGAAATTATTCTAGAAAATCATGTCATCACTGTGTCTATAGTACCTATCTCGTTCATTACAATCTCATCCATCATCCATAGCATGTGCTTACCATTGAATTTAGAGGAGAATGCGATTAGCACAGCAATAGGTCACATCGCATTCCACTGTTTTCCACAACACTACTTTTTCTGTCCATGTCAGTTTCTGGGCCATGTTCCTCCTTTGTCCTTATCATCCGTATCCTCCAGGACAGAAATCATGTATACTTAGGTACATCCCTTTCTGGATCCTAAACTTTGACAGAGGAAGCTCCCATTCACGCTCAGGATCCAGCCGTTTCTCTTTTACAGCACCTCTCCCATGCCTTGCAAGTTGATAGTTCAATTCCCGTTCAAGGAGATATTTTACCTGGCGTTAAATTCAGTTGCAGTCTCCACTCTCCCAAAAGTCTTTTGTATGAGACTGTAACCGAGGCCCGTGTGCGAACGCACGTGGAACATCTTGCGCTCGAGTTAAATCCTGGTTCCGCTTTTCAAAAGAGTAAGTCACTGTGTGCCTTCCGGTGGAGCAGATGATAAAAATTTACAAAAACCGCTTACACACGGGACAGGATTAATAAAAAAGCACATGAGTGCTTATCCAGTTATCTCGATAATAAAGAATAAAATAAATAAAGGAATAACAAATTCATCCCTCGATCTTTCTTCTGAATCAACAATCCTATGCGCTTTTGTACCCCCCCCCCCCCCCCACCCTTCATTACCCCATCTCCACTTTAAAGACTTCTTCCACACCTTTGCTGGAATCTCTTTTTATGGGCTTCTGAACGCAACACAGCCAAGGAAGGGTACCCTATGCCATTATTGAATATGACTTGTTATACACATCTTGTATCTTTTAACACATGTGATGTTTAAGCGTGTGATGGTATGTGCTGTCTATTGATGTTCTTGGTTCCAGGACCTTGAATGGATGCAGATTAATGGTTTTGGGAATACTTTGATTTTGAGGACGTTTGCGTATTGTCTTTGTCTTGTCTATTTGCGATTCTTGATTCAGATTAATTGTTTACCATTCACGACAGAGGGAGAGAGAGAAGGAGAGAGAGGAGAGAGAGGAGAGTGAGAGAGAGAGAGGAGAGTGAGTGAGAGCGATAGACGAGAGAGGAGAGAGAGTGAGAGAGATGAGGGATTCGAGAGGAGAGATGAGAGAGATTAGAAGGGACTGAGAGTGAGAGAGAGAGAGAGGGGGGTGGGAGAGAGAGGGTTGAGAGGGAGAGAGGGTACGTGAGAGTCAGACTCGACAGACAGTCCATTAGGATGACAGAGAGAGAAACTTGAAACTTGAATGTTTGATAATGGTTTAAAAGTGGTAGGTTCCTGTAAGTTCATTGCATTTAGGGAAAGTAGGTGAGGACCGGCTATGCAAAAAAAAAAAAACCATTGCCTAAATGACATATTCAACACAGTTTTAAACAATCAGATTTGTATGGCATCGTCATCGAGGAGCAAATTATGTTTGTTTATCAATGTTATCAGTGAGTTTGTTTATACTTATAAAATTTAATACAAATGGCTGGGTAAGCTATGGAGCAGCCTATGTACACATCTTTTACAAGGAGATTCCACTGAAAAAGTTTTGATCATGGCTACATTTTCTCTCAGCTCTTGACTGACACGATCCGCATCAGTTCTGTGTTCATGTGATCAATTCACCTGTTCAAAGCAGTTCAATACAATACGTATGTCAGTCATTTTCTGCAGTATTAATTCTTAGACGCACAGTAGTAACGCTCCCTTGAATGTCCGGATTCATCTTTTGTAGTACAATTACATCACAATTTACATCAGAATGATACCACAAAGTTGACACCCCACCCCCCCCCCCCCCCCCCCCCCCCCCCTCCATGGCCTGCTCATTGTCAGAGCCCTCCAAATTGAATGAATTTTCCTCATTTAAGGTCACGGATGTTTATATGGTATTAGAATGATTTTACTGGTTATTTATCCGTATCACATGATGGTTTGGTTTTTTCTTGTGTTTTTACCTTGCTGTTGTCACCTGAGAGTGAACAGAGGACAGTACATGCCACAAAAGGGGAAAAGTCAGTCACAGCAGGGAAGGGTGGTGCTTTCTGGTCAGCAATCATAACAGAGACTAGGTGGTGTTGATGAAGTGCCCTGAAGGGGATGAAATACTAGTACTTATCCGGTCAGCTCTGTAAGCCTCTACTCCCTTCTATCTTCTGGGAGTCGGGATAGCATAGTGGTTAGAACATTGCGCTCGCAATCTGACGGAATCGGGTTCTGATTCCCGTTACTTAGGGAATATTTTTACCCTGGATTTATATATGGGCACAGACTGAAATCTCCCCAAAGTCCTGGAATGAGACTTTACTCCGAGACCCGTGTGCGTATACACACGCAGAACGTCTTGCGCACACGGTAAATCATGTTCTGATTTCTCGTAAGAGTAGGCCATTGGGTGCTGCGGGAACATTGACAGAATTCACTAATTCCGCACACACACGGTGGAATGAATGTAAAAATGCACAAAGTGCTTATTCTGTTATCCTCGATATAAAAGAATAAAATACAAATAAAATATCTTTGCCGACCTGTGACGAGCACTTTCGTGGATACGTGATAAATAATAATAATTAATATTAATAATTTTATGGAATTTAATATAGCGCGGAATGAATCTTGTAAAAAACAAACTAATCGAAGGCTTGCACTCACTCTATTTACAGGAATGCAAACTCTCCTTTAACATGATGAAGAAATCCTATGCGCGCGCCACTACGCACGCCTCACGCACGCTCACCACATACACACACCACACACACACAAAACACACACACACACACCACACACACAAACCTCACGAACAACACTTAATAGACGGTGAAAGATGCTGTTGAAAATTAGGGACATTATGTGGGGGGAAAGTCTCAGTAGGAAATAAGTGTGTTTTGAGGTGAGATTTGAAGGAATCAAATGTGAAGGATTTTGACGAAGTGAAGTGGGGAGGTCATTACGGTGGATGGACCAGATACAGAGAAGGAGCGTGGCCAACAGTGGTTTGTTTGAATCTGGGTGTTCGAAAGCACAAATATCTGCGGTGAACGAAGGGAACGGGATGGAGTGTACGGTGAGACTGTTACTGAGATAACGTGGGTTGCAGATTTGTGGAGACATTTGAAAAGAGGGGTATTGATTTTATACTGCACGTCTCTTGTGAGGAAGGCAACCAGGAAGAGATCGCAGAAAGAGGAGTGATGTGTTCAGATTTTTTTTCTTTATTAGACCAGTCGAGCTCAGAGTTTTGTATGCGTTGAAGAGAGTGGATAGACTGATGCTGGTAGGCCAGCCAAAAAAGAGAATTACAGTAGTCTAAATACGTGACATGAATTAGAGATGTGACAAGCTTGGAAGTTGAATCATGTGGAAAGATAACGGCGAAATCGCGAATACGCGCCCGTAATTCGATAGTGCAGATGGCAGGTCTGGGTGATGATTTTTTATGAGGAGTGTGTTTCAAAGATTCCTTCTCCTAATAGACTTACAGAGTTTGGACAAAGGAACTGACGTTATTGCCGATGTCTATTGAAGTTTTTTGATAGAGGAAAGTTTATGTAGGGTCCCTAATGGAGCATGGCTTCGGTTTTTATGGAGCAATTAAGCTTGTTAATTGTCTGAGTCATCCAGTTTTGAATGTCTGAAGGCAGTTGGAAAGATTTGTCAGCGGGAAGGCAACAGTTTTTAACAGTTCGGTGTGCACTGAAGTTGAGTATCATCGGCATAGAACTGAGGATAATAGGGTGGTTGTTTTTATATGTGAGAGTGGAGCAGTGTATAGAGTAAAGAGAACAGGGCCCAGGATGATCCCTGCGGGAACTCCACATTCCATTTTGACAGGTTTTGATTGTTGTACTTTTGTTTAAACTATACTTTTGGAAACCGGGTCTGTGAGTAGGAAGTAAAACAGGTGAGGGCTGTGCCATGAATACAAAACGTATTTTTGGTGGCGAGAAAGAAGAATTGAGTGATATTTGGTATTATAGGCTGCCTGATAGTCAAGAAGAGTGGGGAGGGAAGATTTTTCCTGCATACAGACAGCAAGTAGAGTGTAATCTAAAAGTATGGACTAGGCGTGGTTTCGGTGCTGTGGTTGGGGCGATAGGCAGATTGGTATAAGGTGGGAAGAAGATCATTGGAATGAAGGTGACTGTTGAGCTGTTTGAGAACATCTTTTTCTTGTACTTTAGAGATAAAGGGTAAGTTTGATGACTGGCCTTTAATTCTTCAGGAATGTTGGGGTCGAGCGGTCGTGCTTTTTCTGTTGAGTGTGACTATTGCTGTTTTAAGATGTGATGGAATTTCCTGACTGAAGAGATGAGTTTACTATTGTAGTGATAATAGCAAAGTTGTGGAAGGCATGTGAGAAAAAGGAACAGGTTTGGGATCAATGGTCGCATGATTTTATAGTCTTTCTTCAGAATTGTACATGATTCTTTTTCAACTTGTGGGATGGAGAAAGAGAGGAGTGCCAGTGAACTGGGGGCGTCAGGAGGCGGCAGGTGTGGAATTGAGTTTGATCAAGTCTGGAGGTTTTGTTTCGTACTTTTTCTGATAAGAAGCAGAAAATATGGATGGATGTTCAGACAGGCTTGGTGGGTGTTAGGCAGAGGAGTTGTTTTTGCAGATCAAGGAGATTTGAGGTGAGGGAAAAAAGAGATTTTATGATGTAGCACCAGAGAATTTGGGAAGTTAGTAGTCTGTCTTTGCTGAATGGATTAAGAGTTTGACTTTGTTTATTTGTTTCGGAAATGCTGTTTGTTGACTTTAGGTTTTTGACTTCCGCCACTGCCGTTCTAGTTGCCGGCGTTTGCGCTTCGCTATCAAGATGTCTTGGGATATACCCTGGCGCAAGGGTCTGTCAGGGTGGAGATGATCAGTAGGAGGTGCATGCTCATCAAAGCAGTTGGCGGAGAATAGTGTTGTAGTGTCAGGAGAGGTCAGTGTGGTCAGAGGTTTGTGAAAAACGGTTCGGAGTTGGTTGTAGAGAGTTATGAATGTCTAAGGCAGTAAGATTACGACGAGTAACATATTTCTTCTTTTCTGACAGGTTTTGTGATGTTGAGTTGTGATGGAAAAGATTGGCGGAGATGTTCAGAACTGTAGGTCGTCGGTGACAGAAACAGAATGTGACAGATGTGACGTGATACATGACACATGACATGAGATGGAGAGAAAAGCACAGGATTGTCATATCACATGAACTCTAACATTAAACGGGTTGAGAAACAAAAAGATGCGCAGCATCAAAAAAAGAAGAAAAAAGAGAAAAATGAAGTACGATAAAGTTCCTCCATCCTTTAGATCAAATATGAAACGTATTTCTACGAGTGTGAGATTTCAGACCAGCACACATCTCCATGATGGACTGGGTTATCTCAGGTCGTCAGAGGCACTCACTTTCCTCACAGCTCTGTTAAGCAGCATCGAGCGTGGATACCACTTGGATTAGTTGGGTGACCGTTTGTACGCCTTGGATTCTGTACAATCACCCTGTTTACCTTTCCGTAAATGGGTACCTGTCTCTTTAGAGTAAGGGAAGGTAAAGCTGCGAGATGTAGAGGTTGGGCTCGCCTCAATATGCTGGCCCCTGAAGGAAGTCGAGGTCTCTGATGCCCTGCTCCCCTACCAACCACATAGGTTATGGGACACCTTTACCTTTTTTTTTCTTTTCACATCTACATCCAATGTGCGTTCGCCTGTGTACTAGGCTTCTTTCAAAAACTGTTCCATGTCTGTGTGCACGTAACATGTCTACCAAGATGCTTTCATCAAAAAGTGAGGCGATGATTACATAATATTTCATAACTTTTTGAATGCTGTTATTTCGAGGACTATTGAATAAACATTCATGCGCTGATGTACATCCAGTCCTGTGTGTATCAGGTTTTGTAAAATGGTGTGATCTGTTACCATCGATACATAATATTAAACTTAGTCGTTTTCTATCCATAATGTTTGCAGGCAGTGACCCTGTAGGAGACGTAGTGTAAAGGAACAGAACCGTACGTTTTCTGAAGCTTGTTATAAACCAATCTTTCTCCCTTTGCGTGTTTGTGTGGTGTGTGTGTGTGTGTGTGTTTGTGTGTGTTGTGTGTATTCGTGTTGTGCGTTGCAACTCGCACGCACGCCGGTGTGTTTTGTGAGTGTGTATGTTGTGTTTGTGTGTGTGTGGTGTATGTGTGTGTTAAAGCATATAATATTCTCTGTAAATGTGTGTGATTGCGTGCACCACTCACACACACACACACACACCATATAGTGCGTAGCTCTTGTATTTACGACCAAACGCCTCGTAAGTAATCAATATGGTCTGATTCGTAATCTAAAATCTGTTTCATAACTATATCAGGTTTTTCCTACAATACTTCGCAGTAACTATGTGAAAGAAAATGCTTTTTATATCGGTTTCGTCACTATATTTATCGGGCTGGAAAAAACACACGCAACAGGACACCACACGGGATATGACGTCACAACATTGCGACAGTAAGCGAGACTAAATCCAGCCTAGTGAAAGGCTTGTTACTGCATAGATGATGAAAAAAAACAAGACGTCAACGGGGCAGCCTTCCTGTTACTTTGATGTACCACACATCAAGAAAAAATGCTGTGCTGAACAAGAAAGTTACAGGAGGTGCTACGGCCTAAAACCGCAAATCAAAAAAAGCAGCCGTTCTGCCCCATAACTTCCACCCTGGCTACGCAGGAACTAACGTTCCTGATCTGCCAAGGCCTTTCCATCATCTCATGAACTCAAAGAACATGGTCTTATCTCTGAGTGAAAAATTTTGGCTCTGGAGTAGGGACCGTGGATGACCAGGGAAGCCTTTCTGGTCACCAGCAAGCGATAGGGAGAACTGGGCGAGAGGATACACCGAAAACACGGGGACCAGACACCTCCAGTCATGGTGACCTGAGGGAATCCCAGGACGACTGTTCTTCGGCGCCACGCTCCTCCCCCCTGGCTGCCATACCTGACGCAAGCAGCAAAACGGACTGCCCTCCTATACACCCAGCCCTCTGCCCTTTCACCTTAGCACTGCACAACACTAAAGAGGTCAGTAGATTTGTTTGCAATTGGAAAGAAAAACTAAAAAGCTGGACAATCAACGTTCAAAAAAACATGACAGCTTTTTAATTGTGATGAAAAAGATTAATGACGTCCAAATCAAATTTCTATTTTGAAGAAGTGACTTTAGTCTTCCATTCGGTAGTGGTAGTCCACGACATTCCATTCTGCATGGATTTTTAACAGCAAAGCGCCTAGGTTAACTCCCCACGGATTTGAGATGTTAAAGTGAAAACATCGAAAATAGGAAGAGATTTTCAGTCTGTGAAAGCATAGTCTGATGTCCTGAAAACCACAAATGTGTCATTATCATGGTGGGATAAATGATTAAAAAGACACAGACCCAAGGAAGCACAGACAAGAACTTGGTTCAGGATTGTGAACAATGTTATTGCCTCTTTTCCCCATGCCAAAGTTGTTAATTAGCAAAAATTGCTCCTACCAGGTAGGGAACGCAGATCATGCAGAGGAAAAGAGATGTATTCAATGCTATAAACATGTTATGAATTGTTTGACAGAAAAATGGTTAATTCATCTCACACGAAAACCGAGCACTCATAGTTTATTTAGAGACCAGCTGCACCCTAATGCTCAGGGGTGGTCACGTGTCCTCGCCAGGAACATCGGACGAATGTGCAGGCATTGCTCTGGAAAAGCAGACGAGGAAACTAGAGACGCTGGATTAACACAATTCCACGCCAGTTACCTCTCCCACAGATCTACATACGACACTTCCTTCACCAGCCGGATTACAGAGATAGCCAGTGGCCACTCTCTGTGCCTAGACTGCTAGTACCATGGTGGGAGATGGCAGTACAGTGTATACCTAATTTTTTTTTAAATTCAATGGTTTTAAAGACACTGACTGGAATTTATGTGTATTATCTTGCAGTGCACATTTTCTCTCATCTACCAGTGACCTTGGCGGTCGTGGGGGAGACATGAAAGACGATGCGTGGTAAGCCTCCCCTCATCCATCTCGGTCATCGGCTTGCGCAGTAGTGCCGAGTCGTTCATCCTGGTCCATTCTCTGATGTTGTCCATCCATGACTTGTTCTGTCTTCCCCTCCTTCTGCACCTTCGAGTGTTCCCTGACTAGTACTGTTTTGGGCAGAGTGTTGTGGCGGGTGACGTGGCCGAATCCATGTCTAGCTTTTTCTTCTTGAACGATGGTGAGGAAGAGGGTTCCTGTGGACCTGCTGCAGTGTTATTTGACTCTTGACAATTCGTTGGTCTTTCGTTCTCTCCAGGATTTGCCTGGTAGTTTTCTATGGCATGTTGTTTCAAATGACTGGATTCGCTTTGGCGTTTGTGAGTCAATGTCCCAGGTTCACTTCCGTACAAGACAGGATCGACTGAATTAGGGCTTAGTAGAGCTTTTAGTTTGATTGGGAAACTGTCTCTTTACTTTTCCATTATGGTGGTGAGTTTTGTCATGGAAGATTGTTGACATGGCTATTCTGACTTGTTTCTGCGTTCGATCGACGTTACTTTGTGAGTGTTAGCCGCGTGGCTATTTAAAAAGCGTTTACTCCTACGTTGTTGGCCGTTCATGGTAAATTTTAGCGGTGGCATTGCTCGTGCTGTTCACAAGCTACTTTTATTTTCTCCGAGTCACCTCCATCCATTTACTCCAGCTCTGTTCTAATAAGGTATGGTCGTATGATCTTGCAGCTCTGTGTTTCTTCCGCCATGAGGGTCATTTTCAGCGCAACCGTAAGTTGTTGAGGGGTCTGCAGCCAATGGAGATGTAGGGTGGAAGTCATGGTAGGGTCTCTCTCATGATGTTTTCCTAAGAAACAGATTGAAAGGATCTGCGATATAACAGGCATCCTTGTTCGGACCCAACTGTGGTTTTGAAGTAGTCTCGACCTGATTGTTCAAGGACTGCAACTGCTTGCAGTGTTGTATAGTGCTTGAATGTTTGAACTAGTCCTTTTTCAATGCAAACATTCTAGGACCTGCCACAGGCCCTTCGTGCCTTCTCTGTCAAAAGACTTCTTGAAAGTCGATAAGTTGTTGGAAACAGGTCTCTCTGATTTTGAAGTTGTTTATCCTTCATGATTGTGGCAGTTAAAATCTGTTTCGATTGTGTACTGCCTGCCATGAACCAGCTTGTTCCTCTCGCAAGGTGTTTTCTGACCCTCCTTATTGAGTCGATCAAAATAATTTGAGCATGATCTTTGCTGGCGTGGCTGATATTGGGCTGATTGTTCTTTAGTTTTGGCATTGGACGTATAAATTTCCCCTTGTCTTGGGCAGGGTTATGAGAGTGATTGTGTCATTCTGTTGGCCATGTTTTGTCTCCAAATCTTCTGACAGTCTAGCAGTAGAGGACTCATTGGATGTATTTAAGCATGTCTGTGTTAAGGCTCAAACATGAGTAAAAATTTCAACAAATAAGGCTCTAAGTGTGTGTTAAATGCACGCACACAAATCTAGACATCTGAGACAGTAACCCGAGTCATGCTCAACTCCAAAACCACTGACATAAACACACATGAAACACTGCACTTGACTGACCCACCCCTAGAATTTACGGGGCTAATTGTGCACTCTATACGCCCCTATAACCCGGAAAAATTTCCTGGGCTTTCGAATGAGGTAAATCATGCCAGCTTCCCTTGACTACAGTTTAAGGGAAGAACTCAAAAAACCTAGCGGAGACCACTTATCCAGCTGATTGGCACATCCAGCTGCAAAAATCGTGGCAAATAAACGGTCGTTTTTTAGCTCGTATTCTGTGTTATATATGAATGACTGCTTGGACAGTTCTTGTTCAAAACTGGCTGACATTCGAGTTGAAATTTTGCAATAACTTTACAAGCTATAAAAAAAGTGGAAATAAACGTAGATATACTGACAGTGATGAAAATGATGTGCATGATTTCAGGAGATTAGTGCATTAAAAATTGAATGAGATTTTGCCTGGACTTATGCTTGGCGGTTATTGAGAGTTGGAGGGGTGGGGGGGGGGCGGGGTACTCAGATTGACTGCGGTGTGGAAGAAAGTGTATTTTCTGGTTAGACAATTTTGCCATTTTAAATATATTTCCGTAATGATATATCTTGCTAACTAGTTTGGGCGTACCTCAAAGCAATATGCGATAATAATTTTGCTGTCATCTTGGCCAAACTCTCAGGATCATTTATTTATGTAAATTTCCTGAGTAGGAGGGAATGACATAGCAAGTGGTACTATTGGATTTTTTATTCCCCGGCATTTAGGGGGCACTGCAGTCGGCAGTTCAAGACAGGATTATTGGCAGAAAAAAGAGTGGAAAAGTCATCTTCTAGGCATAGAACACATGCAAACAAACATGTATTATAGACGGATGAAAGCACGTGCACACAACTCGATATCTTAAACAGAAAACGACAATGCACAAATGGTTAGTTGCACTAGAGAAAAATATAGTTATATTGCAAACTTGTTGGTGTTACTAGATGAAATAACATACAGTGAGTCGTATTAGGCATTATACACAAACATGCACAAACTATGTATTTTTAGAAGGAGCTTTTGAATGCACAAACGGTATTCTACGCCAAAAGTATAAATTACATAAAGGCAGTATTATGGACAAATACACATGCTACACAATGCATCTATATATGCAGATAATGCACACATGGCAGATATATTCTAGGAAAGAAAAAAGAAAACATGCACACATATTAGATATCTAGTAGAAAACACACGACCAAATGGGCTATTAGTATAGGCAGAAATACATGCTCACAAGGCAGTTTTTAGCAGAAGAAAACTACATGCTACTAGGCATTATTATAAGGCAGAAACTAATGCTCAAATGAAGTAGTCGATAGGCAGAAACTACATGCTCACAATCTGCAGTATATAGGCAGAAAATACATTGCTCGCAAGGCCTATTTATAGGCAGAAACGAACTTGCTACTCAAAGGCAGTATCTTACGCAGAAACTACATGCTAAAAAGGCCATTATTAACAGGCAGGCACTACATACTCACAAAGAGGTAGTATTATAGGCAGAAACTACCATGCTCTCAAGGCAGATTATAGGCAGAAATATCAAACTTGCACACAAGGCAGTATTATAGGCAGAAAGTACATGCTCACAAAGGCAGTATATAGCAGAACAAACTTGCAAACAAGGCAGGTATTGTAGGCAGATACTACACGCTTAACAAGGCATTATTACATGCAGTACTACACGGAAACCAGGAACTATTTTTAGGCAGAAAGTGGGATGCCTACAATTTTGCAGTTTTAGTATTTTAGGCAGAAAAATACTATGAACAAAATGTCGTAATAATAGGGCTAAAGACCATTACACAAGCAGTGTCGAGGGTTTGTACTCCCATAAGAGTCTAGGAATTTTTCGGACTTGGCAGGCTTCTCCCAGAGTGGATGAGTGGCTGTTGGGCTCAGTGGGAAGATTGGACCACACAAGTCGAGCCTCTCATTACTTAACAGATACGAGTTTGGAGAGTGTTGTTCAAACTTCTGACCATCTGCTGGTGTCTGTTATCTCGGTCCTGTTGACACCGGGTTATTTTTATGTGTGTAAGCGGTATAATGCATCACTTCAAGTAGTTATCAAAGTATAACTGAACTTCCACAGATGCTAGTAATAAACGTCATCCCTCATTATCATTGATCGGCAATTTTGAATTGCCTCTGTAATTGTGTGGTGCCAGTTGCTCTGGTCTCTGGTGTGGCATGTGATTCGGTTTTGCCCATACACTCCTGTGCCTGTGATGAGTTTGTGCGAAGCCTTTGGACGTTGGATGGGTTTAGGTGGAAACGGTTGCTGAAGAACTTTGTGGTGTTTGCCGCCCGGGTAAGAAAAACTCACTCAGTTTTAGCTTAATACTATAAAAATAATAAATAATGATAATAATATTTATTATATAATAATTAATTAGTATAATTATAATAATAATAATAATAATATTAATAATAATTAATAATGATATGATGATGTCTTTTTGAGCCGGAAGGCCATTGGCCGGGTATCTATCCCGGTTTCGTAGCGTTAAGCGAACTGATGGTTTTTACCTCCCTGTGACAGGTCGGCTTGTCTGTCGCCAGATACTTCACCAGCAGAGCTGGGGTACCCATTGGTACACCTGGGTGGAGATGAGATGGAAAATAGGTATAAAGTGTCTTTCCAACGGGGGAAAAACACCGAGCCGAGCGATGGATCGAACCGCGACCTCTGGATCACGAGTTGAACAGCTCAACCACTCGACACAAGGTGGTGCCTTCTTTATTATATGTTGATGTTGTTGATGATGTTTATAATAATAATAATAATAATTATAATTATAATAATAATAATAATCGTTGGAATTTTATTGCGCTGAATCTGTAAAGCAACAAATCAAAGCGCTCAGTCGATTTATTTTTGTGTGCGGGGTATGCGGTCCCTTTTAAAATTTTGTTCATCTTATCCCACCGGCACACAATGGCCTACTCTTTCGACAGCGGAACAGAGTTTAATCGTTTGTGCCTAGATGTTCTGCATGCGTTCGCACACGGGGGCCTCGGTTTATAGTCTCATCCGAAGTATGACTAAAACTACTTATCAGTGGTAGGGGGCTTAGTAGGCGGTGTCCTGCATTATGCTACCTCAAAACAGGCACCATTGAACACCAACAAAGTGACCCTTCGGCAATGCAGGGCCCTTTTAGCTGGTAGCCCCACGGCGGCCTGATGTTGATAGTTTCACTGCTGACTTTCTACCCTCTGGATGAGACATAACGAACGTGGATATGGCTGTGGCGGGGTGATTGGGGGATGTGCGGATACCTTCGTCCGGAGCAACAACAAGGGTGGAAGGCACGAGGATGAAGTGGCAACCAAAAACAAACCACCAACACCAAAAATACCTTGGTAATTCGTTCAATGTTATACGTATTTCGAAATAAATAGCTAACTAAAACAGCTAGCCATTTTTATACTTTTTATCAGGTGTCTCTCCATCACCACTATCTGTGGGTAACTCATCCACTGGCACTACGGGTTGTTCCTCTTTGTCTCTCTCTCTCTCCTGTCTTCTCTCTCTCTTCTCTGTTTGTCTCTCTCTATATCTTCTCTCTTCTCTCTGTCTCTCTCTCTCTCTCATCTCTCTTCTCTCTCTGTCTCTCTTTCTCTCTCGGACTCTCACTCTCCTCTATCTCTGTCTCTGTCTCTGTCTCTCTCTCTCTCTCTCGTCTCCTCTCTATTCTATACTCTCTCTCTCCTCTCTCTCTCTCTCTCTGTGTTCTCTCTCACTGCTGCTGGCATTTTACGATCTCCTGTAACCTCACAGCAGACCACTTATCTCAGTGATATTGGCAATGATGCTGGTGATCTGATTCTTTCCTATTGTCCCTCTTGAGTTGCTTGAGTAACTGTCATTATTAGATTCGTATTTGTGTTTCCGTTTGCATGACCAGCATATCTCCAATACCTCAGGGGGAGGGGTTGGCGGGCATTGTCTAAGGTGGTTAAGAGTGGAGCACGTTGCGTTGCGTTGGGTAGCGCTCGTCGTTATGCTGAACCGTGTTCGAATCTCTGAGGATTTTTCCCTCTGGGAGTTAACATCAGTTCCAATCCGCTCCCCGTAAAGGCATTCGGCTGGAGATAAAATCGCGGGTTCCCTTGTGCGTATGCAAGCAAAAATATCTTGCGCTTTACGTTAATCCTGGGCTTTTTCGAAAGAGTTTAGGCATTTTGTGCAGGTGGAATGGGATGACAAAATTGGACACAACTGCATACACAAGGAGGATGGATGTAAAAGGAAATTATCCTTGAAATTAAAATTTTAGAAATAAGTAAATCTGCGAGATTAATTTGCAACTGGAAGTATCAACACTGCCTTCGGCAATGTAGATCCTCCGAGTTTTACTCTTTCCTCAACGTTGGGTGCCAATTGAGTGATGCTATAGGAGAGGGCTTATCGGAAAAGCATCGGAAAACCACCCTGATTTGTTGCTGTTGTATGTTGTTGTGGTTGCTGCGTTCAGCAGCTTAATCCCTTTTGGGGTCCACCCACAATGTTGCACTCTGACTCAGTCATTCCACCTGGGCAACACTGTGAGACTGAAGCCGCATACTGAAAGAGAGATTTGCGTGTATGATTGTGTTTTTTTTTAAAAGTACCTCGCCAATATAGGCAGCCATACTCCGACTTCAGAGGATTTTTTTTTTAATCTCCTTTAAAAGGGGCGTGCATGTTGTGATGTGAAGATCTTGTCCCGGCTGAAGGCAATCCCAAAACGTTTTATAACATTACATTACAACATTTAGTGAAGGTCTTGACTTTCATGGTGCCATCAATGGGAATGACATCAGCTTTTGGCGTGGGCTTCGGATTGGTGACTATAATCCGATGGCCCCGTAGTGCGAACGCATGCAGAACATCTTGCGCACACGTTTAATCCTGTTCCACTTTGCGAAAGACGTAGGCCATTGTGTGCGGTTTCGGGAACAGATGACCAAAATTTACGAAAAAGCCATACACACAGGACTGGGTGTAAAAATAGCACATGAGTACTTATTCCATTATTCCTAAAATAAAAAATTCTTCTGAGCGCTTTGATTTGTTGCTTTTATTTTACTTATTAATAATAATATATGGAATTTACTATAGCGCTGATCTTGTAAAAAAATCACAACAAATCGAAGCGCTTGCATCAATCATTTACAGGCATGCGACCTCCTTAACATATTGAACAAACATATTTCAAAAACCATGCGCGCGCAACGTATGAAAGCATTGCAAGCACACACACGCACACACACACACCACAAACACACAACACACACTCCAAACCACACACCACACAACACACACACACGGTCACACACTCGGTACAACACTTAGAAGGTGAAAGATTGAAAGGATTCCCAAAAAAGGGGGCCGTGTTATATTTAAAATTTTTAAGTCATTCATCTGTATAAGTAGTTGTGAGTAGTAGTAGTTGTAGTAGTAGTTGTAGTAGTTTGTAGCAGTAGTAGTAGTAGTCGTTAGTGTTGTTCGTGTAGTGTAATAATAATAATAATTAACTATGATTATAATAAGAATAATATAATAATAATAATAATAATAATAATAATAATATTAATAATAATAATGTATGGGAATTTATATAGGCTGACTGAATCTTGTAAAGCAAACTAATCAAAGCGCCTCAAGATTTCATTTTCATACCACTTTAAGTCACGGCAGATTTCTATCAGTGAAATTCGGGCTGCTCTCCCCCGGGGAGTGCCGGGAGAGCGCGTCGCCATAGCGCAGCGCACCCATTTTTTTTTTTTTTTTTTTTTTTTTCTTTTTACATGTCTGCAACTGTATTTGTTTCACCTATCAGAGTGGCTTTTTTTCTAAGTATTTTGCAGGGACATCTCTTGTTGCAGTGGGCTCTTTTTCGTGCGCTAAAATAATTAGTGTGTGTAACACACGGGACCTCGGTTTATTCGTCTCATCCGAAAGACTAGCGCCAGAACACACTCATGGTTAATGGATGGGGGATAAGGTCTTTCCGTCCAAACGGGGTACAAACCGCCGCCACACTTCAGACCCGGACTTTTCGCTTTCTAAGACAGGCGCGTTACCTCTAGACCACCATCCATTATCCTAAAATAAAATAATCATGAGCGCTTTTGATTTGTTGCTTCATAATTAATAATTAATTATTAATAATAATAATAATTTAATTATAATAATATTTATATGGAATTTTATTATAGCGCTTGAATCCTATCTGTAATAAACAAACAAATCGAAGGATTGCACTCAATTCATTTACAGGCATGCAACTCTCCTTAAACATAATGAACAACTTATTTAAAAACCCATTTGAGCGCGGCACGTATGCACCGCATGCACGCACACCACGCACACACACACAACACACAAACAACTCACACATCAACACACACACACACCCACACTCACACACACACACACACTCAACACTCGGAACAACTATTTAGAAGGTGAAGAAAGATTCACGCTATTAAAATTCCATTACTTCAGTAGTTAGTAGTAGTAGTAGTCGTTAGCAGTAGTTGTAGTAGTTAGTGTAGTAGTAGTTTAGTAGTCTGTCAGTAGTAGTAGTAAAACACGGGGTTTGAATCTCTTTACCTGTAACTCCAGAAGTCTCTGTGGGGGGGGGGGGGGGGAGGAAGCATTTATATAAATTATATGATAGGCAAGCTGGTCAGAGTCTCTGACGTAGGTGACTGCCTTTTCTTGCTCTTATGATGGAAATTATTCTAGAAAATCATGTCATCACTGTGTCTATAGTACCTATCTCGTTCATTACAATCTCATCCATCATCCATAGCATGTGCTTACCATTGAATTTAGAGGAGAATGCGATTAGCACAGCAATAGGTCACATCGCATTCCACTGTTTTCCACAACACTACTTTTTCTGTCCATGTCAGTTTCTGGGCCATGTTCCTCCTTTGTCCTTATCATCCGTATCCTCCAGGACAGAAATCATGTATACTTAGGTACATCCCTTTCTGGATCCTAAACTTTGACAGAGGAAGCTCCCATTCACGCTCAGGATCCAGCCGTTTCTCTTTTACAGCACCTCTCCCATGCCTTGCAAGTTGATAGTTCAATTCCCGTTCAAGGAGATATTTTACCTGGCGTTAAATTCAGTTGCAGTCTCCACTCTCCCAAAAGTCTTTTGTATGAGACTGTAACCGAGGCCCGTGTGCGAACGCACGTGGAACATCTTGCGCTCGAGTTAAATCCTGGTTCCGCTTTTCAAAAGAGTAAGTCACTGTGTGCCTTCCGGTGGAGCAGATGATAAAAATTTACAAAAACCGCTTACACACGGGACAGGATTAATAAAAAAGCACATGAGTGCTTATCCAGTTATCTCGATAATAAAGAATAAAATAAATAAAGGAATAACAAATTCATCCCTCGATCTTTCTTCTGAATCAACAATCCTATGCGCTTTTGTACCCCCCCCCCCCCCCCACCCTTCATTACCCCATCTCCACTTTAAAGACTTCTTCCACACCTTTGCTGGAATCTCTTTTTATGGGCTTCTGAACGCAACACAGCCAAGGAAGGGTACCCTATGCCATTATTGAATATGACTTGTTATACACATCTTGTATCTTTTAACACATGTGATGTTTAAGCGTGTGATGGTATGTGCTGTCTATTGATGTTCTTGGTTCCAGGACCTTGAATGGATGCAGATTAATGGTTTTGGGAATACTTTGATTTTGAGGACGTTTGCGTATTGTCTTTGTCTTGTCTATTTGCGATTCTTGATTCAGATTAATTGTTTACCATTCACGACAGAGGGAGAGAGAGAAGGAGAGAGAGGAGAGAGAGGAGAGTGAGAGAGAGAGAGGAGAGTGAGTGAGAGCGATAGACGAGAGAGGAGAGAGAGTGAGAGAGATGAGGGATTCGAGAGGAGAGATGAGAGAGATTAGAAGGGACTGAGAGTGAGAGAGAGAGAGAGGGGGGTGGGAGAGAGAGGGTTGAGAGGGAGAGAGGGTACGTGAGAGTCAGACTCGACAGACAGTCCATTAGGATGACAGAGAGAGAAACTTGAAACTTGAATGTTTGATAATGGTTTAAAAGTGGTAGGTTCCTGTAAGTTCATTGCATTTAGGGAAAGTAGGTGAGGACCGGCTATGCAAAAAAAAAAAAACCATTGCCTAAATGACATATTCAACACAGTTTTAAACAATCAGATTTGTATGGCATCGTCATCGAGGAGCAAATTATGTTTGTTTATCAATGTTATCAGTGAGTTTGTTTATACTTATAAAATTTAATACAAATGGCTGGGTAAGCTATGGAGCAGCCTATGTACACATCTTTTACAAGGAGATTCCACTGAAAAAGTTTTGATCATGGCTACATTTTCTCTCAGCTCTTGACTGACACGATCCGCATCAGTTCTGTGTTCATGTGATCAATTCACCTGTTCAAAGCAGTTCAATACAATACGTATGTCAGTCATTTTCTGCAGTATTAATTCTTAGACGCACAGTAGTAACGCTCCCTTGAATGTCCGGATTCATCTTTTGTAGTACAATTACATCACAATTTACATCAGAATGATACCACAAAGTTGACACCCCACCCCCCCCCCCCCCCCCCCCCCCCCCCTCCATGGCCTGCTCATTGTCAGAGCCCTCCAAATTGAATGAATTTTCCTCATTTAAGGTCACGGATGTTTATATGGTATTAGAATGATTTTACTGGTTATTTATCCGTATCACATGATGGTTTGGTTTTTTCTTGTGTTTTTACCTTGCTGTTGTCACCTGAGAGTGAACAGAGGACAGTACATGCCACAAAAGGGGAAAAGTCAGTCACAGCAGGGAAGGGTGGTGCTTTCTGGTCAGCAATCATAACAGAGACTAGGTGGTGTTGATGAAGTGCCCTGAAGGGGATGAAATACTAGTACTTATCCGGTCAGCTCTGTAAGCCTCTACTCCCTTCTATCTTCTGGGAGTCGGGATAGCATAGTGGTTAGAACATTGCGCTCGCAATCTGACGGAATCGGGTTCTGATTCCCGTTACTTAGGGAATATTTTTACCCTGGATTTATATATGGGCACAGACTGAAATCTCCCCAAAGTCCTGGAATGAGACTTTACTCCGAGACCCGTGTGCGTATACACACGCAGAACGTCTTGCGCACACGGTAAATCATGTTCTGCTTTTCGTAAGAGTAGGCCATTGTGTGCTGGCGGGAACATGACAGAATTCACAAATCCGCACACACACGGGGACTGAATGTAAAAAAGCACATAAGTGCTTATTCTGTTATCCTCGATATAAAAGAATAAAATACAAATAAAATATCTTTGCCGACCTGTGACGAGCACTTTCGTGGATACGTGATAATAATAATAATAATAATAATAATATATGGAATTTATATAGCGCTGAATCTTGTAAAAAACAAACTAATCGAAGGCTTGCACTCACTCTATTTACAGGAATGCAAACTCTCCTTTAACATGATGAAGAAATCCTATGCGCGCGCCACTACGCACGCCTCACGCACGCTCACCACATACACACACCACACACACACAAAACACACACACACACACCACACACACAAACCTCACGAACAACACTTAATAGACGGTGAAAGATGCTGTTGAAAATTAGGGACATTATGTGGGGGGAAAGTCTCAGTAGGAAATAAGTGTGTTTTGAGGTGAGATTTGAAGGAATCAAATGTGAAGGATTTTGACGAAGTGAAGTGGGGAGGTCATTACGGTGGATGGACCAGATACAGAGAAGGAGCGTGGCCAACAGTGGTTTGTTTGAATCTGGGTGTTCGAAAGCACAAATATCTGCGGTGAACGAAGGGAACGGGATGGAGTGTACGGTGAGACTGTTACTGAGATAACGTGGGTTGCAGATTTGTGGAGACATTTGAAAAGAGGGGTATTGATTTTATACTGCACGTCTCTTGTGAGGAAGGCAACCAGGAAGAGATCGCAGAAAGAGGAGTGATGTGTTCAGATTTTTTTTCTTTATTAGACCAGTCGAGCTCAGAGTTTTGTATGCGTTGAAGAGAGTGGATAGACTGATGCTGGTAGGCCAGCCAAAAAAGAGAATTACAGTAGTCTAAATACGTGACATGAATTAGAGATGTGACAAGCTTGGAAGTTGAATCATGTGGAAAGATAACGGCGAAATCGCGAATACGCGCCCGTAATTCGATAGTGCAGATGGCAGGTCTGGGTGATGATTTTTTATGAGGAGTGTGTTTCAAAGATTCCTTCTCCTAATAGACTTACAGAGTTTGGACAAAGGAACTGACGTTATTGCCGATGTCTATTGAAGTTTTTTGATAGAGGAAAGTTTATGTAGGGTCCCTAATGGAGCATGGCTTCGGTTTTTATGGAGCAATTAAGCTTGTTAATTGTCTGAGTCATCCAGTTTTGAATGTCTGAAGGCAGTTGGAAAGATTTGTCAGCGGGAAGGCAACAGTTTTTAACAGTTCGGTGTGCACTGAAGTTGAGTATCATCGGCATAGAACTGAGGATAATAGGGTGGTTGTTTTTATATGTGAGAGTGGAGCAGTGTATAGAGTAAAGAGAACAGGGCCCAGGATGATCCCTGCGGGAACTCCACATTCCATTTTGACAGGTTTTGATTGTTGTACTTTTGTTTAAACTATACTTTTGGAAACCGGGTCTGTGAGTAGGAAGTAAAACAGGTGAGGGCTGTGCCATGAATACAAAACGTATTTTTGGTGGCGAGAAAGAAGAATTGAGTGATATTTGGTATTATAGGCTGCCTGATAGTCAAGAAGAGTGGGGAGGGAAGATTTTTCCTGCATACAGACAGCAAGTAGAGTGTAATCTAAAAGTATGGACTAGGCGTGGTTTCGGTGCTGTGGTTGGGGCGATAGGCAGATTGGTATAAGGTGGGAAGAAGATCATTGGAATGAAGGTGACTGTTGAGCTGTTTGAGAACATCTTTTTCTTGTACTTTAGAGATAAAGGGTAAGTTTGATGACTGGCCTTTAATTCTTCAGGAATGTTGGGGTCGAGCGGTCGTGCTTTTTCTGTTGAGTGTGACTATTGCTGTTTTAAGATGTGATGGAATTTCCTGACTGAAGAGATGAGTTTACTATTGTAGTGATAATAGCAAAGTTGTGGAAGGCATGTGAGAAAAAGGAACAGGTTTGGGATCAATGGTCGCATGATTTTATAGTCTTTCTTCAGAATTGTACATGATTCTTTTTCAACTTGTGGGATGGAGAAAGAGAGGAGTGCCAGTGAACTGGGGGCGTCAGGAGGCGGCAGGTGTGGAATTGAGTTTGATCAAGTCTGGAGGTTTTGTTTCGTACTTTTTCTGATAAGAAGCAGAAAATATGGATGGATGTTCAGACAGGCTTGGTGGGTGTTAGGCAGAGGAGTTGTTTTTGCAGATCAAGGAGATTTGAGGTGAGGGAAAAAAGAGATTTTATGATGTAGCACCAGAGAATTTGGGAAGTTAGTAGTCTGTCTTTGCTGAATGGATTAAGAGTTTGACTTTGTTTATTTGTTTCGGAAATGCTGTTTGTTGACTTTAGGTTTTTGACTTCCGCCACTGCCGTTCTAGTTGCCGGCGTTTGCGCTTCGCTATCAAGATGTCTTGGGATATACCCTGGCGCAAGGGTCTGTCAGGGTGGAGATGATCAGTAGGAGGTGCATGCTCATCAAAGCAGTTGGCGGAGAATAGTGTTGTAGTGTCAGGAGAGGTCAGTGTGGTCAGAGGTTTGTGAAAAACGGTTCGGAGTTGGTTGTAGAGAGTTATGAATGTCTAAGGCAGTAAGATTACGACGAGTAACATATTTCTTCTTTTCTGACAGGTTTTGTGATGTTGAGTTGTGATGGAAAAGATTGGCGGAGATGTTCAGAACTGTAGGTCGTCGGTGACAGAAACAGAATGTGACAGATGTGACGTGATACATGACACATGACATGAGATGGAGAGAAAAGCACAGGATTGTCATATCACATGAACTCTAACATTAAACGGGTTGAGAAACAAAAAGATGCGCAGCATCAAAAAAAGAAGAAAAAAGAGAAAAATGAAGTACGATAAAGTTCCTCCATCCTTTAGATCAAATATGAAACGTATTTCTACGAGTGTGAGATTTCAGACCAGCACACATCTCCATGATGGACTGGGTTATCTCAGGTCGTCAGAGGCACTCACTTTCCTCACAGCTCTGTTAAGCAGCATCGAGCGTGGATACCACTTGGATTAGTTGGGTGACCGTTTGTACGCCTTGGATTCTGTACAATCACCCTGTTTACCTTTCCGTAAATGGGTACCTGTCTCTTTAGAGTAAGGGAAGGTAAAGCTGCGAGATGTAGAGGTTGGGCTCGCCTCAATATGCTGGCCCCTGAAGGAAGTCGAGGTCTCTGATGCCCTGCTCCCCTACCAACCACATAGGTTATGGGACACCTTTACCTTTTTTTTTCTTTTCACATCTACATCCAATGTGCGTTCGCCTGTGTACTAGGCTTCTTTCAAAAACTGTTCCATGTCTGTGTGCACGTAACATGTCTACCAAGATGCTTTCATCAAAAAGTGAGGCGATGATTACATAATATTTCATAACTTTTTGAATGCTGTTATTTCGAGGACTATTGAATAAACATTCATGCGCTGATGTACATCCAGTCCTGTGTGTATCAGGTTTTGTAAAATGGTGTGATCTGTTACCATCGATACATAATATTAAACTTAGTCGTTTTCTATCCATAATGTTTGCAGGCAGTGACCCTGTAGGAGACGTAGTGTAAAGGAACAGAACCGTACGTTTTCTGAAGCTTGTTATAAACCAATCTTTCTCCCTTTGCGTGTTTGTGTGGTGTGTGTGTGTGTGTGTGTTTGTGTGTGTTGTGTGTATTCGTGTTGTGCGTTGCAACTCGCACGCACGCCGGTGTGTTTTGTGAGTGTGTATGTTGTGTTTGTGTGTGTGTGGTGTATGTGTGTGTTAAAGCATATAATATTCTCTGTAAATGTGTGTGATTGCGTGCACCACTCACACACACACACACACACCATATAGTGCGTAGCTCTTGTATTTACGACCAAACGCCTCGTAAGTAATCAATATGGTCTGATTCGTAATCTAAAATCTGTTTCATAACTATATCAGGTTTTTCCTACAATACTTCGCAGTAACTATGTGAAAGAAAATGCTTTTTATATCGGTTTCGTCACTATATTTATCGGGCTGGAAAAAACACACGCAACAGGACACCACACGGGATATGACGTCACAACATTGCGACAGTAAGCGAGACTAAATCCAGCCTAGTGAAAGGCTTGTTACTGCATAGATGATGAAAAAAAACAAGACGTCAACGGGGCAGCCTTCCTGTTACTTTGATGCAATTCTGCCATATTTAATACACATCTTGTGAAAATCATTTCAAGTAGTGATGTTAAATCACTAAAAGAAACTAAAGTAAGCTGCCCAAGCTGCCTGGTTACTATTATCCACCTGTCTATCAGAAAGTCGATGCTGTAACAAAAACAGTGCAGCCATATACATCAGGAAGGGGTGGATTACGGCATTTTGTCCCTCACCAGTGCCTAACCAGACCCCGATATACATTCTTTGTGCAGCACGAGTAAGTGTTGGAAAGAATATAATAATAAATACTGTGTCGGGATATCTCCCCAAGGGACCAAATGATCTGAATACTGAGTGGAAAACAAACCCTTAAAGATAATGAAAAGTGGTTCATTGCAGGAGATTTTAATGCACATGCACCCTTCTGGATAAGGAATGTAGAAAAATATCTCATAATCGATTTGTAGAAAACATAGTTGACCTTTGTCTATGCTTGCTAAATGACGGCAGTGTCACAAGAACCCCAGACATTGTTAGTCACAAAAGCATCAGCCTTAGATCTGTCATTTGTGTCTCCTGCATTAGCTCCAGAGTGTGAGTGGTCAACATATAATGACACCTTGGCAGTGATCATCTGCCTATTTATCACAACTTTTTGTGGAACAAACTTTCTGTGACACTCAAAAAAGAAAAAATCCTCAAATTTAACTATAAAAAGCTGATTGGCAGAAGTTTGAAGACACCCTTGCAGTTTACAACACTGACAGCTTTGACACTGACAACATTGACCACTTTTTTTTCCAGTTTTACTGAGACCATTCTTAATGCTGCCACTTTTCTACCCCCAAAATTAATACGGTAAAAAAAAATAAACACAGGGAAATATCTGGGGACACCAGCATGTGAGGAAGCAGTTTAAAATAAACGCTCAATGTATAAAATTTATCTAAAAGAAAAAAACATCAGAAAATAATGTAAAACAGAAACAAGCTAAAATTATTGTAACCTTGTTTGTAGCTCAGGCTAAGAGACAGTTTTGGACTTCTTTTTGTACCACCGAAAATTTCAAATCATAAGGCCTTAAAAAAGTTTGGGAAAAATTTTCATGAAATGAAAAAAGGCGTTAGTTTACCAACTTGTCATTGAGACTGGAAAACAAAGAATTCCATCAAATTTAGAAAAGGCAGAGGCGTTTGCAGATATGTTTTCAAATCGATGCGTCTTGAAGGATTGTCACTTAAGTGTAGGAACTATAGAACAGAAGAGGAAAAAAAAACAGAGTATAATTACCCAAATCTCTGACAACAGTTCATGCATTAATGCTCAATATCAGTGGATGAAGTTAGAGATGCTTTACTGTCTCTTTCTACTAAGAAAACTCTGTCGGGTTAGATGCAGTTTTAATGATATGCTAAAATATCTTACCAGCAAACTTTATTTTTCTACTGCATAAAATTTTTCAATAAATGTTGGATTGAAGGTGTTATGCCAGGGGGATTGGGAAAAACAATCTATTGTCATTCCTATTCATAAACAAGCGAAACCAGAACAGACAAAACTAGTACAGGCCAATTGCTTTGACCTCACACACTGGCAAGCTAATGGAGAGAATTATTTTTCAAAAGGCTATGTACTTCTGTGAAAAAAATAAAATAACCCCAGTCAATCAACCCGGTTTTCGAAAAGACAGATCTGCCATAGAAAACTTGGTTAAGCTATCAACGCATATAAAATTCAGTTTGCAAGAAGAAAGAACGTTCTTGCAACATTTTTTGATATAAAAAGAGCGTATGATAAATTTTGGGCATGCTAAGTTGTTTACATAAACTTAAGAATCTGGGTTTTTCTGGGCATTTTTATAATTATATTAAAAGTTTTTTGACAAATTTGAAGTATACAGGTTAGAGTAGCTAAATCTTGTTCTATTTTTTAGATCTCTTCATATGGGATTTCCCCCAAGGTTCTGTAATATCGCCTCTCTTATTTAATGTTTTGCTGCATGATCTTCCTTTTGAAATTATCAAAGGGAATTCGTCTTAGTACAATATGCAGATGATATATGTATGTGTTTAATGTTTCTTAAAACGAAACACACCAAAAAGAGCGTTAAATACATTAAAAAGGTATACCAGAACCAGCTTAACAACAATCGATAATTATTATGCTCGAAAATGGGTTTACTTTATCCCCAGAAAAAACGTACACTGTGCTTTTAACATGGAAGTAAGTCCAGATGATCTACCAGCTTTTAGAATTGGGACCAACATGATTGAATATAAAGACACCGTAAAGTTCTTGGGGGGTTATTCTCACTTCTAAGCTAACTTGGAATGCATATATCGAAGACAATTTAAAATAAAGCAAGAAAGGCTTAAACTTTTTTAGGTGGTAAGTAAACAGTTCTGGGGCCAAGACCATTTTAAAAATGAAATATTTGCTACATCCCTTATTCGTTTAAATTATCCTATGGTCAAGAGGTCTTTTTCAGTGCGCCTAAGTATTTTCTTAAAGTTACAAAGTTTTAGACTGCAAAGGGATACAGGTGGCTCTTGGTGTGCCTTTTTCACGCCTCAGCCCTGGGAACATATAACGAAATCGGCATGTTGCCTTTAGATGATTACCGTCAACTGGCATGTGCTAAATTTTTGCTTAGAAACAAAACGAAGAAAACTTTATTTCAGAAGAAATAAAAAGTGAAATCAGAGTTTAATTTTCCAAAAGAGCGAAATATATATCCTCTTTAATGCCCATAAGTACATATGTGTCTGATCTGGTAGAAAACTCTGAAGTCAATCAACACAGCATGGACACACGAGAAGCAATCTTACCTTGCCATCATGGGAGATGAATAAAGCACACTTTGATATAGAGGTGTCTAATGAAAACAAGAATGACACCAGAATAATGGTTGCTGATGTCCGATCCCACATCCATCATACATATTTGACCATTTACAAATTTATACAGATGGATCACGCCTAGATAATCAAGAAAAAGGTTTTGCTTTTGTTATACCAGCGTTAAAAATTGAAAAATCATATTATATTGGTAAGCATCACTCGATATTTACAGCAGAACTTGTAGCAATACTAATGGGTCTTACTTATATCTTTGATTTTCCTTTGGGTTATATTTCAAATTCTTCTTTGCGTTGATTCTAAATCGGCATTGTATGCTTTAAATCGCCATGTTACAAGAAACTTCGAAAATCATATTAGAGATTAAGCATGTCATACATCTCTTAACCTTAAAGGGCATAAGTGTGAATTTTTGTTGGGTGCCTTCACACACTGGGTTCTTTCCAAATGAGTGGGCGGATAGAGCTGCCAAAAAGGGTGCAAAACATGGACGGGATGCAATAGAATTGCATGTGCCTTTATCCTTACAAGAAGGGTATAGCTTACTAGAACAAAAATGGAGAAAGGTCACTGATAGTAATCAGCAAAATGAGAGACTTTTAACTAGAACTGCAATCAATACCGTTTTTAAACAGGGGGAAAACCATTCAGAAGTTTTTAAAGTTTTTTTTCGTCAAAGAGAATTAATACTTTTTTCTTAGAATGAAACAAAATGCATTGATAACCAAATTCAGCAAAAATGGTAAATGCTGGTGGTGAGAATACCTAATACTCTTACTTTTGATGCCAGAGGTAAAACCTTTTATGCCCCATTTTTCTGAAAACCCCCTCACCACATATTCATAATTTAAAACGGCATTTAAAAATTTGTGAAAGGTCTTTGTGCGTCCCATAGGACTTTGTTATATTACATTAACGTTAATGACTTTTTTTTTTTTTTTTTTATTCCTGTTGCTTTGCCTTTTTTTGAGATTTTTTTTTTGGGGGGGGGGGGGGGGGGGGGCGGTCTAATTCACAAATTTTAGGAACGACGAAAAATTTAAAAGTCCAACAACAACCCAAACCCCCACCACCACCCCACTGAGATTACAGTCAAGCCCGGGTCAAAATGGCGCTAACAACGTTATGCGATTTCTAGTGAAACAGGATCGGTAAGTGGTGTTTGTGCATGAAATGTCACGAAAAAAAAAGGGATTGACACGAAAACTACGCTGTAAAAAGGGGAGAAGGGTTGGGAAAATCTTCACGATTTGGAATGGGCGAGTACATCAGTTTTAGGCTACCGGGAGCACCCCACAAAAGTTTGACATTAAAAAAAAGCATTTGAAGCAATGAAGCAATAGGGATTAGTTCCGCCGGTTTTAGGGTTATAGTGAGATAAAAATACAAAAACTTTTGAAAAAGATGTGAGATGAATGAGAGCTGATAAAGAATGGACAGCACACAAAACTGACAAAAACAGTCTGACTCAATGAACGGGGACAAGCCATATGTAGAACATTTTAAAGGGAAAAAACCCTTTAAAAAGGCGTGGGTAACGGGAAAGATCCAGGGGGCCTGTACTTCACTCCTAAATACCAGTTTGTATTTTTGCCGTTTCCAAGAATTTACACATGCAATCGTGCCGAAGAAAAAATTTGGTTTAAAACAATACTAGGGGAAATCGAAGCAGCGACTGAAAATGACGCAAATAGAAATGCGTCACTCACAAAAAAAAGTCAGCACAAATGATGACAAAATGATCTTGAAGCCAAATCACAGAATTTAAAGGCATGGTCTGTACCAGAAAAGGCTGTGAGCACACAGCGAGCACATGTATCTCATTCAATGAATTAAAAAAAAACAGACCGGGTACTACTCGAACCTCAAAACCAAGGGGCATCTGAAAAAAGAATTACGAAAAACCTCAGAAAAAAGGAAAAACGAAAAAATAATACAGTCAAAAAAAAAACAAAACTTCAAAGAAAACTTTAAAACCAAAAATCAAAACAAGACGCGGGGAAAAAAGATTGCAAATAACGAAAACCCCAGAACTACCTTTGTCGGAAAGATACGTGAATTTCCAGAAAACAGCCCCTCATTTGATATATGCGATACGAAACAAACAAGAAATAGGAATTGTGTCACAGATGACGGGTACTCTAGTAAGTACTGAAAAAGAAAAATCGATGAAAAAAAATGAAAAATGAAAACATGACTTCGGGCAGTTTCCATATGTTCTGAGTTGATGACTCTGTTTTGGGTTGGTTTGCGCTGAGCGATTGGAAGCTCTACGGATTGCCATCAAGAAAAAAAAATATATACACAATACAGACTGTCAAAAAAAAATAGAAAAATCAAGTCGACCCTGAAGATATAATTCCTGTGGTTTGAAAACAAAAAGAGGGAAAAGCAGAAACAGCAAGTCAGAAAATGACCAGGTCCAGAAAAATCAATGAGGTTCAAAGACACAAAAATAGTTATCGCCACCCCATTTCTACAACCAAAAAAAAGAATTTTAAGTAAAGAAAAATATTCAACGTTTTTTGTGTGGGGGTAATTGTTCCATTGAAAATATCCTTTCATCGCCACCCCCTGAACCCCCAAACGACCCCCGTTCGGACACCCCCTCCCTCAGCCGAGGATGTGGAATCTAGCAGCAGCTAGGTCGACCCCTACACGCACGGCTGGACATCAAAAAAACATAAACCACGCCCAAAAAATTGGGCAAGAAATTTAAAATCAAAAAAAAGAGAAATTGGATGGCAGACTAAAAGAAACAGAGCAGTACCTGAAAAAAAAAACGAAAAAAGACGTTCAAAAATTCAAATGAGAAATGAACAATACTGTGACCTACAACAATCGCAATGACAAAAAGAAGGGGATAGGCCAATACCCACGGAAAAAATCAGAATAAAGAAAATGTGAAGATGACCCATTTCAAGAACGGGACAAGAAATGCGACCATCAAAGATACACTGCGGGGGATGGAAAGGGGACGACAATGGAGAAGAGCACACGATGGGACAGAAGCAGGGGAAATAACCAGACATCACACCTGGACTGACAGATGGGGCATCATGGTAAGAAAACGTCAAAAGAAAGGAACCAAAAAGGATGGAGAGGTGACGGGGAAAAGTGATGTAAAGGACTGGACGAGCAACAGAGGGGCACTACAAACTGACGGAGTACGCCCAGACGACGAAAGGGGGAAGATGAACTGCTGGGACCAAAAGTTACTACCTTCTGCATAACGGGAACAAAATGGAGACCTATCAAACCATGATGGAAAAATTACAAAAGGGAATGTGTAATCAAAGACGGCACATACAGATTTAAAAATAACATTACATCTATCACTTTCATATATACAAATAATGGGGAACATGCGATAGCCCCCCCCCCCCCCCCCCCCCTTTTCCCCCTTTCCCAATACACATAAATGCACCTGCCCTCATGATACACACCTTACACACAATAGGCAACCTCCCCACACTACATCCCAATATTATACACGCGGCATGCGCACTCACAACAAAAAACGCGCACGCAACATGCACGCACACCATTCAAACACACACACACTCTTGAGAAACCGATCAAATAACAAAAATGTGATCAGATACATACGTCTTTTAAAAAAAAAAAAAAAAGTTTTTGATTTCAATTGTTGACCAAAAGTACTTACCCTGTGCTTTTTTCGAGGGCGTAAATGATCTACATACTTGATAGAAAAAACAGTCCAAGAGATGGTGAAATTAGAAAGTATTAGGTTACACCACCACACACCCCCCACACCCCCCGCACGCGCGCGCGCCACCACCCCCCCACCACAAAACACCCCCACAAAAAACAAAAAAAAAAAAATCTCTTCAATAATTTTAACCCAAAGAAAGTCTGTCCCATTAAAAATTTTTGAACACATGTTATCTTTTAATTTTATTAATTTTGTTTTTTTCGGATAAAAAGTAGGTTTGTCAGTTTTTTAAAATTAATATTAAAATATAAAACACTCTTAAAAAAAAAATTGATCTTTTGATTTTGATTTTTTTAAAGGTTATTTTTTGTTCCCGTTGTTTTTTTTCCTATCATAGACATTTAAACAATGATAAGAAGGGAAAGCATTTCTATGTTGAGATATTTAACGGAAAAGAAACAATACAATTCATTAAAATAAATTTGCAATGGTTTTTTCCACATTGAAAAGATCTCTGTGTTCACAATGATATTTAACAAAGGTAAAAAAAAATTATTATCGTGGAATATTAGAAGTTCTATGGAAAAAAGTGGATGAATTAAGTAAACAAACTAAATGACGTACACAAAAAAGACATTTGATATTATACGTGAAATAATTTTACAAGAAACCTTTAGAAAAAAAAAATTGTAAAAGAGAACCCTTTCCCAGGATAAATGTCATGCACTACTGAGCCAAAAAAGAAATAGTCTGTCAGTGCTTCAGGGGGATTTCAGTTTTCATTAAGGAAGATTATCGAAAAAGTAAAAAATTTTTCCCACAAATAGTTCAGATATTGTGTGGATGCAAATGAACAGGAAAACTCATTAGATCATCAAACAAGAATATTTTTTGGATGTGCATATATCCACCCGAATTTTCTTTTTTTAAAAAAAGTTCATACACAAAAATAGGGGAAAATTTAGAACAAAAATAAAAATTTTTGTCTGAAAGAGGTCAATATTACTGTGCGGGATCAAAATGCGCGATCGGGAAGACTGATGATTTTTAAAAATGATCCAGAACCAAGTTATAAAAATTTTCCTAAAGAAAATGAATATACCAATGTATCGGGTGCTAAAGGGAAAAAAATTTGTACAAAAATAGGGAAGATTTATTTAAATTTTTGTCAGAAAATAATTTATATATTAAAGGCGAACTTGGAGATTTCAGGTAAAAATTTACATGCTTTCAACCCCAAGGTTTAGTGTTTTGGGTATTTCATTTTTTCAAAATCATTTTTTGAAAAAGGTGAAACAATGAAAGTTTTGAGTTTAATGGAAAACCCATATTGTCCCTGATTTGATATAGATATCCAGATAAGACAAAACCGTTTTCAGAGGGCTATCAAAAAGTAAGAGACACACAAGAAGTTTTACTAAAAAATTTTTCCCCCAACAAAAACCCTTTTGTATGGGAACAAATTCCAAAGGCAAATTTTAAAAGCACTTCTACTACCCCAATACAATCACACATAAAACAAAAAAAAAACTGAAACAAATACAGTAATAAAACAAATAAAAAAAGTACAAAAGCAGCCCCGATTCCCCAAAAAGTAGTAAATGACCATTCCAGACAACGTCGATTCTTTCTAAAGTGGCACAATTAAACTTGTGGGCCAGAAAGTCAAAACCGGTAAGAAGAAATTAAAAAAAAAAAAAAATGGTTTGATTTGGAATTAAAAGTACAAGAAAAGAAGTGGTCTCTATAAATGCAATAAATAGAACCCCGTATAAAAATGAACTTCGAGAAAATACTTTATGAAAGAAACATATAATACTTTAATAAAAAAGAAAAAAAAACTTCAAAAATTCATGGTATACAGTTTCAGATGCCATGACGAGATCCCAGTATTTTGGAAAAAATTTACAAAAATTAAAAGAAAGTGAAGAGTTTGGTTAAAAAATCTAATCTATTAGTGCAAAATGGACTGAACACTTAAAAAACTTATTGGTAAAGAACCGCAAAAATCCAGACCACAAAAAGAAGTCTAAGCAGGTTTAATGACTTAAAAGATCTAATAACCCACCTTTGATAAAAATTACAACTGGGGAAATTACAAAAACAATCAAAAAGTGAAAAATAACAAATCGCTGGAAAGATGGAATCACAAACGAAAAGAAAATCATTTCATCTAATGTTTTAGAATAATGCGGAATATTTAATTGGGTTTTTTAAAAACGGGGATAATCCCTGGATGGAAAGTAGGGGTGAATGTCCCAATCTAAAAACGGATGCATATCAACCCGAAAATAAGAGGAATAAAATTGACAAAACACTAGGAAAACTTTTTTGTCAAAAACTGAACCATAGAATTTCTGAATATTTGAAAATAACAATAGTTTTTTTAGAGAACAACGGTTTCAGAAAAAAACATGCAGAACAACGGACCATATCTTCCTACTTAACAATTTAATGATAGGTACTGAAAGTAAAAACTAAAAAACTTTATTGCTGCTTTTTTAGATTTTCAAAAGCGTTTTGAAATGTGTGGCACGGGTTTCTTATAAAGTTAAACGAAAAAGAATAACAGGCAAATTTTTTAAAGTCATAAAAAACAGTATTCCAAAGCAACATATTTAAAAAAATACGAGGCAAACAAAGATGAAAAAATTTGTCAGAAAGGGGTTCTCAGGAAATACATTTTAAGTTTTTTACATTATTTAATGTAAATTTCAATGATATAGTCAAATACTGATGAAAAGATTCGCCATATAAAACCCCAAAAGACAGAATTTCCTTTTTTACTCTAGCTGATGACCTGGATTGCTATCAACAACCAAAATAGGTCTTCAAACTAAATGAAAAAATGCAAGAAAACTGTTCTAATTGGGGTTTAAAAATAAAAAAAAACAAAAACAAAGGTAAAAAGTCTTTACGAGATCACCCCCTAAAATTCCAATCATTTTAAATGTGGAGGCTGTAATTGAAACAGTAGAAACTTATAATATTAGGTGTCGTTTTTCATCAAACGGGAAATTTCAAGCAACACAAAACATTTAGTAAAAAAAAAACAAAACAAATATACCCTTTTTAAAAGGGGAATTCATGGACAAAAATTTTAAAGACTACTATAATAATCGTTTATTCGACTCAGATAAAACCTGTTTTAAACCCATGGAGCAGAAGTTTGGGTTTTCCTTTTTGTTTTTTAAGGGGGGTAAGAATTTCATATTGATAAACTGTTCAAGGCAGCTTTTCCAAACAGTTTTTGTATTAGAATTTTCATGTAAAATTTTTTAAACAAATGATAGGATTCATAAAAACTTAGTACTACCACTTGGTGAATTGGGAGATTTTTACGACCCCCCAAAATCATATGCAGTAAATCCTTTTGGGTTCATTTGCAGAATCAAAAAAAGATTTTATTGAATAGTATACGATTATTTTTTTCAGAAGAATACTAATAAAAGGATAAACACAGTGGGAAAAAAAAAATTTTGTACACAAATTGGGGTTCAAAATGTTGGGAAAAACCAAAGCACTCTTATGTTATCGGTTGAGTTATGTTTAGAAGAAAAATTTTTAGGCTGTATAAAAAAAATTTTGGATCTACCCAAAAAAAAGAGTTTTCAAAAATAAAATTTTTGATTTTGCTACCCAAAAAATACAGATTGGAAAACCCTATTAGTAAAAATGAAAAAAAAAACTCATAAAAAGAATATTGTAAATTTCGACAAGCTGCACATTTAATGTAGAGAAAGGGGACACCAAAAAAATCCCGAGAGGACGAAAAAAGTAGAAAAATGTAAAAAAAATTGAAGATGAATTTCATTTTCTTGATGAATCATTTTTTTTGATGAACTCAGAATAATTTGTTATTAAAAATCAAAAAGAAAAACAAAGAACGCAAAAAAATGTGTACATAAAATTTAAATGACTAAACCAGTTGAAATGTATCAAGCAGATATCATCGATTGTGTATGAGTGTTTTTAAAAAAGGAGAAAAAGAAATAGAAACAAAATGTTTTTAGTGTACATCACTTTTGCCAAAATAATAATTTTGTTGATGTTTTTGTTGTGTCAAATAAATCTACATGCTTAAATGGCAAAAAAATATTTTCGAATCTGAATCTGAAACAAACACCACACACCCCCACACACACACACAAACACACACAAACCCAAAAAAACACACACACACACAACAAACCCCCCTAAAACCCCAAACCCCCAAATATAACCCCCACCACAAGACGTACGCAAGTACACACACGGCGCGTGCCGGCATACACTTTTTTTCAGCGGGGGGACCTTACTGGCTGAAACGATATATATATATATCTCGAGGAAGAGAGAGAGATGTCAGCACGCACGCGCGCACCATGCAAAAACGTACAAACACACGCAACAACCCCTAAACACATATATTTAAATATATATATATCATATAATTTGTTGGTTTTTTGTACGTTTGCGTGCGGCGCGGTGCTGCTGACATACACACACTACACACACCAACAACCCATACCATTATATATGGGCTGAGGTGGGGGGTGTGTGTGTATGTCACACGAGCGTGCGCGGCACTACGTACAAACAAAATAATAATGCAGCATACATACATGCATGCATTAAAATTTCACACATACTAATAATACATCTACTAAAATTTTTCATACACCATATACTACATTAATTACCTACATACTACAAACAAACATCATACATTAATAAATATATACATACATAATACTACATCAAAACACACATAATACATTAAAAATACATAAAAATAAATACTAACAATACATCTACATACCAAAAAACACATACATACATACATAATTCATAACACACACACAAAACATCTACATACAACCCTTTAAAAATACAAAACTCACAAACACACACACATACACACACATACATACATACATACATACATACATACATACATACATTCCTTTCGCAGCGCACGTGTCTGTTCAAGGCCGTAATCGTCAAATTCGTGTTTTTTTGTTTTCGTTGTTATAGATTGTTTTTTCTTTTTAAAGGCTAGGCTAAATGCTTCTTATAATTAAACGATGCTCACATGACAGACATCACTTGTCCCTCTTTGAGTGCTCAACTGGGAGGAGGTACACATATGCTCGAAGTGTTCAGCTCTTACTCTGGCTTTGTCAAGTCAAGTATTGTACAATCAATGTTTAAAACTGGCATCAATCACCTCATGGTACTTTTACTCTCTTGACTCTCTTTGCA
>CM054143.1:26577536-26632536 GCA_028751875.1 Rapana venosa | reverse complement strand
ACCCGTATCTTTGTGGAGGGAGTGTTGAAATGTTACATCGCACAACCCATTGCATTTGTAGGAATTCCAGGAAACGTCTTATGTTGTTTCGTCTTCTTAAAGGTAATGCAACTTTATGCATCTCAATATTTTTTTTTAAAAAGAATGCAAGTGGCAAAACAACATACAACAAAACGATGCCGTAGGTCTTCAGAAAACTAAAGAGTACTACTTTAACCCATAGTGGCCTTCAATACTGGCTCATGGCTGAAGTAGTGCGTCTTTGTTTCCTGACATAGGTTCTTTTTTCAGACGGAGTATTTGTAATTTTATGGCGCTTAATTGTATTCTCGATTTGTCATTGTGTGTGTATTTTACACCATGGTATGCTTTAACATTTCCATAATATAATGTTTTTTTTAAAAATACCTTACAGATTAAGCATGCCGTACATGAGTTTTACTTTTTGTAAGGTGTCTTCACGTATAAGATGACTGGGCTGATAGAGCTTCTAAAATAGATGCATCAGTAGAATGGACATCAGCAGACGTGTACGTGCCTTCAACTTTACAAGAGTGCTACCATTTACTGGAATAAAAATAATAAAAAGTCATAAAAACTTATCAACTAACAGAAATGTTCTTAAACAGATTTGTATCAATGCTGATAATGTAAGAGTCATAAACCCATCTTAGAAATGCACAAGACTTTCTACACCAAATGCTTTGCTTTAATAACAGAACTTGATATGTTGGTGACCAAAATCAGCAAACGAAGTAGATGCACGTGTGTTGAAGATGTATTTAATACTTGTTTTTTTACGCGCTATATGAGTATCAAACTATTATTTGAATGCAAGAGTTGTCCCTCATTTTCATCTGAAAACTCCCTCAGCATTATGTTCGATTTTTTTTTTTTGAAAATTGGGTTTCAAATTTTGCGAGAGGTCTCTGGCACTGATATTTAGGACAATTAACAGACTAAAACAGATCTACATGGAGCTGAAAGTTTGAGTGGGATTTTTGTGAGCAACAGGATGAGCAGAATGTATAAATGAGCGGACATAGGTCAGACGTGCCCGATTTTAGCTGTGATTGTTGATCCACTACTACAAAGATGTGATTAAGATGGGAATTAATGCTTAAGCGCTTTTGTTTTCGTAAGCGACGAACTTCTTCAAAAACCTAGTCAGGTGTTTTTCAGGATACAATTCATCCTATTTGTGCGCCTTGATTTACACAATGTGGGGCTTGAACGCAATGCATCTGCGTGCTGGCAACTCCTGCAATGCCTCGCCCAATGATGTAATTGCAGTCTTACTTCTCTTCCATAGGGCCTTGTTTTATTTGTTTTTTTACTAGAAGAATCTCATTTATCATTCCAAGAACTTCTGTTGCAGCCTTTACTCTGTGCTGAACCAAAGCTAGGTGAAGTTCTGTTCCTCTAGTTCTTTTGGATGAGACTATAAACCGAAGTCCCATGTGCGAACGCACGCAAAACATCTTGCACATACGTTAAAACCCGTTCCGCTTTTTTGGAAGAGTAGACCGTTGTGTGCGGTTGGGAACGGATGACAAAATGTACAAAACTGCACAAACGGGGACTGGATTTTTAAAAAAGCACATGAGGGCTTATTCCATTATCCTTGAAATACAACAATAAAAAGAAAAAGGCAACTGCTTCCACACCGGCATGCTCACTTTAAAAATTATTAGGACTAGTGTGTTTGCAGATCTTTTGATTGCGTCCACCCTCTTTTTACTTTTTTTCCGAACATCTCTACCTCAAAACCTGCCCTGTGTTGTCTTTGCTAGCATATCATTGACTTTTACTCGTGAGTTGCCCCAGTTCCTTATATTCTTGGTCTATTTTCGGAATCAAATTTAATGTTTTCTTGCTGTTTACCAGAACAAAGTTCCTGTTTATTGTCATCGAATTCCCGTTCTCTTCAAGTGACAAAGGCATCGCTTTCCTCTTCTTTTCTCCTGCTTCTCCTGCTTAATTATTTTGTTGAGCTAAACAACCTTGTCCAGGTAGTTAATAGTTTGCTTTTTTAATGTTCTTCCCATTATCATTATTGGTCATGGCGAGTATTTTTCATGTTACCTCACCTTTACTTTACAGAATCTGACTTTGCCTTACAATACCTTAGCTTCATATCGGTATGATAGTGTCAACCAATAACTCACGCTCCAAACGATAGCAGTGTTGATTTTGAATTCACCTATCATTTGTGTCGTCCTTTGCTAAACACAGCCCATAGAAGCCACAGTAACTGCCTCAGTTGATTAAAAAATATGACATACCTTTTACTTTGGCTTTGTCTATGTTTGTTTGCTTATCTAATAGGGTGACTGATACATCCAGACACAACTTCTCCAGCTACTGAAATTTGCTTCAAGGGAACACTGCAGAGTTGCTGATTCAATACTTGACATAGTCGTGCTTGGGAAGCTCGATTTTCAGTCTCCCTCACGACAGTGAGTTGGTCTTTTCCTAGCTATTGGTGGTAGCTGTTCCTTTAGAAGTACATTAGAGCCAAACCAGATTATCTCCAGTACGCGCAGTGGAGGAGATAACCTGGTTTGGCCCTGATGTAGCAAGCCGCATTCCGTGGGATTGCTGAGGTCCTCGACAGCAGTCTTGGCTTCGTTACATAAGAATTGCTGTTCTCATCGCGGTCACCTCTCACCCACGCTCTTATCTGACGTTAAACATTTTCGAAGTATTCCTTGTGTTCTGTGTTCGGGTATTCATGATTTGTTTCTAGGACTTGTGTTGTCTTGATGTTTTAGTGAAGTCTGGTTAGCCAGCTAGCCAGATGGAAGGGTTCAGTCTTCAGGTCCAAGACCAGCACTGGCCAAAGTCTACAGTGTTGAAGGTTGAACTTAATTATTAAAACATGTATGTATGTTAGTCCGTCGTTTTCGAGGATGACCTCCAAAACAGCAGAGGAGGCATCTGCTGTTTCGAAAATTGGGCAGAAATTTGATTATAGTGAAGATGCCTTGCCCACAGTACATCCCCCACTCTCTCGGCCAAGTGGGCGTAAGGACAGTCAGCGTTGGAGATGTTCTCCAAAGGCCAACTAGCCCTCAGGGCTGCAGCACATAAGGACTGTACGAGTCAAGCCTCCTAGTCAGAGATTCATAGTCGATCACTAAAGACTAAGCTGTAAAGTGGAATTCCATGAGTGGAAAATCCACTGGTCATACAGCCTCTCACTTTGCTGCTGCCCCCAGCGTCAATGGTTTAATCAAGAACTGTGATAAACCCTAGGCGCTGACGTTATTGAAACAACAACTTGCGTGAATACATTAAAAAATAAATAACAGCAAATCGTGACTAAGGATACAAGCCATTCAAACTGGTGCGTGATAATACCGAATCACCTACATAATTATATAATCCGTGACTACACTCCACAATTTATTATAAAACAGGCCTTAGCTTTCGCTCAGAAAAAAAAAATGTTTATAGGTAAATAACAAGCTTGGCCAAAAATACCAATCCTCAATGTCCACACACAATGTATATAATGTGTGCACGTAATGAGCCTGTGCACACGGCTTCCACCTATCTATAATCATACATAAGCATTCGAAAACTATTGTTCACATGACACCAACATATCGATAATTATATGTATGCATTTCAAACATCAATGAGTCAGTTCTTCAGCCGTACCGAATTTCTGATATCCAATGCAGGTGGATCGGTGGTCTAGAGGTAACGCGTCTGTCAAGAAAGCAAAAAGTCGGGGTTGGAAGTGTACGGTGGTTCGAATCCCGTTTAGACTCAAAGCTTTTCCCCTATCCATTAAATCATGAGGGGTGGTCTTGGCACTAGTCTTTCTGATGAGACGATAAACAGAGGTTCCATGTGTTACACATAATTATTTAACGCACGCAAAAGAACCCACGGTAACAAGACAGTTGTCCCTGGCAAATTTATATAGAAAAAAGCCACTCTGATAGGGAAACAAATACAGTTGCAGACAGGAAAAAGAAAACAAAAAGGTGGCACTGCTGTTGTGGCGACGCGCTCTCCCCGGGGGAGAGCAGCCCAAATTTCACGCAGAGAAATCTGCCGTGAATTAAAGTGGTATAAATAAAATGAAATGAAATGAAATGTAACTATAAAGAGACCAAAGCAGAAGTCAACTTTAATGGTGTAAAAGGGCTCTTCATTTGTTTGATACCAAGGAAAGACGTTGGGAACGTTCACTGTTCCAGTACAAAACCAATCAGACGTGTATCAAAGGAAGTCTTATGATTAGATTAAGGGATACAAAATCAACAGAAATACCAGCTACCATGGCTTAGCGCCTTGGTTTACGGATTAGAAGGTCGCGGGTTCGAACCCCATAACAGTCATAGGTTTTTTGTCAGACTCCAGTCAGCTACTACTACCCATAGTGAGTTTGCTTTGGGCTCTTTGGAATGACTTGGACGGTACAGTTGAGCTTCACCTACTTTACGTATTCAATTTTGAGAGTGTTGCTCAAATTACCTGACTAACACTGCAGGTGTCTGTATCTCTCGGGCCCAGTTGACGCCAGGATATATTAGGAAGCGTAGGGTACAGCCCTGTCACGTAGTTTAAAAGCAAATACACTGTCAGAACAGCATTGTTTCATCATCCTTATCGTCGTTGATAATCATTGTCATAAAATAATGTCTCTAACACGATGTTTCACAGAAGATGAGGCAGCAACCCAAAATAGCAACAACAATGAAACAAACTCGTTACGGGTCAGAAATGCTTGTTAGTATTAGTACATAGTGAGTGTCTTCCTGGTCAGCAATGATGTACATCATGAATGTAAATTTACCTGAGACAAAACCTGTCCAGTTTGCAAAGATCACATTGAACAGAAGCTTTGGTAATGGGTCTTGCGTGTTAATTTCTAAGAATCAAAAGCAATATAAATAATCCCCATGCCCTGCTTAATACCAGGCATGTTGACACATAGACATGATCTATACAAATGCGTGCTTTAGTGGTGCATCCTATAAAAGTAACAGGTGTTTCGCGCATTCTGGTGACCTCCCACCAAGAGTGAGTATGCTGTTGGCTCATTGTGAAGACTGAACACTCAGCCAAGCTCCATAGCAAAAGCTGGCAAGGATTATATTCCGACATGAAAAAGTGACAGCAAGGCAGTTTGCATACATATACTTACGATCATAGTGAGTGATATTAGCATGGAAAACAATGGATCTGGGCCCCTCTGGGAGTTATGGTTTAAAAAAAAGCAACACTCCTGTAAATAGACAATTTCGACACTTTAAATCCAGATAAACACTATCTATATTTCCTCCTCTCTAACTCCTTCCTCACCTCCACTTAGCAACTACCTATCCCCCTCACCACTATCACCCTCCATCTCTCTGCCTATCACCCTACCCCTTCCTACTCTCTAATTCCATCCTCATATCACCCTCCCTATCATCCTGTTACCTATACCCCTCTTCACCTAACCCTCCTCCTAACCTTCCTGTGTAACTACCTAACCTCTCACCTCCCCCCTCCCTTACCCCTCCATACCTATCCTACTCTTCCTCATACCCCTCCCCAACACATTTCGGCTCCTATCCCTTCCTCCCTTCACCCTCCCCCTTGTCTCCCCCCCCCCTTCACCCTCCCCCTTGTCTCCCCCCCCCCCCCCCCAAGCCAAACCCCTTCTCTCCACAAACAATGGAAGATAGCCAACACACCTCCTCCAAAGGTAGATAATTAGAAGTTAGGGGGTGATCCCTGTAGAGATCACAAATTCCTAACTCACAGCTAAAGCAGTTACCTTCATAGTTTTACAACCTATTAATATTAAACTAACAATTCCAAATTTTGGAAGCGTTTTTCTATAATAGTTT
Source organism: Rapana venosa (assembly GCA_028751875.1). Classification (NCBI taxonomy): domain Eukaryota; kingdom Metazoa; phylum Mollusca; class Gastropoda; order Neogastropoda; family Muricidae; genus Rapana; species Rapana venosa. The sequence goes on along the minus strand of CM054143.1, from coordinate 26,626,681 downwards.
GGAAATTTAAAAAGTGATGTTTACAATTAGTTTACTTTCACCCTGTACTTGTTCCAGAAAAGTAAAAAGAACTTTCGACAATTTCATGTAAAAATTGTTACTTCATTTCCATGAGATGGAAGCTTTTATTCTGGACTATTAAGCAATAACATATAACTGTTTAAAATACCGGTGAAGGGGAAGTAATCTGACATAAAATAGCACACACAGCATGTTTGCAAAATCTAAACACAAGTAAACAAGGTTCATAACACGCTTAAAAGAATGTGCAGCTTGAAGACAGTGGTCACTTGCAAATTTCCTTACAAAATGCCACTCTAAAAGTGAAAAAGTTACACATCCCAAAATAAATGAAAATATACTAAACCTCTTTCTGTGTCGACAAATGCTAAGACAGCAACTTTTGTCTTCCTGGAAAAAAAAGCAGGAAAATGGACCAAGAAGGCGGACAATAGGCAAGAAGAAGGTGACAAAAAGAAAAAGGAACAAGGCAGAGATAAAAAGGAGGGAATTCCTAGCACATAATTTCCAGAAGTTAACATGACGCTACACTGACATGCAGCTCCAGATAGCTGTGGAGAAAATAGAGAAAACACAATTGTGTCACACTGCATTTGTGGTATAGTGCTTACTTCATTTCATGTTTGCTTTTTAGAAATGGTTATGTTTTGCTTTCATTTTACGTTGGCTTGATAGAATGTGTTTTGTACAATGTCGTAAAAGTGACGTAGCCTAAATAAACTATTCTGGACACAGCAAACCTATTTTGAGACACTGAAAGTGAACCTCTTCAATTTAAAGACACAGTCAAAGAGAATCACCATGTGTGAGCATAAAGATAACGCGTCTAAATACTGTATCATGTACTCGTGCGCTATAATGTGTTAATGTGGGCATGGATTTGCATTTGTATGTATGTGTAGTAAATGTGTGTGTGTGTGTGTGTGTGTGTTTGCGGGTGTAAAGTCAAGTAAAACCAAATCAAAATAATCTTTATAGAGGGTAAAAGATTAAGTTTACATAAGGTGTGTGTGTCAAAGTCAAATTTTTATTTCTGGATGGTACATTGAATAAGCAAGTGTGTGTGTGTGTTTTTATTTCTCTTTCTTCAATTTCTTGTCCCTCAGCCTGGAATGACTTCCCTCTCTCCTTTCACAAAAAAACCTACTTATGACACTTTTCAATCCAGCCCCAAGGCGTACTTATTTCAAACCTAAGAGTTTTCCCTCCTGTTTCATTTCTTATATGTCCCCGCTTCAACAGCAAAAATACCCATCACCTCACCAAAGTGTATGACCTCCATATGTGTGTGCATGTGTGTGTTTGAATTTGTTAAAAAACCATTTGTGGTTTGGTTGTAAGTATAAAAATAAGTTGAATGCAAGCGCTTTGATTTGTTTTACAAGATATAGCATTATACAAAGTGCATTATGATAATTATACAAATAATAGTAACAATAATAATTATTATTATTATTATTATTATTGTTATTATTGTTATTTTGTTGTTGTTTATAGCCCCATGACCACGGAGGCCATATTAAGACTGTCACCTCATTTAATTACAATAAGTGCAACGTTTTTCACTTCAAATTTAAGATCAAGATCTCCAAATCCCTTCAAGCATCCAACACAGTCAACGCGAAAAACAATCACATTGATTCTTCAATTATGTATGGCCAGCCAAACCAGGCCGTACTGAGTGTGCCCTGAATTTAACCCCCCCCCCCCCCCCCCCCCCACATTCCCCACTCCAGATAACAAATTTGCCAGTGACAATTCTCTTTAAGCTGTAAGTTATTTTGTGTGTTTTAAGTTATGCTGCATATGGACACTGCTCAACTGTATGTAGAGTTTTTGACACATTCCTTGAGCGTGATAACATGCTCATTTTATTTTATGGCAATATTACCTTTCCTCCATAGGCTATCATATACAGTTATATTCCTTTTTATTGTTTGAAATCGCTCAGAAATCCAGATAAAAATGTGTATTTAATGGAATCGAAGCACCAATTTTTTTATATAAAATAGTAGAATGTGCTGTTTACCTGTATGAAAGAATGACCTGGTCAAACTAAATGATTTAGAATAAGCTTACTTCTCGATTCCTGAACATATTATAGGAAAAGACACCTTTACAGTTAGGAAATGTTAGTTCAATAATATATTGTAAAACTATGTAGGCAGTAACTTAAGCTGTGAGTTAGGAATTTGTGATCTATTAGGAGATCACCTCCTAACTTCTAATCCTCTGATGTTTGGAGGAGATGTGTTTTCTATTTTCCCCTGTTTGTGCTGTTTCGATTTTTGTTTTAATTATTTTTCTTTTAAGTTAAGAGCTGGGGGATAGAAGAAAGGATGGGTAGGTTGGAGGAGGGTGGCAGGTGTGAAGAGTAGGATAAGCAATGAGGGAAGGGTTGTGGGACATAGTTTAGGGAGAGAGATGGGGGTGGAAGAAGGGAGATAGTGTAGGGGGTATGGGTGGGGAGAAGTTTAGGAATGTGGGGGTGAGATTGTGGAGGGGGGAGGAGGGTTAAGCTGGAGATGGTGGGCCTATAAGTGGGCCATATTAAACCTTTAAGCATCACAGCAAGTGGGGAAACAGATGGCTAGTGTGGTGGTTTCCCATGCCAGCATTGTAAAGGAGGGTCCAAAGTGTGTGTATACTGAGAGAGGCACGCTGTCACCCTCATTTGGACAACGTCATTGGATTAACTGCTGCACTACCACCTGCTTTAGGGATGTGGTTTTGTGAGTTGCTCAGACCACTTCACTAACACTGCAGGTGTCTGTATCTCTCCAACCCTATTGACACCGTGATACATCATCATAGGAAGCATGGAGTATAGCTCTGTCAAGCAGTCTTAAAGCACATGCACCTCCAACACAGCATCATTTCACCGTCTTCATAGATGCTGATCATTACACAATGGATATTGTCTATGACTCATTGGCATCTGTTGCTGTTGTCACATAGTGACGTCAGTTTGCTTTTCTCATGCCTTTCTCTACCTGTTGTGACTTTGTGTCAGTAACTTTTTTTCAGAGATCAACAGGCATGGGTCATTGGATAGACATATTACCTAGTCTCGTGACTGAGCTGTTTGCTGTCATCATAGGGGGTTTTGTAAGCGGTGCCTTGTGAGCTCAGAACAGGCACCACTGAACATCTCATCTGCTCCCGTACCCCCCTCCAGGTTTGTAGGGGCACTGTGGTGACGGAGATTGCACCAGTTGGCTCCATTAATTTTGCGGTGGTTGTGGGCAAGTGCCTGGGTTGTAGACAAAATCTTCCTGGTCTATTTCACGATGTTGCATGCCCATTTCTTCTTCAGCCTGACTCGCCTTCGCTCCCCCCTGCAATGTTCCTTGCAATATGGTATTTGAGAGCCCATTTTATCTTGTCACATGCCCGTATTATCTGAGCTTCCTTTTCTTGACTGTGGTCAGCAGGTCTTCGTAGTGCTGTACTTGTTGGATGATGGTTTGTCAGACTTCTTCGATGGTAATGTGGTCCACGTATGAAATGTCAAGGAGTCTTCTAAGGCATCTTATCTCCAAAGCCTGGATACAGTGTCCAGGATTTGCATGCATACAGATATGGGGAGATGACCAGTGCATGCAGTAGCTTGATCCTGGTGATGGGAGAGATGTTTCAGTCTTTCCAGATAGTCTTGAGCTTCGCCATTGCTGCTACTGTTTATGCAGCTCTTACAAGGATTTCGGTCTTTTAAACCTTCTTCACTAATAATAGCTCAAGGGTACCTGAAGTGATCTACAACCGCAAGTTCTTTTCCACTGACTGTGATCTTTGCAGTGATTGGCTGGGCATTGTTTGTCATGAGTTGTGTCTTCTCGCCACTGATCTCCATGCCATATTTTTTTTGAAGATGTTTCGTCCAGGTGGTACACTAGGTTGGCTAGTTCTTTTTCATTCCCTGCCAGTTCGTCAATGTCATCGGCAAACCTGAGGTTGGTGATTGTCCGCCCTCCAATACTGGCTGTGCCAGTGTAATCTTCTAAGGCATCAGTCATTATGCTCTCAAGAAAGACATTGGACAGTGTGAGCAATAGGTGACAGGTTGACGGACCCCCACTGAGGTATGGAACCATTCTCCAACAGTGCCTTGAACAAGTACTGTGCTGGTGACTTTTGCGTATAGCTCTGTGATGGTCTGGATGGTCTTTTGTCCCATGTTGTGCTTCTTTATTGTGGCCCATAATTTGTCATTTCATACATGGTCAAACGTCTTTTTGAAGTCTATGAAGAAGTGGTACAGTTTATGTTGGTGCTAGCTGTATTTCTTACACAAAACTTGCAGGTTGAATATTTGTTTTGTGATACTTCTGTTTGGGTGGAAACCTGTCTGTTCTTCGGTGATGATCTATTATGCCCATGGCTTTAGTCTGTTCAAGATAACTTTTACAATTACATTACTGGCATGGATTATGAGGCTGATCTTTCTGGTATTGCTGTAGATTACCTTTCTTGGGGAGCATAATGATGATTGATTGGCTCCAAGGTTTTGGCCAGACTTTTCTGGTCTGCCAGATCTTGTTGCAAATTCTTGTGAGGATATCTATCACTGATGTCCCCCCGTGTTTGATCAGCTATGCTGGGATGTTGCCAATGCATGCAGCTTCCACATTTTTCAGCGATTTGATTGTTGCTTCAACTTCTCCACGAAGGATAGGGAAGTTGTCATCCTCTGACGAGTCCTGACTTATAAGTACGCTGGGGTCACCTTGTGTCTGATGGTTGTAGAGCTCTGAACAGTCTTCTGCCCATCTGCTAATGATATCTTTTACTTCTGTGAGGCAGTTCCCGTCCTTGTCATCGATGTTGTTGACTCTTGCCTGCTTCTTCTGTGTGAGCTCTTTTATAATTTGATAGGCTTTTCTGCTATTGTTCTTAGACAATTTTTCTTCGATATCTGAGCAATCTTTCTCCATCTAATTCTTCTTTGGCCTTGCTCATGTCTTTCTTGATCTTTTTGTTGATCTATCTGTATTCCCCTCTGACCAAAAAGCAGTGCAAAGCCCTTCAGGCTGGTGACCCAATGGCGCCTGATATTGAAAGCGTTCATGTGGACTCCTCACCCTGACGATGCAACATAATGATTCTGGATATGGCTGAGGTAGGTATCTCTCTCTCTCTCTCTCTCTCTCTCTCTCTCTCTCTCTCTCTCTCTCTCTCTCTCTCTCTCTCTCTCTCTCTCTCTCTCTCTCTTTATCCCTCACTCTCTCATCTCTCTCTCTCTCTCTCTCTCTCTCTCTCTCTCTCTCTCTCTCTCTCTCTCTCTCTCTCTCTCTCTCTCTCTCTCTCTCTTTCTCTATTTCTTTCTTTTTGTCTCATATTACTAATGCCGTACTTCACTTATACTTTTTTCTCTTATTTAAGGTTGAAGCCTAAATATCAATGTTGATTCACAACTTTTAACACACTATCACTTTATGAGTAGAACGCAGAACATCTTGCGCACACGTTAAATCCTGTTCCGCTTTTCGCAAGAGTAGGCCATTGTGTGCCGGTGCTAACAGATGACACAATTTACAAAACCGAATACACACAGGGGCTGGATGTAAAAAAAAAAAAGCACATGAATGCTTATTCCATTATCCTCGATATAAAAGAATTTTTAAAAAGTTATTGAGTAATGCATTGCTTCTCTCTTGAAGGGAAAAGGTGATCAGTTTCTCTGCAGGAAGGAATCTATGTAGCGAATAGCTTTTTGGGGAGGGTTAAATACCTGTCTTCTGTGCCACAGAAGACTCCTCAAAATATCATACAAAGAACACAAGACCAACAACTATGTGAAAGAAGAAATCAAAAAGCGTGTGGGCCCCCAAGAACCTCTGCTCTCCACCATAAAGAGCCGAAAACTGGTGTGGTTTGGTCACACCTCAAGACACAACACCTTAGCAAAAACCATCCTGCAGGGAACAGTTGAAGGCAAGAGAAGAAGAGGCCGCCAAAAGAAATCATGGGTTGACAACATCAAAGAATGGACCGACCAACTCCTGCAACACCTTCTACTAGCCACACAGAATCGTGAAGCATGGAAAAAGATCTCTGTCGCGTCTTCTCTCATGTTCCCCCTACGTTCTTTGAGACATGGGACTGAGTGAGTGAGTGAGTGAAATACCTGTAGTTTGATCATGATCATGCTAAGACTCAACTACAAACAACCACAGCAGGCTCGCAAGATCTCGCTGTATTTACTACATGCCGTTGAGTGCTGTTAAAAAGCAAGAACATTTCATCTTTATAAAACTCATTAGAAATCCACAATCATATATACTTATGTGTATCAATGACATTGCTGTGTTCAAATTGTATGCACAACATTTTTTTGTATCTTCTTTCCTTAGGCCTGACGAATGTATAATCTAATACACAATGCATCAATTCCAGATTCAGGGTTTTCTCTGTCTCTTTGTTTCTGCCTCAGTCTCTCACTGTTTTTTGTTTTTTTAATCCTGATTCAAGAAAAACAGCATAAGTACTTGCTCGACTATAATATATGTAGCAAAGTGTCAAAGCATGCCTGTAATTCACTGGTGTATTAGAGTGTATGCCACCATCCTGAGTTGTGTATGTGTGTGTGTGCGTGTGTATGTATGTGTGTGTTTGTGCGTGTGTGTATGTGGGTGTATGTGCGTGCGTGCGTGTGTGTATGTGCGTGTCTGTGTGTGAGTGTGTGTGTGTACGTGTGTGTGTGTGTGCGTGTGTTTCCAGCAAGGTCTTTCAGACAGAATCAATCTGTTGCTGTTCTGGCTGGCTGTGGCAGACCTGGGTAACTTAGTTTGCCAGTTACTCCTGATGCCCAGCTGCTACCTGGAAGACCCCATTCAGATGAACAACTGGGACATGGTGGTCGTCATTTACGTGGGCCCCATCAACTGGTGGATAGGCTTTGTCTCTGGGATGCTCGTGCTGCTTCTCAGTGTGGACCGATGTCTCTCCGTCATTGCGCCCTTCAAAGCAAAGACATTGTTGAAGTACAGGTAAGGGTTGAGCGTTTATAATATTGGATCTCCCTGGTGGCGGTATCGGGGGCCCGTTTACTATCAATAGCATCCCTATGTTCTAGAAATGCTGTAGGAGAAACTCTCCTTCTTTTTTCATCCCTCTCTTTGCTTCTGCCTTGTTCCTTTCCTTCCTGCCTCCTCCTTCTTGTCTTTTTTTGCCTTCTAGGGTCACATTTTTGGGTCTTTTTTTTAAAAGAAAGATTTGAACTAGAACAATTCGTTATCACGCCAAAGTTGGATGCGTTGAGCTTAACTTGTCATGTGCTTAACGGCAGTGCAAAGCATTTTCTCTCATATGACAGACAAAGAATAAGTGATGTCTGATGGTTCGACGATGAAGAATATGAACATTATTAGGTGACACTGAGTGGAGTGAGTTATTCAAACGGGACAGGTGGAACAAACAGGGACGCTGTATCGGGTCGTCCTTTACATCAAAACAGTGGCAACTGCACAAATTGCAATGCGTAGTGAATGAGTTTGTACATTGCCACTACCATGATGTAACTGATATCAGGTTTTGATTCATTCGGCATATTCATTTTTTTTAAATTATTATTCATTATGGTGATATTTCCCTGGATTCGTAAAAGGAAATTAAGAAAACTGGTTACACAGTATTTACACAAAAGAGGTGCATGACATTCATTTAAGTATATCGTATTTCCCATACCTTGATACGCAGATAAGTGCGCCTTACAGATTTGCGACATCGCCTAGGAATGAAATTTTTTCCAACCACATAGTATAAAATAGGTTTCTGTTTGCTATCATCTGGCATCAGCTAAACATACATGCACACACACACACACACACACACACACACACACACACACACACATGCACACATGCACACACACACACACACACACGTTGAATCCTCTCCCGCTTTTCGACAGAGTAGGCCATTGTGTGCCTGTGGAAACAGATGCTATTATTAACAAAAACCGCATACACCTGGATACTGGATGTAAAATAAAAGCACATGAGTACTTATTCCATTATCCTCGATATAAACAAATAAATAAATAGATAAATACATGAATAAATACATAAATAACTAAATTGAAACAAACAAATAAGATACACACACATATGTGATGATGTGGTAAGTAGATTACCTCCCATGCGATCAGAGCGACGTGTTACTATTTTGGGACACACCTGCAAATTGTGCAGCGCTCTGTTTCCTTGGGTGGTGGTTCAAAACTGCCCTTTGAATACACTTTTCTTTCGTGGTAAAATGTAACGTTTGTACAGCTTCTTTCTTAGAGGCCATATTTTCTCTGTTCATACTGTACTAGCTTGGTCAAAAAATTGTACAGATTCGTGATAGATCTCTCTGTGACAAAATGGTGCTGCGAGCAGGATAATAAAAGAATTATCGCGTCTCTCGTTGGGTTGTATGGTAAGAAGATTACCTATCATATCAGAGCAACGGGTTATTTTTTTGAGACACACCCGCAAATTGTGAAGCGCTTTATTTCCTTGGGTGGTGGTTGAAAACTACTTGTTGTATAAACTTTACCTTAACAGTGAAATGTAATATTTATGCAGCCTCTTTCTTAGAGGCCACATCCTCTGTGTTGATACTGTGCTGTATGGCAGATCAAATATCTCCACTTTGTTACACATATATCTATTATATACTTCACCTTAACATCCTAAAAGTCTTGTAGACCGTGGGTCCTAGGCTTACCACAGCAAATCCTTCCACTAAAGGCAAACCCACTCTCTGATCTTCCCTTCGTTTTCTGTCTGCCTCTTCGTCCCCCTTCCTGTACTGATCCCTGTAGGACAGTCTTGGCCAAGCCGACCTATGTGTGACGTCTCTGAACCACTTTAGTTTAGATTTTTGTCACTGACGTGAGGAGCTTTTGTTTAGTGGTGTTTTTAATGCTCGTTTTTGCTTCATCATTAGCAGTGTAATCTTTATATGAGATACCAAGGTAAAAGCATCTCATCACCATAGCCCATATTGTTCTTTCAATGTCTCCTGTTATGGTTCAAGTTTTGCACGCGTAGACATGATCAGAGAACGCATCAGTCTGATCTAGAAGCTAATGGTGTTCTTGTTCCAGTTTGCTCTTTGTACCTGAGGTCTCAGCTATCCTGGAGAGAATGTCAGGATTTGATCCTTCAATACTATAGCTCCAAGACATCTAAGTTATGGGTGTTCTAAGTTTTCTTGCCGTCTACAGTAATTAAAGTGCTGATGCCATTTATACTAGTCATCAGCTGGGATTTCTTTGTACTGATGTGTATGTAATACGCCGAAGAGGCTTCATGACTGATTTACCAAGTTGGCTAGTTCATGCTCTTCTCCAGCTAGGCAGTCAATGTCGTCAGCAAAATGTAGATTTTTATTTGTCCTTCCTCCAATGCTGACTGTTCCCTCATGGTTTTCAAGTGAGTCAGCCATTATTCTTTTCAAGAAGGTCTTGAAGAGGGTGATAGAAAGCAGACATCCTTGGCATACTCCAATTGTGGCTCTGAACAAATCTTCTGTGTTGCTGTTATAGTAGACTGCACTGGTTTCCTTGCCACAGAGGTATTATATGGTTCTGATCAGGTTGTCATTGATGTTATACAGCCTCATAGTTGCCCACAGAGCTGCATGCCAGACTGTCAAATGTTTCCGTAAAGTCTACAAAGACGTCATAAAGATTGTGCTGGTGCTACAAGTATTTCTCCCAGAGTATTGTAAGAAGACGGGATAGCTCAGTGGACAGAGCTCTCACTTTATCCCAGCCAAAGTTAAGCAGCATCGAGCGTGGTTACCAATTAGATGGGTGACCATTTGCGTGCCTTGGCTTCAGTACAGTTTACCCAGGTGTAAATGGGTATCTGCCCTCTTTAGGGTCAGGGAAGATAAAGCAGCAAGGGAGAGGAGATGGGCGCCGCCCTAAATATAGTGGCCCCTAGAGAAACTGAGCTCTCTGATGCCTTGCTCCCCTACGACCTCTTAGGTTATGGGGCACCCTTATCTTTACCTTATTCTAAAGTTGAAACTTTTCTCTGATGGGCTCCGTCCTGCTCTGAAACCTGCCTCTTCTTTTTTGAATATCTCCTCAACGTGACATTTTACTCTAGTCAGGAGGATCCTGAGCATGATTTTGTTTGGATGGCTGATCAGGCTGATGGTATGATAGTTTTGGCATGGTTGTAGGTTGTCTTTTTTCGGAGAATATGATCATGGGTTGAGTCCAAAGTGTAGGTCTTTCCACCAGATCTTATCGCAGATGCTGAGTAACACTTCTATGGTGGCCTTTCCTCCTGCTTGGACTAGTTGTAATGGAATGCTGTCCACTCCTGCACTTTCAACTTCCTCCCCTAGGATGCAGTAGCTGTTGGTGTTGGCTGGTGGCGGGGCATTTAACACCTTGGAGTTCCTGTTGCTGTGCGTGTGTACAATTCAGAACAGTACCCTTTCCACTTCCTGAAGATTTCTTGTTATTCTGTAAGACATCTCCCTGCTTTCTCTTGGATAGTAGTGGTTCTCCCTTGTTTAAGGGTTTTTTCAGGTAGTTCAGCTTTCTTGCTGTTGTTTTGCAGATTTTATTCAATATTTTTGCATTGTTCTTTAAACCATGTCTCCTATGCCTTTTTAACGTGTTGACTGACTTCACTGTACAGATGTGCACCTTCAGTCTCATTCTTTGTTTCCTAAGGTTCTCTGTGTTTGTTGCAAAGTTTGAATATGTCTTCTATGATCCAGGGCTTTTTTTCATTGGGCATTGCTTTCCATGGATGTTGTTGGCTGTTTCAGTCAATGCAGTGTTGAAGCTGTTATGTTAATCAGGGTCTCTACTTTGGTTTCCTGGTTGTTGAGATTGAGGCGTTGGGTATTTTTTTCTCCTATCACTGATTTGAAATGTTTTTATATGTTCTGCTATGATTGGGTCCTTGAGTTTCTCAAGATTGAACTTTATCCTTACACTGCCTTGCTTGTTAATCCTCTTGAGGCAGAGTCTAAACGTCATCTTCACAAGCTCATGGTCGCCTCCTTTACTCCTGGAAAGGTCCTGTTATATTGACCCTTGAGTGGAAGCGACTTGAGACCATGATGTAGTTTATTTGATTGTGGCGATCTCCTCCTGAGCTGTGTGATGGCCAACGTCTACATGGTGCATCAAATGTGTTCACCACCTTCAGGTTCTTGAAACTGGCGAATTTTAGGAGCCTCAATCCTCTTTGGTCAGTCTAAGGGTTGCAGTATTTTCCACCTACTGTCGTCCATTTCTTGCTAGCATCTGCTCTTATGTTTGCGTTCTAGTTGCCCTTGTACTGCAATGGTGCCTTTAGTAGTGTCTGGTTTATAACCTCTTTGATACTGATTGTATAAATTCTTAATATCTTCCTCATTATAGTCAGTTGCTGGAGCATACACTTGTATGATGGCGATGTTAAAAGATGCTTCCCTCAGACGAATGGTAATAAATCAGCTAGAGACAGGTTTACATCCCATAATGGTATTCACAGTCTTCAACCCCATGTTCATGCACGTCTTTACTGCCACTGAAGTAAAGTTTGTGGTCTTCAGGGGGATAAAGATGTCTCCGAGTTCGTTCATTATATCTCACAGTGAAAGGGTGTTCCATCTGTCTCTTTATATTTCGTATTTAAGTTCTTTCCCTTTTCCTAGTGCTCTCTGTAATCTCACATTCCACATGCAAAACGTGACGTAGTTTCTGGTGTGTAATGATGCTGATCCACCAGTTGCATACCTTTCACCTCCATCCTGATGGTCAAAAACAGAAGGTGTGGTCTTTCTACCGGGGTGACAACTGAGCCAGTATGGAATCAGCATTGGTTTTCATCTCCATGTGGCATCTCTTGGGCAATGTTGCATGGCAGAGCCCATCCCCCTTGGTGCCATACCATGGCTGATGTCCTCTATCTATGTGGTTTGCCTTGGCCTTGAACAAGTAGCTATTGCATTGAGATCCAGGAAATCCCATCCACCTTGGCTGGTAACCTGCAATGTAGAAGTCATTCGCCCAGTGATGCTGTGTTAACATCACCACCCACCTTACATGGCTTAGCAGGTCTGCTGTAATGAGATCCCCTTGATGAGGCGCTTGGAGACAGCAGGTGAAAGATGCAGGAGATGGCTGAAGGAGGACCAATGATGCCCGTCCATCCTACCAGTAGAGTGCAGCAGCAGCCAAACATCAAATGGGTCACCTCAACCAGAGCCCCTTACATCTCTCTGTCTCTCTGTCTGTCCGTCTGTATGTCTCTCTCTCTCTGTGTATCTATATCTATCTATCTCTCTCTCTCTCTCTATCTCTCTCTCTCTCTCTCTCTCTCTTATATATATATATATTTATATATATATATATATATATATATATATATATATATATATATATTATACATATGAAGTCAGCAAAGGACCCCATCAGCTGCAAAAGACAACTACATATTAGCAAAACCTTAAATCACAACTTGAAGAACAGGCCAGGCCTATTTACCAGGGCATGGAGACAGGCTGGATATATCCTGTGGGAGGCCTGGGTGCTCTCAGAAATGATATCTTTTCACCAAACAAACAAAAGCAGCCTTATATAAATACCAATACCCCGTGGGAATACTGTAAGTATGTCAGTATGAATAGCATCCCCACCTTCTGGAAATTATGTGCTATAATGTCTTCTCTATCACTCTCTTTGTTGTTGCCTTGTTCCTTTTCTTCCTGTCTCCTTCCTCTTGTTGATGTTATGCCTTCTTTGTCTATTCTCTCGCCTGGATTTTTTCCCAAAAAGGCTTAAACGATAATAATTCTCTCTTATGCTGAAGTCAAATGCGCTGGGCCTGACTCTTACCAATTTGCTCATTTTAGCTCATTCCAAGTCCTCACATGAAATTGTGCTCTGTACCATTCTCTAGAAAGCAAAACAATTGCCATTAGCTCAAGCTAAACATGTTATACATCAAATGAAAACTTAAAAAACAATGCCCTTTCGTAACACTCAGCTCATGTTCACGGTACATGAGCAAACAACATTATATGCACCAGCCGCCATGGCGCAGTGGTTAGCGCCTTAGGTTACGGACTGGAAGGTCGCGGGTTCGATTCCCATAAGAGTCATAGGGATTTTTCGGACTCCGGCCGGCTCCTACCCAGAGTGAGTGTGCTGTAGGCTCAGTGGGAAGACTGGGACCACACAGTCGAGCTTCATCCACTTAACGGATGCGAGTTTGAGAGTGTTGCTCAAATTACCTGACCAACACTGCAGGTGTCTGTATCTCTCGGGCCCGGTTGACACCGGGATATATTATGATAGTAAGCGTAGAGTACAACCCTGTCAAGTAGTCTCAAAACATATGCACTTCTACAGCAGCATCATTACGTCATCCTCATTGTCATTGACCATCATGCATTAAAAATAAAAAAATTGCCTCTGATTCGGTGATCCCGGTTTCTCTGGTCTCATGGTGACCTCAGATTCGGTTTGCCCATACACTTCTGTGCCTGTGGTGAGTTTGTGTCAAAGCCTTTGGGGTTGGAGATTCGCGGGGAACGGTCGTTGGAGGGACATTGTGGTGGTTGCCACCTGGGGTGGGCAACTCACTCAGTCTGGCTCCGCGACTGAGCTAATACTGTCGTTAGTTGGGGGCTTAGTAGGTGGTGTCCTGCGTATGTTAGCTCAGAACAGGCACCACTGAACCACCACCAAAGTGACCCAGCAGCAGTGCAGGGCCTCTCTGGCTGGTGGCCCCACGGCGGCCTGATGGTGATTGGCTCCCTGTGGACCTCCGACTCTGAGGATGAGACATAACAAATCTGGGTATGGTTGTGGCGGGGGGATTGGAATGAGCGGCGTGGGAACAGTTAGACGGGGGTCGTCAGAAGATGAGGCAGCAAAAAAACAAAAAAAAACAAAAAAACCAACAACATTATATGCCACTTTGAATGTTATTCAATCATAACTTTTTAACATTTACAAAATCACACAGGAGAAAACAAAAAGCGTTCATTATTTTCAACTCACACCTTTTTTTGTTAGAAGAAGTAATCAATGTTGCATAATTTTCACTCAGTTTACGATTTAAATACCTGATTGTTGTTTTAAGGATTTAAAAACTGGGATAAATTGTATATTTTCCAGGTCGTGGACTTTCGTGGACAAGTTAAACTGACTCAGACAGGATATTACCAGAAAAAAGACACATATTATATGCCAAATAAAGCTTATTTCATGCACTTTTTAACAATACAAATCATTCTTTTAGCAAATACACTAAAAATGTAATGTGCTAATTTAAACCTTTTTGCTGTGACGGGGCGGTAATTAGATTACCTCCCATGCGATCATAGTCCTGTCACAGCGTCGTATTTCTAAATCCGATCACACCTGCGAATTATGTGACTCTCTGTTTCGTTGGGTCGTGGTTGAAAACCATCTGTTATGTACACTTGATCCACATGACAAAGCGTAGAATTTAAACAGCCTCAAATGTTCACATCCTAATTACCTCAACGTGCCTTGTACCCAGAATTTACACAGAGAGTTAAACTGTAAAAGGTACCGACATCTTAAAAGTGTGACAAACAATTTTTATTTAGACTGTTTTCGCAGTTTCCCAATTTTAACACTGAATAGCAGAGATTATCATAAATTCATCAAATATATTATTGGATAGCTTTCTTTGCGATTGTATAGCAGAATATACACCAGAAGGACAATAATGGCACATTTTCATTAGAACAAAGCAAGTGTACTTCATAAGTTAAGTACAGTAGAATGCAGTCCTGTCTGTCTACAATGGCAAGACAACGGTAAACAACGTAACATCATATATAAATTCCATACATTATTTTTTTTTTATATAACAACTTGTAAGAGGGATCAGGTATCGTTCAAAGTCATTACCCGAATTTTGCTGCATCTTTCGGAAGAGTAGGCCATTGTGTGCCGGTGGGAACGGATGACAAAATTTACCCAAATGCGTACACACGAGGATTAGATAACAAAAAGCACATGTGTGTTATCCTCGAAATAAAAGAGAAAATAAATAAATAAACACAAAAATCATCTCGACTGTTGTGTGAATGTTGTCAGTCTAAATGTGTGTTTCTGTTCGTGGTGTCTAAAAGCGCACAAGTCCTCCCTGAAAGAAGCTATATAATAACTGCTACTGTTGAGAAGAAAGGCTGCCATCTTGATCTATGCCCATGTGTCTGTAGTGTATTAATGAAGACGACCAATCTACCGGATGGTTAAGTTTGCAACTGGCAGGTTCGATGTTTTAGTTTTACACGTGCAGCACATGAGCAATGCTTAACACTGCATTATGATAATAATACATGGAATTTATATAGCGCCATATCTTGAAAAAAAATCATAGCGCTTTCGTCCATCCCACTCATTCACATCCAGCCAGTTACAATTTTTTTTTTCAAATTCAAATGTATACACTCACGCACGCACACACATAAAGGTTATACACTTCGGCAGGGTGATGGGGTTTCGACTGTTGAGGGCAGGGACAAAAATGAGATGGAACAAGAGAGGATAATCTTTGGTTTGAAATAAATGAGTCTTGAGACCAGATTTAAAAGCTTCATAAAACAATACATTTATGTAATTTATTTATTTATTCTTTATATCGAGGATAATGGAATAAGCACTTATGTGCTTTTTTACATCCAGTCCCCGTGTGTATGCGGTTTTGTAAATTTTGTCATCTGTTTCCACCGGCACACAATGGCCTACTCTTCCGAAAAGTGGAACAGGATTTAACGTGTGCGCAAGATGTTCTGCATGCGTTCGAACACGGGGCCTCGGTTTATAGTCTCATCCGAAGGACTTTGACATTCACTTCGATTTTGATGTCTTTGTTCCTATATACTCTGAAGGAGAGAACAAAATTAAACAAGGAATGCAATTGTTAAGCGTTTCATGTTTCACAGTTAGTAGTTTATACCACCTGTTTAGAACCAAAACTGAGCAACAGCTCATAAGTCGCTATCTATTCAAAACGCGCGCGTGTGTGTGCTATGATACACTTTTTACCATACTCTGAAAGTTACAGTAATATCAGTTTTATCTATTCATTCCTCAGGGTATTGTTGTCAATATTCGTCATATTTGATTTTGAATCCAACTAGTATCGTTTTCTGGTTTTTTAAAAGAAATATCTAAAAAGAAAACTGTTTTGGCAAGTCTTAGATCTTTTTTCGAAGCTTTGCTGATGCAGTTTTCTTTTCTTAGCTGATGTAAATAGATCATAGGGTGTATCAGTGCACTGCATCATTAAATCGCTTTCTGTGATTAATTAGACAATTTTTAGCTCATATTCATCTGATATAAATGTGGTTTCGTCAGCTTGTATATTTGGTCTTTGTCTGGTTGCTTGTCGTTTCTGCATTGATAAAAAAATAATCCCCACTTTTCCTTTTTATCTATGTTGACACAGGTTCACCGTTGCATCCATAGTTGTGTCCTATGTACTGCCCTTTACATTTACGTCCTTCAACTTCATGGCCTTTTCCATCCAATGGAGAACGGACCCTGTCACCAGTCGCAGCGTTGCTTACATAATCCCCCAACCTTGGTTTCCCATAGACCACAACACCGCCTTTGACCTCACCGGTCATTTTTCTGTCATCACCCGGCCTGCCTTCGTGATCATCATGGTAGTCGTCTGCTGTTTAACAGTCACGCATCTCCGTAGAGCATCAGCAACGCGAACAGAGATCGGTGCAAACGTGACCAAAGAAGCCAGATCTGGCGAGTATCGAATCACCATCATGTTGTTGGTGATATGTTGCGCGTATTTGGTTTTCATCATTCCCGAGATAGTGTATTCCATCGTTGTTGCCATAATTCCCCAATATAACGTGCTGAGAAAATATCACAACACGGCAGTGATACACTACCAGTTCGTCTTCGTTGCTTCCTGTTTAAACTCTGCCCTGAATTTTGTCCCTTATCTGTTGCTGAGTTCCCGATTTCAGAAAACTCTCCGAGGCATGTGTTCTTGCTTTAAGAACAGAACTATTTCAGAGTAGGGAGCAACGTGTTTTGATGACTTCACTGCATGGTCATGACATCAATTGCGAAATGTTTTGGTGAATTAACATAATGATTGTAACATAAATGACAATAATGAATAAATAACAATCATTTTATCACGCAGTGTCTTCCTCTGTTTGGATGCCACCCCACCCCCCTCTCTGTCTCTCTCTCGTTATCTCTCTTTCTCTCCCTCTTTCTCCCCGCGAAGATGAAGATCCATCTGTTATGTCCGCTGTATAAAATCCAGGACCATTGTGTCAACATGCCAGAAAAAAACTAACACCACACATCCTCAAAAAACCCATTAACTGCCTTTCTGACCGAAATGCCAGCCTCAGGGCAGAACGCCACAAGAGGATGTGGTTTAAGCATTTTTGTGTGAACACTCGGAACAAGAGAAGAAATGTCTACGAATGTGGCTAAGTTTGTGTTAAACACACACAGAACAGTCTAGAATCAGATATACAAATGAGACTATAAACCTAGGTCCCGTTTGCGAACGAACGTAGAACATCTTGCGCACACGTTTAAACTCGTTCCCCCTTTCGGAAGAGTATGACACTGTGTACCGGTGGGAAGGGACAAGAAAAATTTACAAACTGCATACACACAGGGACTGAAAATACATGCAGACAAGACTTAGTGAGTATTATAGGCAGAAAAACATGTACATCAGGCAGTGTTGTAAGCAAAAACCCAAATGTATACAAGTCAGTAGTCTAGGTAGAAATAACGTGCTCAAAAGTCAGTAATATAGGCAGAAAAGACATACATACAAGTCAATATTTTAAGCAGAAAACACATGCATGACATTCAGTATTATTAGGCAGTCACATATGCACATAAATCCATGTTAGGGGCAGGAACCACATGCAAAGAAGTCATTATTCTAGGCAGAAAACGCATACATACAAGTCAATATTGTAGCCAGAAACGACATGCGTGCAAGTCAGTATTGTAGCAAGAAACGACATGCCTACAAGTCAGTAGTGTAGCAAGAAACGTCATGCCTACAAGTCAGTAGTGTAGCAAGAAACGACATGCATACAAGTCAGTAGTGTAGCAAGAAACGACATGCATACAAGTCAGTAATGTAGCAAGAAAACCCATCGATACAAGTCAGTATTTTAGGCAAAAATACATATACAAGTCAGTATTGTAGGAAGAAACTACATACAAACAAGTATTATAGGCAGAATACATATGGATAGAAGTCGGCATTCTAGGAAGAAAATACATGCACACAAGTCATTCTCTTCGTCAGAAAACACATGCACACCCGTTACAATTATAGGCCAACAAAAATGGACATAAGTCAGAATTATCGGCAGCAATACATGGACACAAGACATCTTTATAGGCAGACAACGCACGCAATACAAATCAGTTTTATACACAAGACCTTTTAATCAGGACAAGGTCTGAAAAACAGAAAAATAAACCATCTGCTATAGCAGCAGCAACAACAACAATTTGCTTCTGAACAGGTAGACATCACTCTAGGTGTGTTCGAAGTACTGGATGTTGCTGTAACTACAATATTGTTATGTGTATACACAGTGACTACAGTCGTACACTAGACACAGTCCTGTCATTTAAGCTGATTTTCAATGTAAACTAAACAAAATGCAACGCACGCACCACATAAACCCCACTCCCTCACACACACACACACACACACACACACACATACACACACACACACACACATTTTCATTTCTAACAAAGTTTGTGGTTGGTATAATGGTAGAAATATGGTATCCCTTACGTACAGATTTAAACTAAATGCTTTCAGGACACAATTAATACGTGGAAGATGGAAGGAAAGAAGGAAGGTGGCAGGATGGTTAAGACGTTTGCCTGCCAACAAGTAAACCGTGAGGTTCTGGGTTCGATTCCCAGCCTCGACCTTTCTTCCCAGTTTGACAAAAAATCGAACTGAATGTCAAAGTCCTTCGGATGAGACTATAAACCGAGGCCCCGTGTGCGAACGCATGCAGAACATCTTGCGCACACGTTAAATCCTGTTCCGTTTTTCGTAAGAGTAGGCCATGGTGTGCCGGTGGGAACAGATGACAAAATTTACAAAACCGCATACACACGGGGACTGGTTGTAAAAAAGCACATGAGTGCTTATTCCATTATCCTCGGGGGAAAAAAGTCATCTGAGCGCTTTTTTCTTTACAAGATTCAGCGCTATATGAATTCCATACATTATTATTATTATTAAAAATGCAATCTGTATTTGTGGGGAGATTACCAATAGTCATGTTATTTTTTTGTTGTGGACATTTAAAAGCATTTTACCTGCTGTACCAAGTTTGTCACTGGATCAGATTTTGTCTGAACAATTGTTACTGTTGGACATTGTGTTAGGATTGATAAGAAGTCCGATAATTCAGTTTTTGTAGTATCTTAAAGTTAGTTATGATTAAGTACTGTTATCTGACACTTTTCCTTTATTGTTTGCGTTCTCTTGTTTAGATTACTTTTTCCCGTCTCAAATCACTAAATGTGAATAGACGTTAAACTGAAGATATATCACACACACACACACACACACACACACACACACACACACCGCGCGCGCATACACACACACAACACACCACACACACACACACACACACACACACAGAGCTGCAAATAAGTATGTGCGTGCTGTTGAGAAGTGGTCTCCCGTCAATACCTGATCCCTCCCTACCCCATGAGGAGAACAGTACAGTGCCACTGCGCATGGCGTTAGTTATTTTCTGTCCTCCCCACATCCACATTTATGTCCGTTTACATATGGAGAGATATCCTATTTCCACTACTATATTTATCACCAGCTTTCACATAATTATCTGCCTCACCTGACATCTACATCATTGGTGTCATCAAAAAGAATGTTCAGGTCACTTTTAGGATCTATACATCCAGGCGCCACCTAAATACACACACAAACACACACACACACACACACGTACGCGTGTGCGCGCGCGCGCACGCACGCACAGAGAGAGAGAGAGAGAGAGAGAGAGAGAGAGAGAGAGAGAGAGAGAGAGAGAGAGAGAGAGAGAGCACAAATAAACCTGAATCAAACATTTAGGAATCCTTTTCCTCAAATTTTTGAGGCAACATTCTTTTCTAAGGGCTTTTTTTTACTAAAATGTTCAGGAAAGCATTACACACACACACACACACACACAACACACACACCACACATAATATATATATATATATATATATATATATATATATATATATATATATATATATATATATATATTAAGCATATATATGTATATATATATAAACCTACAGACATGCTGGCAAAGAACAGAGTGCACAGAGTACAAAGCTATCTATCACACAGACACCCATGATACAGGCACTTCTTTATTCATGCACGCAACACACGAATTCGGCGTGTCCTGGATAAAGTGTTCTCTCATGTGTGGCAAGTTACAAGCTGGGCAGAATAGCAGTCTACACCGGGCTACATCAGTTATTGATGGATTGTTGGAATGCCACAGAGATTTTGTTTTCCACAGTGTATCATATACAGCATCATGAATCTCTCTGTCTCTGTCTGTCTGTATGTATGTATGTCTCTCTCTCTCTCTCTCTCTCTCTCTCTCTCTCTCTCTCTCTCTCTCTCTCTCTCTCTCTCTTACCAAGGGAGACATTTGGGTATGATTTATTCTTTGTTTAGAAAGCTGGAGAATTTTGTTAAGTACAATTTATCGGTGTATAAAAACAGTTTAATTAGTTCATGTTTCTTTGAAAAATATTTCTTGATAATGCCAACAGTATACTTGTTGTACTGTTTTGTTTGCAGTTTCTAGTTTCAAAATGTCTACCTCGTATATAGAGGCCATTGACCTTACAATTAAACACCTGAGTTCTCTTCAACTAAACCATTCTTTGTCTGCAAGTCTCTACCAGAGGTTAAATTATTCATAGTCTCACACAAAGGTAGCGATATCCAAGCAACGACTATGGGTTTGATGTGGGTTGTTTTGAGTATACAGACACTAAGCTATTAAAAATGAAACCCATGATTCTTTGAGTACGTCCCTGCTAAAGCAGGACAGTTGTTCTTTTCTGTGTTGTGTTTCTGTGCTAATATTGTATTTTATACCACTTTGATTCAACAAAGATTTCTCTGCATTAAATTCAGGCTGCTCTGCCAGAAAGAGCGCGTTTGCCACAAGAGCAGCACCACCCACCCGTTATTTGTTATTTTCCTTTCATCTCTCCAACTGTATAACACTTTTAGTTCAGTGAGGAAGAAAAATGCAAGCATTAAGGATGAATAGATGTATTCCCTCCAACAACGCCACTTCCTCTCTCCTCCTCCCCCTCACCATCTTAACCTTTAAAGATGAACTTTTAAAACTTTATTGACTTAAAACTTGTTTCCTCTTTTAAATGTTTTCACTGTGTAGTGCAAAAATCGTATCAAATGTTTATCTGACACATAATTCAAAATATTCGTTTCGTTGTTGTTTTTTTAGTGTTTGGATAGATTTTCACAACAAAGCTTGGATTAAATAATACTATACAGGCAAAGAAGGCAAGCGATAAGACAAGACAGAATTGCAGACCCCTGCTCACTGAAGCATTGTGTCAATGGCACGCAGGCTAAAAAGCTGAGGGGAGAGAGGCGACACGAAATCAATAGCCATAAGCACACAGCAGCAGCCCAGTCCTTTCTCCTGTGGTACTAGGCTATTTCTATTTGATGTTCATATTTGTATGCACACGAAGATAGCTACCCAGATGTTTTCATTCTAAAGTGATTGTGCTGATTGTACAAAACCCCTGAGAGATGTTTAGGGAGTGTATGTGTGTGTATGTGTGTGGGTGTGTGTGGGTATGGGTGTGGGTGTGGGTGTGTGTATGCATGTATGAATATATGCCCAAAACCTTAATACACGGAGACACATAGAGAGGCAATCAAACAGATTGGAAGACAGTGATAGAGGCAACAAACAGAGAAAAACACACAGTGAAAAAGTGCTAGAGACCGGGCAGAATCCCAGCTACCTGCTCACTGAAGCAGACACCAAAGTGCTGGCAGGCCAGACCTGAAAGAGAGAGAAGACCTGAAATCAATAGCCATCAGCACACGTCTGCATCTACAGCCCAGTCTTTTCTCTCTGTGGAACTGGGCTGTGACCAAGGCCCATCCAGTTTGTCTGTAAACATTCGTGTGCACATAACCATGTCCATTAACATTGTCTGTGTCTTGCAGTGAACACATGATTGCATAAAAAGTACTTAAAGAAAATCATGAAAGAATGTTGCGTTTTTTTCCAGTTGTTATCTTTATGATTTGTTAGCCAGTTGTACGCTTGTTAAGTTGTATATTACTATGTTCCCCTGAAATTGTATGGCTTGTTTTGCGTATTTCTTCACTTACATGTCTTAGGTCTCATCTTAGTGTGCATTACTCCAAGTGATTTTTTTTTGGGGGGGTCCAAATTCTGTTATGTCCCATGGTTATGTACCAAAATGCACACACAAACACACACACACACACACACACACACACACACACCACACACACACACACACACACACACACACACACACACACACACACACGACAAACACACACACACATGCAGAAATCTTGATACACAGGAAACAACCAGAGAGACACTCAGTCAGATTGTCAGACAGTCATAGAAACACACAGAAACACCAAACAGAAGCGGAGCAACAACAAGAGATAAACAGATGGTCAACAAGTGCTAGAGACGGGGCAGAATCACAGCTACCTGCTCACTGAAGCAGACACCAAAGTGCTGGCAGGCCAGACCTGAAAGAGAGAGAAGACCTGAAATCAATAGCCATCAGCACACGTCTGCATCTACAGCCCAGTCTTTTCTCTCTGTGGAACTGGGCTGTGACCAAGGCCCATCCAGTTTGTCTGTAAACATTCGTGTGCACATAACCATGTCCATTAACATTGTCTGTGTCTTGCAGTGAACACATGATTGCATAAAAAGTACTTAAAGAAAATCATGAAAGAATGTTGCGTTTTTTTCCAGTTGTTATCTTTATGATTTGTTAGCCAGTTGTACGCTTGTTAAGTTGTATATTACTATGTTCCCCTGAAATTGTATGGCTTGTTTTGCGTATTTCTTCACTTACATGTCTTAGGTCTCATCTTAGTGTGCATTACTCCAAGTGATTTTTTTTTGGGGGGGTCCAAATTCTGTTATGTCCCATGGTTATGTACCAAAATGCACACACAAACACACACACACACACACACACACACACACACACACACACACACACACACACACACACACACACACACACACACACACACACACACACACACACACACATGCAGAAATCTTGATACACAGGAAACAACCAGAGAGACACTCAGTCAGATTGTCAGACAGTCATAGAAACACACAGAAACACCAAACAGAAGCGGAGCAACAACAAGAGATAAACAGATGGTCAACAAGTGCTAGGGACGGGGCAGAATCATAGCTACCTGCTCACTGAAGCAGACACCAAAGTGCTGGCAGGCCAGACCTGAAAGAGAGAGAAGACCTGAAATCAATAGCCATCAGCACACTCTACATCTACAGCCCAGTCCTTTCTCTCTGTGGAACTGGGCTGTGACCAGGGCCCATCCAGTTTGTTTGTAAATATTCGTGTGAACATAGACATGTCCATTAATATTGTCTGTGTCTTGTAGTGACCACATGATTGCATAAAAAGTACTTAAAGAAAATCCTGATAAAGTGTTGCGGTTTTTTTCCAGTTGTTTATCTTGCGAGGTTGTTATGATTTGTTAGCCAGTTGTATGCTTGTTAAGTTGTATATATTGTTTATGTTCCCCTGAAATTGTATGGCTTGTTTTGCTCATTTGTTCACTTACATGTCTTACTTCTCATCTTAGTGTGAATTGCTCTAAGAGAGTTGGGGAGAGGGGGTCCAAATTCTGTTATGTTCCTATGAACATGTACCAAAATTCACACACGCACACACAAACACAGACACACAGACACACACACAGACACACACACATGCACACACATGCAGAAAGATTGACAAACGAAATAATCAGAGAGAGAGAGAGAGAGAGAGAGAGAGAGAGAGAGAGAGAGAGAGAGAGAGAGAGAGAGAGAGAGAGAGAGAGAGAGAGAGAGAGAGAGAGAGAGAGAGAGAGAGAGAGAGAGAGAGAGAGAGAGAGAGAGAGAGAGAGAAAAGAGAGACAGAGAGAGAGAGACACTCAGTCAGATCGTCAGAGTCATAGAAGCACACAGAAACACCAAACAGAAGTGGAGCTACAAACAGAGATAAACAGATGGTCAAACAGTGCTAGAGACAGGGCAGAATCCCAGCTACCTGCTCACTGAAGCAGACACCAAAGTGCTGGCAGGCCAGACCTGAAAGAGAGAGAAGACCTGAAATCAATAGCCATCAGCACGCGTCTGCATCTCCAGCCCAGTCCTTTCTCTCTGTGGAACTGCGCTGTGACCAAGGCCCCTTATCTGTTAGTGCTTATGTGCCCATAGCATGTCCATTAAGATGTCCCTAGTTGTTTTTTTCCGAATTATGTAATGTTTACGTGGACGATTACTAAGCTGCACGCACATTTTATTTGCATCGCACATGCACATGCACACATGAACACAAGCATGCACACACACAAAATATTATATCACCCCCCCCACACACACACACACACAAACACACACACATGTGCACACACACGAACACACATACACAGACACTCTCTTTTTATGTTCTTTAGATAGATGGCTTGATGAAAAAAGCAAATGCATTGCTTATTTAATGTACCATCTGAAAATAAAAGTTTGACTTTGACTTTGACTTTGACACACACAGACATGTATGCATTAACATATATACCAACACACGCATATGATATTTGGGTACAGCTTGGGGTGAATTCCTTGTTGTTCATGGCAACTCACACAACAGAAATATGAGTAAAAATGCGTTGCCCTGCCATTAAGCACATGAAAAAATCATACATCACATTCAACTTAAGAGTAAGAGTAGGCCGTTGTTGCCAGTGAGAACAGATGACAATTTACAAAACCGCATACACACAGGGACTGGCTGTAAAAAAAGAACATAAGTGCGTATTCCATTATCCTCGATCTTAAAGAATAAAATAAATAAATAATTTAAATCCTCATAGGAGAGAATTGTTATTTTCTAAAGTCTTCTGAAAAAAAAGAATGGACCAAGAAGGCAAAGAATACACAAGGAGAAGGTGACAGGACAAAACAGCAACAAGGTAGAGGCAAAGGGAGGGACAGAAAGAAAGGAGAATTCCTAGCACAGAACTTCCAGAATGTTGGATACGCTATTTACACTGACAGGTCCCCAGCATCCCCAGAGGGGAAAGAGGTTGAAAAGAGCGGAGTGGGAACAGCAGGACATAAATATCAGAGAAAATGAGGCCGTCCATCAAATGCCTGCATGCTACAGCAAACTGCTGACTGCACACACAAACATTAGGAAAAGGCTCAGGAAAACACATTTTGTACCCCGCAAGTTTATCTGGGAACTATGGTAGCGCTATGTAGATTTATTGAGTTGTTATACATATATGTGTGCATACTTATGTTATCTGCGTTTTGCTTATTTCTAGTTTCCATGTTTAGATGGTTCATTGTTTCTTTCTTTTGTAAATGATATTGCCCTTTTTGTGTATGTTTACTTTGCTGAATACTAACGTAGTACACCCCTACACACACCCACACACACACACATTCATGCATGCACGCACACACACATTTACACACACACACACACACACACAAACAACCAAACACACACACCATACAAAAAAGATTTGCATACACACACACAGGAAAAATAAACTCCCATAAACACCCAGTACAACAGTAAAATCAGACAGAGGATCACAGAAAGGAACTCCCACAAAAAAACTAACAACAGAACAGAGAAAAAGCAGAGGCACAGAACGCTGGAGACAGGGCCAAATTGCAGGTCCATGCTCACTGAAGCATTGTGTCAATGGCACGCAGGCTAAAAACCTGAGGGGAGAGAGAAGACACGAAATCAATAGTCATCAGTACACATCTACATCAGCAGCCTTGTCCTTTCTCCCTGTGGTTCTGGGCAATGACCAAAGCTCTCCTGAGTGTGTGTGTGTGTGTGTGTGTGTGTGTGTGTGTGTGTGTGTGTGTGTGTGTGTGTGTGTGTGTGTGTGTGTGAAAGTCAAAGTCAAATTCAAACTTTTATTTTCAGATGGCACATTGAAAAAGCAGTGCATTTGCTTTTTTCATCAAGCCATCTATCTAAAGAAAAAAACAGAGAGAAAAAAAGATAATATATAATATGCAGACATCGATTAAAAAAAAACCCTAATCAATGATATACCATACAAATCAAACAAAAAAAGACAATAACATATGCATACATGGAATTTAAAACAAAACAAAAAGCCTGGACAAAATTAAACCATACAATTCAAAAAATTCAAAAATCTTGAAAATATATCCATCATAATGCAAACAAATAAGCAACAAAGAAAAAAAAACAAACAAAGAAGACAAAACAATTTTTTTAAAGCACACCAACTGCTCCCCCCCCCCCCCACACACACACATACACACAAAACCTTCAACCATACAAACAACTGAATAAAACAAACAGAAAACGATAAACCAACGAACACGTGTGTTTGTGTGTGTTGTTTGCGTGTGTGTGTGTTGTGTTGTGTTGTGTTGCGTGTGTGTGTGTGTGTGTGTGTGTGTGTGTGTGTATGTGTGTATGTTGTGTGTGTTTGTGTGTGTGTGTGTGTGTGTGTGTGTATGTGTGTGTGTGTTTATGTAAAGCTGTCTGTTAAGATGTGTGCATGTGAGTGGCTTCCCTTGCTTGGCTACCAGCAGGAAGGAGTTTTGAAAAGCAGTGAGTAATCTTGGTGTCATTTTGTATAAAAGACGTTCAATATGCCAATGACAGGACTGCCTTCGCGCTTAGAGTGTGTTCTAAACACCTTTTTGCAGGAAATGTATTTAACGTCATTCAAGATAGACAGTAGGGAAGATCAAACTGTTGTTGTATTGCGACTGACCTCAACTGGCCAACCAGTTGCACACACTCCAACCGACAGTGCAGTGTAACGTAGGAAGGGTCCAGCGCAGGTTGCCAGGGACAAAAGAAGGGTGGAGGTGCACAAGACATCGAGGACACAGGAACGAATGCAGGCAAGTTCATATTCACCTCCCTCAGGTCTCTTTCTCTCTACGCCACCAAGTCTGTACTATTTTGCACAGAATGCCACTGCACATGACACTTTCTATGTGACTGACACATACAACACGGCTCCATGTGTGCCTGAATGTGCACGTGCATCACAGCAGGCTAACCAGTCCCGTGATACAGTGTGTGAGGCGGAGAATTCCTTGCTCGTGAAAACACAACACATGGATGTGCGTGTAAATGATGGTGATGATGACTGGAGTGAACAAACATAAGATTTCGCTGATGAGACACTGGCATGTCACAAACACTGACAGCACACACAGCAGATGAAGCTATGGCAGAAGAAAACGAGACTGTCAGGGAGAGGTTGTGATGAGGAAGATACGTCGTCAGTCAGCAAGTCAAAGCAAACCAACCAACTGTCTAGTAACGAATGCAGCCAAATAATCGAGTATATTGAAAAGATACAAAGGGACATGCCTAGAATGGACACCAGCTTTAGTTCAAGAGAAGACAGACTCAGTCCGGCAGATGGCAAAAATGGAAACCTTTCCACACCACCCGAAAACAGCAGACATCGTGGCCACACCGATAGAGACACGACTTTAACAAGCTTCACCTTCCTCTTCAGGCAGTGATGACAGTGACAGTCGATATTATTGTTGTGATGTGACTATGAACATTACCACGATCGGACTTCCAATAGCGAAGATCCTGTGAATGTAAATTGTTCGTTGTGTATGTAATTATCGGACTTTTCGATCCCCCTTCCCCCATGTGAATGGGCCCAAAGCCTAACACATTAAATTATTTGTCATTGTCAAAAAAAAAAGTGTACATGTTGGAGTGAGCTCCTGATCTCATATCAACACCCCAATAGGATTACTGTAGATAACCTTAAAGAAATGTTCTTTATTAGATCAGTATCATGTATAATTAACCATTTAAACGTTTGGTGAACAGTGTGCCTGATGTTTCCTTACTAATCTGTTGGTCTGCTCATATTGTTGTTGTTTATCTTTGGGTTTGAGGTTTTCTCACATTTTATTTGCTGTTTCTGTCTATTTGTCATTGTTGTTTATTTATCTTTACCTACACGATCTCTGTTTAGCAGGATTCTGTTTACACGTGTTATTTCTGCAGAGTTCAGACAAGTTGTGGAATCTTTACGTTGGTACGAAGAGAACTTTATGTAATAATAATAATAATAATATAATATAATATATGGAATGTATATAGCGCTGAATCTTGTAAAGCAACAAATCAAAGCGCTGTTATCTGGAAATGAAACACATACACACACATACACACACGCACACGCCCGCACGTAATCACACACGCACACGCACACACACACACACACAAACACACTCACACACAATTTGAAATAATTGATTGTGACAAATCAAGTGACTTTTTGGACAATAAAACATGTTGCATAGACTCTCTCCCAATCCCCACCCTTACCCACCCCTACCCCACCCCAATCCCCCAAACACGAGCAAACATACCAGCACACCCACACCCACAAACACACACACACTCAAACACACATTGCGCTGACAATTTGATGACCCAGGTTCAATTCCCGTTCAAGGGGACATTTTCCCCTGGAATTAACATCAGTGCAGACTCAACTCTATCCAAAAGTCCTTTGGATGAGACTATAATCTGAGGCCCCCTGTACGAATGCACTCAGAACATCTTAAGCACACGTTAAATCCTGTTCCGCTTTTCGTTAGAGTAGGCCATTGTGTGCCAGTGGGAACAGATGACCGAATTTACAAGCCGCATACACACGGGGACTGGATGCAAAAAGGACATAAGTGCTAATCCGTTATCCTCCATATAAAAGAATAAAGTATATAGAAAAATATATAATAAAATAAACACACACGCAAGAAAGAGAAAGGGAAACCTCAACAATCAATGAGACCGTCAGAAAGAAAGCTACAGAGGCACAGGCAGATACAAAGAGAGACAGAAAACAGCCAGAGAGATGATGAATAGGATAGCAAAAGACCAACAACAACAAAAACCACACCCAGAAACAAAGAAAGAAAGCACATAAGTAGTGACATAACATACAGAAAAAAATTGCATACAGAAGGTAATAAGTACCTAGAAAGAGAAGTGGACAACCCTGTACACTGAGGCAGACATATTTTGACCCACTTAGCTTTCCAAAACTGTAGACAGAGGACATGACCTCATTATCTACAGCCATAAATCTCTAGTTGCAGCCTTGGTGGACTTACTGTAACACACAACTGTAATCACAGCCTCTCCACATGACCTCCCCCCCTCCCCCCCTCCCTCTGGTTACTTCCTTGTCTGAGTGTGTGTGGGTATGTGCCCTGGATGCGTGTCCAGATTATTTATGTCGCCTAATGCTATTGATTTGCTAATTCCTTAAAAAATGTCATGACATAATCAAGAACCTCTTGGGCTTACTAAGATTGACAGGGCTGGGTCTTTCTGTGTTCAAAATAGGGTATTGATAAAACATTGATAAATATGTGTGTCAAAGTCGGAATTCAAAGTCTAACTCATATTTCCAGAGATATTTTATATTTTTGTTCCTCAAGCCATCCACATGTAGAAAAATGTCAACTGCAAGCAAAGGCACAGAGACACATATACAGATCGAATCATAAAGAGACACACAGACAGATACAAAGAGAGACAGAAAGAAGCCAGAAAGGAAGAGTGAATAGGACAGCAGTAAACAAAAAAGCATCAAGAAACAGACGGCACAAAAGAGAAGCACAAAAGCAGTGATGCACCCCCCCTCCCCCCCCCCCCAAAAAAAAAAAAAGAAAAAAAGTTGGCAGACAGAAGGCAGAACATACCTAGGAAGAAAAGTAGAAAATCCTGTAGACCAGGGACATACTTTAACTCCCTTAGCTTTCCGAAACTGTAGGCAAAGAACATGACCTTGATTATCTACGGCCATAAATCTCTAGTTGCAGCCTTAGTGGACTTACTGTAACACACAACTGTAATCACAGCCTCACTACATGACTCCTTCCTTCCCTCCGGACACTTCCTTGTCTGCATGTGGGTGGGTATGTGCATGTGGAAGTCTGTGGAGATTATACATGCCACCTAATGATATTGATTTGCTAGTTTTGTAAACATATGATGGCAGAATAAATAACCCACAGGGATCATTAAGGTTGACAGGGCTGGGTCTGTCTGTGTAAAACAAAACAACACACACTTTGATAAATATGTGTGCCAAAGTCAGAGTCAAAGTCAAACTTTTATCTCCAGGGGTTATTTTATATTTTATGTCCATCAAGCCATCCATGTATAGTAAAATATGAATGACAGACAGAGGCACAGAGACACATAGCCTACAGAAAGAAGGATAAAGAGAAACATAGATGGATACACAGAGAGATGGAAAACAGCTAGAGAGATAGTGAACAGGACAGCAGTAGACAGACAAACACCCAGAAACAAACGCAAAAAAAGCAGAAGTGCAGAAGCAGAGAGACAACTCATAAAGAAAGTTCTCAGACAGATAGCAGACCATACACAGAAAGAAAAGTTGAACACCCTGTACACTAGGGACATATTTTAACCCCCTTCCATTTCCAAAACTATAGGCAGAGGACATGAAGTCAATAGCTACGGCCATAAATCTCTAGTTGCAGCCTTAGTGGACTTTGTGTACCACACAACTGTAATCACAACCTCTCCACATGACAACCCCCTCCCCCCTGCCATTTCCTTGTCTGAATGTGGATGGGTATGTGCACATGGAGATCTTTTGAGATTATACATGCCACCTAATAATACTAATTTGCTAATTCCTTTAAAATATAATGGCAGAATTAAGAGTCCCTTGGATATAATAGGGTTGACAGGACTGGGTCTGTCCATTGATAAGTATGTGTGTCAAACTCATGGGAAAAGTCTAACTTTTATTTCCAGAAAGTATTTTATATTCTTTTTCTCTATGATGTCATCCATATATATAAAAAAAAGAATGAATGATATGCTGATTTCAAAGTTTTATCTTGTAGTAGATTTTTTAAATCTAAAACAAAAATCATTTTTTATGATGAGAATTCAGTTGTAACTGGTTACCTGCACTTGTTTTGCCCGACAATAGTTTCCCAATTATATACACACGCGCACACACGCACACAAGCACACCCCCCTCCACACACACACACACACACACATACACACACACACACACACAAAACAAGCTGACTCACTTGGTGTGAGCTCTACTGCTCACACATGATTTATCTCTACACAAATTAGATGAGAAATGTTTATCAGAATTAGATCTTTATAGCAGCAACATCATCGACAATGAAAATACTTGATTTATGGTCAGATTTTAAACCCATTTACTAGGGCACAGAGGAAAAGGAAAACTACTTCACGCACACACACACACACACACACAAACACACACACGCAAACACACCTGTGTCTTCCTTTCTTCCTTGTACACCTCCAAGCTAGCTAT
This sequence comes from Rapana venosa, assembly GCA_028751875.1. NCBI lineage: Eukaryota > Metazoa > Mollusca > Gastropoda > Neogastropoda > Muricidae > Rapana > Rapana venosa. Next base: position 26,594,897 of record CM054143.1, on the reverse strand, counting down.
CAAGTCACATGAGATGTCTGGGCTACAGCACACATTCAGTGCTATAGCGTTCCCTTCACAAATGCAGGAGTTCAATTCTAAGGAGTTAAAAGTTGTTATAGGCGGAAAAGGGAATCAGGGAGCACACACAGATGGTTCAGATAACACACAGTGTGGCTTGAAAAACGTTTATAATCATGATGATGAATACTGAGCCAAGTGTGGGAGAAATAAGCAACAAGGTGAAGATTCAAGGTCTGGTCTTTCTCGGCATGTGCAGTTCTGTTCTACCTCTCAGTCTGTCTCTTTTGGCTCGTGACATAGATTTCGTTTTGTAGACAATACTTATTGTCTTGTGTTTAAAAGCATTAATTCGAAGTTGAATGTACCAGTTTTTAGAAACTGATAACTGGTCAAGACGTAATGATGTGTCATTTTTTTATGTTAGCTAAGCGCCAAGGCTTACATTAAGATGTTGTTATGTTGTAAATTGTTATAATTATTAAGATTGCCCTTAGCCATGATTAGCTCTTATCATAACAACTAGTACTCTCCATTAAGGAGAAAAATCCTCTGAGGTTGGAGTATAGCTGCCTATTTGGCGAAGGACTCGAAAACAGTCATACACGCAAGCTTCCCATCTTGTGTATTTCCTATTTCACAGTGATTCCCAGGTGGGATGGGTGAGTCAAGAGTGGCATGTTCTGCTTGACCCCAGGGTGTTAAGCTGGGAAACGCACAACCACCACCACTACCACCACGACAACAACAACAGCAACAACAACATAAACTGCTAACGACAGTGTGCACGCCTCTACCTTCGATTTCGAAAAGAAAACACATACATTTCTTTCAGCACATCATTCATCATGCCTTCTAGCGTTGATGGCAGTCTTTCAATGGGCATCTTGGCTGAAATACGATTTTTAAAAAAATGCAAAATGTGTACGAGCTGTGGAATGACAGGTCTCTTTGTGAGAGAGAGAGAGAGAGAGAGAGAGAGAGAGAGAGAGAGAGAGAGAGTGAGAGAGAGAGAGAGGGAGAGACAGAGAGAGAGATATATATATAGATATAGAGAGAGAAAGAGACAGAGACATACAAAGATAGACAAACAGAGACAAACACACACACACACACACACACACACACACACACACACACACACACACACACACAGATACACAGAGAGACAGACAGAGATAAAGAGACCCAAAGAGAGGGAGAGAGAAGCATTAATCACGCAGTCTCTCACTCAAAGTAAAAAAGCCAAAAAAACCACCCCCCAAAAGACAAGCCCACAAAATCAGTGCATTGGCTGGCATGCAGCATGAATGACAGGAAGCAGATAACGCCAACGTTCATAAATGTCTGTTTGTTCGATGACGTGAGGTCTGCTTGATGTCATTATGTAAATGATTTATTACTCCTCTTCCCCTATCCACCAACTCCCCCCTTACCACCTCGATTCCCAACTGTCATACGTTCATTCCGGTATTTTCTAGAACACAGTATCAACAAACCTTTTTTTTTTTTTTGGGGGGGGGGGGGGGGGGGGGGGGGGGGGGCGCAAAGAAGCTGATTTGCGTATTATTCGGAAGAGAACTTTCAGTGGGGTAATGCGATTTTAATATTTTGTTTGATTATGCATTTTGTAGCGTTATTTATTCTAAACTGAACAAACAGTTGTCTGTCTGTGTGTCTGTCTGTATGTCTGTTTCTGTCTGTCTTTGTAAGTGTGTGGTGTGTGTGTCTGTGTGTGTATGTGTGTGCAAACGAAGGCACACGCCCGTATGTGTGTATGTGTGCGTACATACTTGCATGTGTATGCTTGTGTGTGTGTGCTAGTGCTTTAGTGTATGTGTATGTATTTGTGTGTGTGTGTGTGTGTGTGTGTGCGCGCGTGCGCGTGTGTGTGTGTATGCGTGTGCGTGTGTGTGTGTCTATCTGTCTGTACGTCTCTCTGTCTGTTTGTCTGCCTGTCTGTTTGTCTGTCTGTCTGTCTGTATCTGTGGGCCTGTGTGCGATTTTGGCTAAACTCCTGGCTATAATATTAGCAGCTGTCTTTCCCTGAATCATCCTGTGTTTGCTTAGCAAAGTTGTCATTTCCTGACTGGACATATGGGGTTGAAAGAGCCTGGCTTTGATCATTCTCAGGTGACATGTCACTTTGACTGTATTTGTTGTTGCTCTAATAGTGTATAGATCGTTCTTTTCATATCATTGAACTATTTTACAGCGTGTCTTTTGGTGTGATCGAGTTTTTACAACCAGTCATTGTGGTAGTATGTTTGTGTTGTGGTTTTTTTCTTCTCTTGGTATTTGTAACAGTGTTTTCAGCTACAAATAGTCACTTAACTTGATCAGGAAGTTGTCACACTTCAGAATATTTGTGAAATATTCTGACTTCTGAACTAGGAATTACTTAGATGCTAGCGTAAGTTTTAAGCTCGTACTTGAATATTCAGAGTGATTGTCATTTCAAAGTTCAGATTAGTTTGGAGTCTCTCTCTCTCTCTTTCTTTCTCTCTCTCTCTCTCTCTCTCTCTCTCTCTCTTCTCTCTCTCTCTCTCTCTCTCTCTCTCTCTCTCCGTCTCTCTCTCTCTCGCTCTCTCTCGCTCTCTCTCTCTCTTGCACAGAAACATGCACACACATTGCCTAAACACCCAATATGCAATATTGATAATATGCAATAATAATAATAATCATTTACATGTTACTATAAATCAGAAACTTTCAACCAAACCATTTTGTGCGAACACACGCAGAACATCCTGTGCAAATGTTAAAACCCGTTCCCGCTTTCGCAAGATAAACACCATCTCGTGCCCGTACAAAAACGGATGTCCACATTTACAAGACACCATCTCATGCCCGTACAAAAACGGATGTCCACATTTACAAGACCGCATGTACACGGGGACTGGTTTAACAAAACACATAACTACTGATTCCGAATTCCTCAAAATAACGATCAAAAAGCATATTGATGCTAATAACACTCTACAGTGTTGGAATGAAACAGAAACCAGGAGGGCAGACTATTCCTGCCGTTCTTCTTGCGTGGTGTGAGTTGTGCTTGAACCAACAAGAAGTTGGATCATAATAACCCCCCACCCCACCCCACCCCCTCACACAAACACACACATTTTTAACTGTCACAAGACTTAGTGCCATCTGGTTCTTGCCTTCACACAAGATCAGGTGAACTGTCAGTGTTCACGTTGCTTTACATGTAATTTGCAAGACAAATGTGGTGTGTCATGTGATGTTGACTTTAGCCAGACATGTACTTGTGCATATTTTTGTATTCCTTTTCAAGTGAGAAAGAAAAAAACAGGTCTTGTGTTCATATTCTCGAGTTTTGCAGGTTGGTCTTGGCTTGTATCTGTCTGTCCACCTACCTGCCTGCTAGTTTGTTTCTCTGTATTTCTGTGTCTGTCTGTCTGTCAATCTGTATGTGTGCGTGTCCGTCTGTATCTCTCTCTCTGTGTTAAATAGCAAAATGAATCATCTAACAAGTAGATGAGAGATTGTGTGTGCGCGTGCGCACGTATGTGCGTCTGTGTGTGAGTGCGTGTGTGTATGTGTGAGCGTGTTCATGCGTGTGTGTGTATGTGTGTGTGTGTGTGTGTGTGTGTGTATGTGGGGAGGGGACAGGCTCTGTTTGACATGCGCTAGAGTGAAACAAGCAAAAAACAATCGAACTCAAAACAAACAACACAAGTGCCTCCGTTCCACTGGCATTTGAAAAATTATGGTTTCAGGTTGATTAGAGTTGTTTTAATCCTCTATCATAAAAAATGAATGCCCTGCTGTGAACGTCCCATGTGCAGTGGCAATCCACTTTAATGAAACTCGTCTTTTGTATGCTAGCAACGCTTCTACTTGAATTATTTATTGATTTATTCCAGTATTAGAGAGAAAAATCCATTTACTTGAAACACACATGATACCACACACATTAACCCCCACACACATACACATGCATGCACACACATTGTTTAATCACCCAATATTCCATATTGATAATATGAAATGATAAAAAACCTTTGGATGAGATCATAACTCAAAAGTCCTGTGTACGAACGCAGGACATGTTGTGCAAACCTTGAAACCTGTTTCACTTTCCCAAGAGAAGACCATTTTGTGCCAAAGGGAACGGATATTAAAATTTGCAAAACCGCATGTACACGGGGACTATGTTAAAAAAGTATGCGAGTCCTTAATTCAGTTTCCTCAAAATACAAGAATAAAAAGAATCATGATACTAATAACAATGATTATTATATAAAATCCACACACAAAATACAGTGTTGGTATGAAACAGAAGCCAGGAGTACAGAATATTCCTGCCGTTCTTCTTGTGTGGTGTGAGTTGTACATGAACGTAACAAGAAACTGAATCATAATAACGACCCCCCCCCCCCACACACACACACACACACCCACCACCACCTATTTGACTGTCACAAGTCTTAGCGCCATCTGGTTCTTGCCTTCACACAAGATCAGGTGAACTGTCAGTGTTCAGGTTGCTTTACGTGTAACTTGCAAGACCAATTTGGTGTGTCATGTGATGTTGACGTTAGCCAGTCATGTTCTTGTGCATATTTGTGTATTCCTTTTCAAGTAAAAAAGAAAAGAAAAGTTATTGTATTCACTCTTTTCTCGAGTTTTGCAGGCTGGTCTTGGCTTGTATCTGTCTGTCTGCCTACCTGCCTGCTAGCCTGTTACTTTGTATTTGTGTGTATGTGTCTGTCTGTATGTGTGTCTATCTGTCTTTGTGTGTGTGTGTGTGTGTCTGTCTGTCTGTGTGTCTATCTGTCTGTCTGTCTCTCTCTGTTAAATAGCAAAATCATTCATCTAACAAGTAGATGAGAGATTGTGTGTGCGCGTGCGCACGTACGTGCTTCTGTGTGTGAGTGCGTGTGTGTATGTGTGAGCATGTTCATGCGTGTGTGTGTATGTGTGTGTGTGTGTATGTGGGGAGGGGACAGGCTCTGTTTGGCATGCGCTGGAGCGAAACAAGAAAAAAACAATCAAACTCAAATCAAACAAAACAAGTGCCTCCGTTCCACTGGCGTTTGAAAAAATATGGTTTCAGGTTGATTAGAGTTGTTTTAATCTTCTATGATAAAAAATGAATGCCCTGCTGTGAACGTCCCATGTGCAGTGGCAATTTACTTTAATTAAACCCGTCTTTTGTATGCTAGCAACGCTTCTACCTGAATTATTTATTGGTTTATTCCAGTATTAGAGAGAAAAATCCATTTACTTGAAAGGCACAGGATACCACACACATACACACACATGCCCACACACACATACACACGCATGCACACACATTGTTTAATCACCCAATATTCCATATTGATAATATGAAATGATAAAAAAACTTTGGATGAGATCATAACTCAAAAGTCCTGTATACGAACGCAGGACATGTTGTGCAAACCTTGAAACCTGTTTCACTTTCCCAAGAGAAGACCATTTTGTGCCAAAGGGAACGATATTAAAGTTTACAAAAGTGCATGTAACACGGGGACTTTGTTAGAAAAGTATGGGGATCCTTAATTCAGGTTCCTTTAAATAGAAGAATAGAAAAAGAATCATGATACTAATAACAATGTTTCTGACCTAACATCCACAAAAATACAGTGTTGGTATGAAACAGAAACCAGGAGGACAGAATATTCCTGCTGTTCTTCTTGTGTCGTGTGAGTTGTGCATTAATGCAACAAGAAGTCTGATGATAACACCCACCCCACCCTCGTAACACCAGCTATTTAACTGTCACAAGACATAGTGCCATCTGGTTCTTGCCTTCACACAAGATCAGGTGAACTGTCAGTGTTCACGTTGCTTTACATGTCATTTGCAAGACAAATTTGGTGTGTCATGTGATGTTGACTTTAGCCAGACATGTTCTTGTGCATATTTGTGTATTCCTTTTCAAGTAAAAAAGAAAAAAACAGGTCTTGTGTTCATATTCTCCAGTTTTGCAGGTTGGTCTTGGCTTGTATCTGTCTGTCCGCCTACCTGCCTGCTAGCTTGTTTCTATGTATTTGTGTGTCTGTGTGTCTGTGTGTCTGTGTGTCTGTGTGTCTCTCTCTCTCTCTCTCTCTCTCTCTCTTTTCTCTCTCTCTCTCTCTCTCTCTCTCTCTCCTCTCTCTGTTTGGCATCGAACATAATGAATGATCTAACAAGTAGATGTGTGTTTGTTCAAGTGCGCAAGTGTGTGTTTGTGTGTGTGAGTGTGTGTGTGTGTGCGCCCATGCGCGAATTTGTGCGTGCGCGCGTGCGTGCGTGTGTGTTTGTGTGTGTGGTGAGGCGGGGGGATTATGTTTAACATGCACAAGAGGGAAACAAGAAAAAAACAATCAAACTCAAAACAAACAAAACAAGTTGCCCTGTTCCTCTAGCGTTTGAAAAATTACGATTTCAGGTTGATTAGAGTTGTTTTAATCTTCTGTGATAAAAAAATGAATGCCCTGCTCTGAATGTCCCATGTGCAGTGGCAATCCACTTTAATTAAACCCATCTTTTGTATGCTAACAACAACGCTTCTACCTGAATTAGTTCTTGATTTATGTCAGTTGTAGAGACAAATCCATCAACTTGATAGAGACAGGATATCACACACGCGCATACGAGCACGCACGCGCGCACGCACGCACGCGCACATACACACACACACACACATAAGCTCCAGTCGGCTACATAAAAAGCAAAGACCAGACTTTAAATTTGAGTTAATATTACCGGTCACCTGTCTTTATCGCTGCTGTCGACTGTAGACGCTTCACGCAATGCCACCAGGGTTGACATTGAGTAAATATGACGGCAGCTCAAAGAAAAGCAATACATGGTCTGGGAATCAAATCAACTGAGAATTTCTAATTTTAAGGAGAAAAAGGAGAAGAATTGCAAAACTGAAGAAGATGTCTGTAAGAATAAAAGCAAATAAGAATAAGGCCAAGAAGAAGACTTGGAGAGAATATAAATTGCACAAAGAACAATTGCAGAGAACATTATTGTCACGAAGAAGAAAAAGGAGGAGGAGGAGGAGCAGACGAAGAAGAAGGAGAAGAAAAAGAACAACAACATACATATAACCGGAATGTTTATGACAACAATAAAAGAACAAGACGATGGTTCGTTTAATATTGTCCAATATGTCAGTCTGAAAATTATTGTATGCTCTTCCTTTATTAATAGGCTATGCCTTTTTATACCGTAATATAGGCAGACAAATTCACATTCGCAGAAGAATTTTTAGCCATAAACTGTATAACAATTGGTTTCTTTGACAGAAGCTTCCTTTATTGTGGACAGATTATCAACTCAAGTCCAGTGATAAAATAAAGTCTGGATTTTGCTTGGAACCTACAACTTAAGTCTATTTTTTTCGAGAATAATAGCTTTTACTTTTTCTCCATGATAGTGCTTAAGTCTTCAGGACCGGCAAACACGATGCATCTGCTGCTGGCTTCTATTACATCCCTGTGTACTTTATATCATGACACTGATGGGGTAACAATCTAGCTCGTTTCAGTCCCTCACCTCACGTCTAAGTGGTAGAGAGCTCTGTTCACGACTGGTGCTTGCAAGATCTTACATGTGACAAGTTCTTACTGTCGGGTAAGGCAGATAGATCCAAGGAATACTGCCCTGGAGTGAGATTCAGTGTTCGCGCATCAGCAGTTCTTCCTATCCTCTTATAATTATTTCAAGGTGTTTTTTTCTGTATAGTATTTCTTTCAATGCGTTCCGTTTGGATCATGATATATGTATGTGTTGTTTTTTTAATTTATTTATGTTATTTTATTCTTTTATATCGAGTATAATGGAATAAGCACTTATGTGGGTTTTTTTACATCCAGTCCCCGTGTGTATGCGGTTTTGTCAATTATATATATATATATATATATATATATATATATATATATATACTTTTTATCGCCTTTTCTTTTTGCACAGGAATCAAATTATATATATAATTTGAATCCTGTGCAAAAAGAAAAGGCGATAAAAATTCAAATGCCTGATGTAAATTGTACGATCATAAAAGTATGTTTGCGTGCGTGTGCTTGCATGCGTGTGCTTCCGCGGTGTGTGTGTGTGTGTGTGTGTGTGTGTGTGTGTGTATGTGTGTGTGTGTGCGTGCGTGTCTAGAAAAGACGTGGTGGGGATTTTTAAAAAGGTATTTATGTAGATATAGCGAAAACAGACATGGCGAAAATTGATTTTATTTTCTCCCTTGTTTGGTTTGTTTGGTTTTGGTTTCTTTTGTTGTTGTTGTTTTTTTACAAATATGCAAGATATGAATAACTTTGTATTATCAACAAGCCATCATTTTCTAGTTTCTAGTTCCTTTTTCCTGAAGAAAGCCTCCAGCAGAGAAATTCAGATATTTAACAAACGTGTTTTACACTTTCTTTATTATTGCTTTATGTTTTACGCCATATTAAAACAGGGGCTTATTGATATGTTTATTCAAAACTGGACAAGGACTGTCAGAGATCGCAATGTATATGCCAGCATTATCGATCATTTAAGAACATTGTGGAAATAAGAGCAATACATTTGAGATTTAGATAATTTTATATTTCGTATTGTCATTATACAAATGTCCTCCCCCTAAATAACAACGCACATCGGTGTAGTGAATCGGCCCGTGGCAAAAAATGTCTAATAAAAACAAATGAGAATGAAAATAAAAAAACATCGTGTGTTCATATGTACATCATATAAAAATCTAAGGTACCATTTCTTAAAGGTCTTGTTACATTACCTTTAAATGTACTTCTCAGAGCCAAAGATGCTACTCGTAGGTAATCTGCTTTAAGGTGGGTCGAAGAACATCTTGCACACACAGTAAATCCTGTTCCGCTTTTCGAAAAGAGTAGGTCATTGTATGCCGGTGGGAACAGATGACTTAATTTACAAAACCGCATTCACACAGAGACTGGATGTAAAAAAAGCTCATAATATTATTCCAATATCCTTGAAGAAGAAAAAATAAAAACAGAATGTGTGTACAATGTTTCATACACCTTCTAATTGTTGCACTTGTCCGTTTAAGAACTAAAAGAGCTATTGATGCTACTTAAACTGCTTTAAGGCTGGACGAAGTAAATCTAGCATCTGACGCATAAACTCCGTAATGAACACGGTAGGTGGCATGTAGCAGTGGGACAAATCAATGCAACCCTCTCTCCACGCCATCGCCCTGCAGTAAATGCTGATAAAACTATGTTAGAAGATAATAATCCTAAACGGAAATGGTGACATTCACATTCCAATATTGACAATGATGACAAAAACTTGAGCAAAGACTTTTGGTCAGAATGCAGTGACGAACTCTTCCACCTATGGGAAAACGTCTTAGTTAAAATGTAGGTCTGCCTAATCGCACTTCGTATTATAAGCTGATGTGATTATAAGCCCTATTTGGGATATAGAAGAATCAATATCTATCTACATTTATTTCAGTACTCTATCTAGTCCTTGATAAGTATTACTATTATCTATTATCACTACTTGCTATCTATTAATGTCTGTCTGTCTAAGTCTGTCTGTGATCTATCAGAATCTATCATCTCTATACATCTTCTACTCTATTCTACTATTTCTAATCCTATCTATTACTCATTATCTATCTATCCATCTATCTATCAAACTATCGTCTTCCTAGATTGATCATCTGTCTATCGTCATCTATCACATCTTTATCGTATTTGTAGTATTTGAAATCTATCTCATTATCTATCTATCTTCTATCATCTATCTAACTACGTCTATCTATTTGATCATTCTCTATCTATCATCTAGTAGTATGTATGTTATTATTGAATACTACATATGTCTTTATCTAGCATCGATCGTCTACAGCAGTCTGTGTATTAGTTGTCCACTACATATAGAAGCTACTATATATATATGTAGTTACTACTACAGTAGTAGCAGATGATAGCAGCAGCAGCAGTAGCTAGCAGTCATGAGCAGTAGTTAGTAGTACGCAGCAGCAGCAGCAGTAGTAGTAGTAGTAGTAGTAGTAGTAGTAGTAGTAAAGCAGTAGTAGTACTACAAGTAGTAGTATAGTAGTAGTAGTAGCAGTAGTAGTAGTAGTATAGTAGTAGTAGTAGTAATATAGTAGTAATAGTAGTAGTAGTAGTAGTAGTAGTAGTAGTAGTAGAAGTAGTAGTAGTAGTAGTAGTAGTAGTAGTAGTAGTAGTAGATAGTAGTAGTAGTAGTAGTAGTAGTAAGTAGTATAGTGTAGTAGTAGTAAGTAAGTAGTAGTAGAAGTAGTAGTAGTAGTAGTAGTAGTAAAGTAATAGTTGTAGTAGTAGTAGTAAGTATAGTTAGTAGTAGTAAGTAGTAGTAGTAGTAATAGTTAGTAGTAGTAGTATAGTATAGTAGTAGTATAGTAGTAAGTAGTAGTAGTAGTATAGTAATAGTAGTAGTAGTAGTAGTAGTAGTAGAATAGTAGTATAGTAGTAGTAGTAGTAGTAGTAGTAGTAGTAGTATAGTAATAGTAGTAGTAAGTATATATAGTAGTTAGTAACAGTAATAGTAGTAGTAGCAGGAGTAGCAGCAGCAGAAGCAGAAGCAGCAGTAGTAGTAGTCGTGGTGGTGGTGGTGGTAGTAGTAGTGGTGGTGGTGAGAAGAAGAAGAAGAAGAAGAAGAAGAAGAAGAAGAAGAAGAAGTAGAAGAAGAAGAAGAAGAACAAGAACAAGAACAAGAAGAACAAGAACAAGAAGAAGAACAAGAAAAAGAAGAGGAGGATCAAAAACAACAGCAACAACAAGAAAAGAAGATCTGGAAGAAGACCTGGAAGAACAAGAAGATCTAGAAGAAGAAGATCTGAAAGATCTGGAGAAAGAAAAAGAAGAAGAAGAAGAAGAAGATGATGATGATGATGATGATGATGATGATGACGATGATGATGATGATGATGATGATGATGATGATGATGACGATGATGATGATGATGATGATGATGATGACGATGATGATGATGATGATAATGATGATGATTATGATGATGATGATGTTGATGATGATGATGGTGATGATGAACAACAACAACAACACCAACAGCTACAACAACAGCACCACCAACAACAACATTAACAACAATGACAGGAAAAGAAAAAATGAAGAAGAAGAAAAAAAAGTTGATTTGAAATGTCGATCACTTTGTAATAACCAGGTCTTTGGAAATGCATTTGCTGATTAAACGAATTAGTTGATAGGATTACTTAAAATCGTTATTAAATATCATAATTGATTGTTTGGTTATTTCCCCTTCCGCAATGGTTTTTCCCCACATCCTCATTACATGTGTGTGTCTCTGTCTCTGTGCGTGTGCGTACGTCCGTGTGTGTCTGTGTGTGTGTGTGTATGTGCGTGTTACGCGCAGTCAATCTGTCAAGAGGAATAGAACACTCAGATGCACCATAAACTTTTCCAGATTCGCCCTGACTTGGAAGAATTCTCCTTTTTGATCCAAAAAACAGAAGGGAAGAAACAGTGCTCACCATGATACACACGGCCCCTCTCACATTAATCAACGTTCATTTTTTCAAAGATGAAGGAGTCAAACAGTTTGTGAATGGTGATGTGCGATTCATCACCTATAATCTGCTTCTGGATTTTCCAAATGTCCAGGATATCAAGCATACAATAGTTTAATGCAGACTCTGTAAGATAATGTTTTTGGCACAGTTCCACCAGACAACCTGTTTTAAGTTCCTGAGAGAAAATGTCAGCCTCAATATGGCCTCTGTGGTCGGCGGTGTTATAAACGAGAAGATTGGATTGGATTGGAACTTAATTAGAAGCTAACTGATGAACTCAGTCAGTCATTTTTTCAGTATGTCAATCATCTACTCGTTTGCTTTCTTAAGCTTTCACTCAGGGGAGGAAAAAAAAGCTTGTCTGAGCGGCAAAAAATGCTCAGTTCAAATTCAACTTCTATCTATTACATCACACTCTCATCCACAGTCTATACTATAATCATGCACAGAGTCAGCCTTTGCCACTACGTTATGTACCCTATATTCGTTTTGGCATAGACACTATGGTTCAATGTCAATTTCTTCTCCAACGGTTTCAGACTGGAGTGTGAGACAGAGAGCTGGAATAAATTGAATTTCCACACTGTCGTCAATGACGTGAATAGCACAGGGCCGAGAGAGAAATTGGCTAAAAGTGGTCTGGTGTTTTCACATAAAAGTGTCCTTCACAGCTCTTAGTAACCCGGGCACGACCAACAAAAGCTTTAATTCTGGACACAGTTAGTCTGTAGAGAAGGTTATCACCAATCTTATCTTCAGCTATCCTTTTAGTAGCAATGTGTTTTGCTAGCTAAATATAGCTTTGAGGCAGAACAGCCTACTGGTAAGAATGTCTAGCTCATGACTTTTCTGTCAAATGACGGTTATGGGTTGAATCCTTAATCGAGACTATAAACAAATTCTGCATATTTGAGTGTAAGCACAATAATTTGGGCAAACACTCTGTTGTGGATGCCGTTGTTGCTGCTGCTGCTGCTGCTGCTATCGTATTGTTGCTGTTACTTGTCCCTAGAATAAGACCATAAGGTCATCTAGAATGTGTACTCATTATATCTGAGATTCACTGTGAGACTGTCAACACTCAGTGGATGCAACGTTTGCGTGAATTGTTACCCTCATGTAACTTGTCATTCAGGTAGCTATACTTGATTTCAGAAGATTTGTTCTTTTCTTCTGTAAAGAGTACCTGGTGTTATGCTAAGATATTGCCATAGAGAAAGAAAGACAACCTCAACATAGAATTTTAAAGGATAATAACATGTTCCTGTAGACAATGGCACTATGCCTTCATAAATAACTGACATAGCCTCTAGTCTGAGCCAGGTGAACACCTTAAACTCCCAACCACTTTTTACAGAAAACTAAGAAAACCATGGCTCGTAGCATGCAGTGCTAACAGGAACATGCTCCACATGCACCCAGCTACGTGGTTTTCCTGTTTGTTCTGCCACTACACTCTTCTGCTATATTAGTTTTACTAGTAAAACCCAACTCCTGGGATTCACACTATTCACGTTGCCCACAACACATCCCCCATGGAATTCTACCCTTGCTGGTTGTTCATGTCAGACACAGAATCCAATGTCTGTTTTCCCACTGTCAGCAGCAGACCCACTGGAGTTTCTCCATCACTGAAGGCAGGGCAGAGAATTAGATTTGCACAATGCGGTTGCCAGGACGTCAATTATACAGGGAGGAGACAGGAATTGGCCTGTGTAAGAGTCTGTAGAAGAAGCAATAAAGTAGAGATCGCTAGCAATAAGCCAGGAGTCTGCTATTTGAAGGAGACATCCAGACGGATCTACTGGCAGATTTCTCTTTAGCTATCAACTCGGTCTTAAAGACTTCGCAACCAAAATAATAATTATTGCCTAGGTTAAGGTTGATAAATCTCCTAAAAGAAGAATAAATGCAAAAATGGAGATGTTGTTCTTGCTTCTCTTGTTTTTAACTAATCTCAGGAAGGATCAAGAATAAAACTGACGGCATATAAACAGCTATGATTAATCTTTAACCATCAACTTCACTTAGAATCAGATGATTCCAGTTTGTTCCTGTTGTTAAGAATGTTGATTAGACTCTAGAATAAAAAACAAATGGCATCTCATAAATAGTGATGTTGAATTATTTTTTTCCAGCTATTTAACCTTTTTTTTTCTAATCTAGTCAAATGATGACCACGATCTATGTATTTATGCGTGTCTTTTCTTTAGTTTTTATAAGGGGACGTTGATTACTGTTGCATGACTTAAACTACACCATTTGAATTTAGATAAATAAATCTGTGTAAATCCTTACCTTAGGTAATCATTAAGATTATGCACATCTTTTGTTTGAACATGTGTACTCCTCTCCTTCATAACGAGTCCAAATGGGACGTTGTGAAAGTTAAAATCATATACTTCAAGTTATAGGGACTCTTGAAAATATGATTCCTATTGGGCACCATGATTTAGTATGAAGACCTCAGTACTGCAGACAGTGGCCTACTCTTGTGATATTTTAATGCGTTTACAAGATGTTCTGCATGCATTTGCACATAGGACCTCGGATATAGTCTCACCCGAAAAACGTTTGTTTGCTTGTTTGTGTGTGTATTTTATGTGTGTGCGAATGCATATATGTGTGTTCGTGCACAAGTGTGTATGTGTGTTGGGGGGGGGGGGGGGGGGGTAGATTGAAGTGGTAGTTGAAACGTATGCACAACTGCAAACATAAAAGCACGAAAAAGGATGTAGAGAAAGGAGGAATTTGTGAATGAGCGAATTAATGAATGAAAAACATGATCAATTAAATCAAGTGATCAACGCAAAAATATTCCTTATTGCAACAACAGACAATACAGAAAAGTGATTGATGTCTCGCATTAAATTAGAATTTCTTCTTTTCATATTCCACAACTGCCCCCCCTTCCCAAAACTCTAATACATCTCTTTCTTCTAGTACAGTTCACTTAATTCTGTGTCATTTATCTATTTATTATCTAAAGTTGTTATGTAAAGTCCCCCCATTGACTATCAATTGAGTACCCTGTAAAAAGCCTTCATAATGAATGGCAATCAAAGGTCTATAATGAACAAGATGTCCACAATACAGTTAAAACAGCATAAGACAAAAGGAAAAACAACAGCATGTAAACGAAAGAAAGAAAGACATGAAGGAAAGAAGCAAGGAAGGAAGCAAGAAAGGACAGACAGAAAGGAAGAGGGTAGAAACAGAGCAAGTATTTGACCAATCACTCACTCACTCACTCTTGAAGATAAGTACCATCTCATACATACATACATGCACACACATACATATATATATATATATATATATATATATATATATATATATATATATATATATATATATATATATATATATATATATATATATATATATATATATATGTGTGTGTGTGTGTGTGTGTGTGTGTGTGTGTGTGTGTGTTCATGATATACAGATCTCCGAACTAGTTACCTGAATTATTTTCTTCACGTGCCTATGCCTTTTCATTATTCAGAAACATAGTAAACACTGTTCAGTGAAGCTGGCAAATTTCTTAGTGGATGCTGTTCGAAAACGAAAGATCATGGCATATCTCATGCAAACTAGGTAATAAATATAAATGCCTGCAATGTAAAAAACAATTGTTGAACTTGTGTATTTTACCTTAAATTTGAAATATTTCACAAATTCGTGATACACACACACATCCAATCCTTCCTCTCTCTCTCTTTTTTTAATTGTGGGCCAATCCTGATGTTCCATGAAACATTTTCATTTGGTTCCATTTCATTTCATTTCATTTGTAAGATTAGGGTAAATGCATGCCCTTTGATTTGTCTTTGCAAGATAGAGCGCTATATATGTTCCATTTATTATTATTATTATTATTATCATTATTATTTCTCTCTCTTTCTCATAGCCATTTCATCAATCGGCGGATTGATCAATCAATCACTCAGTCTACAAATCATTCAATCAAAGAACCATTATTAATTGCAGCATCATTAAAATGCAGGGGGAAAATAATTAACAAAATCCCAATCATTAAAATCTCACCCTGTCCGTTATTACAACCCCGTAACTCACACTTCCTTTTCGCCACAGACATGCAGGGTCACAGAGTTCTGTCCCCTGTTTTTATGTCGTCTGTTTGGATTCAATATCTGTTCTTGAGTGTCAGCTGAACTCCCATTGGAATCTCCCTGTCATGTATGTGCAGCAGAAGATTGCAATGAGTTCTATTTCCACAGTGCGGTTGCTATGACCTAGCTTTCCTAGGAATGAGACACACACACGCATGCGCACACACCCACACACATGCACACGCACACACATATACATACACACTTACATTTAAAACAGCATAAGTCAAAAGGAAAGAAATCAACAGGTAAAAGAAAGAAAAAAAGACAGACAGACAGACAGACAGAAAGAAGGACAGACAAAAAGAAAGAAAGACAAAAAGGAAGGAAGTGAGGAAGGAAGCAAGTAAGGACGGGCGGAAAGGCAGAGGCGAGAAACAAAACAAGCATTTGACCAATCACTCACTCACTCACTCTTAAAGATGAGTACCATCGCATACATGCATATATATGGTTTTTGTGGGTTTTTTGTGATTTACAGATCTCCGAAATAGTTACCTGAAATATTTTCTTCACGTGCTTATGCCTTTCCTTCTTCAGACACATAGTAAACACTGTTCAGTGAAGCTGGCAAATTTCTTATTCCATGCTATTATATAAGTTCCATTTATTATTATTATTATTATTATTTGACAAAGAAAGATCATGGCATATCTCATGCAAACTAGGTAATAGATATCAATGTCTGCAATGTAAAAAAAACCCACATCGTTTCATGTGTGTATTTTACCCTTTTAGTTTGACATATTTAAGAAATTCGTGATATACATGTATATCCACTCCTTCCTCTCTCATTTTTAGTTTTTTAATTGTGGGCCAAGACTGACATTCAATAAAACATTTTGATTTTGTTCCATTTCATTTCATTTCATCTCTCTCTCTCTCTCTCTCTCTCTCTCTCTCTCTCTCTCTCTCTCTCTCTCTCTCTCTCTCTCTCTCTCTCTCTCTCTCTCTCTCTCTCTCTCTCTCTCTGTTTTGTTTTTCTTCTTCTCTCTTTTTCTTTAAAAAAAGATTTTCCCTTTGCTTCTTCTGCTTGAAAGTATGAGTACTGAGTGCATTTTTAAATGTGACCCCATGGGCGGGGACTGGATGTAAAAAAGAACATGAATACTTATTCATTATCCTGGAAAAAAAGAATTTGTTTCTATTACTTACAATGTGTAGATGTTCTTTTTATGACTTTATTGGCTTTTCCCCCCTCTTTATTATGAGAGTGTATGGGTATTGCACTTATTTTATTACCATGACATTCAATTTGCATGAACATAATTAAAAAGTGTTTGTGTTGATCGTGTGCTATGTGAGTATTACATATTTAGTATCATCCCTGAAACACCTCCCCCACCCCACCCCCCACACACACACTCAAACACACAATCACACACACACACACACACACACACACACACACACACACACACACACACACACACACACACACACACACACACACACACACACACACACACACACACACACACACACACGATCAAACACACACACACACACACACACATACACACACACACTCACTCACTCACTCACCCATATTCTCTCCCTAAACGACTGTATAGTTTTAAATTCCTTCTTGGTTTGTTTCTTGTTTTTATTGTGTGGATGTATGGGTATTAAATTTATTTCATTATCATGACATATAATTTGAA
>CM054143.1:26554600-26577036 GCA_028751875.1 Rapana venosa | reverse complement strand
TTTTCCTTTACGCTTGTTAATTGTATATTACTATGTTCCCCTGAAATTGTAGGCTTTTTTGCGTATTTCTTCACTTACATGTCTTAGGTCTCATCTTAGTTGCATTACTCCAATGATTTTTTTTGGGGGGGTCCAAATTCTGTTATGTCCATGGTTATGTCCCAAAAATGCACACACAAACACCACACACACACACACACACACACACACCACACACACACACCACACACACACACACACACCCCACACACCACAGACAAACACACACACACATGCAGAAATCTTGATACACAGAAACAACCAGAGAGACACTCAGTCAGATTGTCAGACAGTCATAGAAACACACAGAAACCCCAAACAAAGCGGAGCAAACAACAAGAGATAAACAGATGGTCAACAAGTGCTAGAGACGGGGCAGAATCACAGCAAACCTGCTCACTGAAGCAGACACCAAAGTGCTGGCAGGCCAGACCTGAAAGAGAGAGAAGACCTGAAATCAATAGCCATCAGCACACTCTACATCTACAGCCCAGTCCTTCTCTCTGTGAACTGGCTGTGACCAGGGCCCATCCAGTTTGTTTGTAAATATTCGTGTGAACATAGACATGTCCATTAATACTGTCTGTGTCTTGTAGTGACCACATGATTGCATAAAAAGTACTTAAAGAAAATCCGATAAAGTGTTGGGGTTTTTTTTTCCATTTTGTTTAATCTTGCGAGGTTGTTATGATTTGTTAGCCAGTTGTAGCTTGTTAAGTTGTATATATTGTTTATGTTCCCTGAAATTTGTATGGCTTGTTTTTGCTCTTTGTTCACTTACATGTCTTACTTCTCATCTTAGTGTGAATTGCTCTAAGAGGTTGGGGAGAGGAGGTCCAAATTCTTTTTATGTTCCTATGAACATGTACCAAAATTCACACACGCACACACAAACACAGACACACAGAACACACACAGACACACACACATGCACACACATGCAGAAAGATTGACAAACGAAATAATCAGAGAGAGAGAGAGGGGAGAGGGGAGAGAGAGAGAGAGAGAGAGAGAGAGAGAGAGAGAGAGAGAGAGAGAGAGAGAGAGAGAGAGAGAGAGAAAGGGGAGACAGAGAGAGAGAGACACCAGTCAGATCGTCAGAGTCATAGAAGCACACAGAAACACCAACAGAAGTGGAGCTACAAACAGAGATAAACAATGGTCAAACAGTGCTAGAGACAGGGCAAATCCCGCTACCTGCTCACTGAAGCAGACACCAAAGTGCTGGCAGGCCAGACCTGAAAGAGAGAGAAGACCTGAAATCAATAGCCATCAGCACGCGTCGCATCTCCAGCCCCAGTCCTTCTCTCTGTGGAACTGCGCTGTGCCCAAAGGGCCCCCTTATCGTTAGTGCTTATGTGCCCATAGCATGTCTATTAAGATGTCCCTAGTTGGTTTTTTTCCGAATTATGTAATGTTTACGTGGACGATTACAAAGCTGCACGCACATTTTATTTGCATCGCACATGCACATGCACACATGAACCAAGCATGCACACACACACAAAATATTATACACCCCCCCCCACACACACACACACACAAACACACACACATGGGCACACAAAAGGGAACACACATACACAGACACTCTCTTTTTATGCTCTTTAAAATAGATGGCTTGATGAAAAAAGCAAATGCATTGCTTATTTAATGTACCATCTGAAAATAAAAGTTTGACTTTGACTTTGACTTTGACACACACAGACATGTATGCATTAACATATATACCAACACACGCATATGATATTTGGGTACAGCTTGGGGTAATTCCTTGTTTGTTCTGGCAACTCCACAACAGAAATAGAGTAAAAATGCGTTGCCCTGCCATTAAGCACCTGAAAAAATCAACATCACTTTCAACTTAAGAGTAAGAGTAGGCCGTTGTTGCCAGCGAGAACAGATGACAATTTACAAAACCGCATACCACAGGGACTGTCTGTAAAAAAAGAACAAAAAGTGCGTATTCCATTATCCTCGATCTTAAAGAATAAAATAAATAAATAATTTAAATCCTCATAGGAGAGAATTGTTATTTTTTTAAGTCTTCTGAAAAAAAAGAATGGACCAAGAAGGCAAAGAATACACAAGGAGAAGGTGACAGGACGAAACAGCAACAAGGTAGAGGCAAAGGGAGGGACAGAAAGAAAGGAGAATTCCTAGCACAGAACTTCCAGAATGTTGGATACGCTATTTACACTGACAAACCCCCAGCATCCCCAGAGGGAAAGGGGTTTGAAAAGAGGGGAGTGGGAACAGCAGGACATAAATATCAGAGAAAATGAGGCCGTCCATCAAATGCCTGAAATGCTACAGCAAACTGCTGACTGCACACACAAACATTAGGAAAAGGCTCAGGAAAACACAATTTTGTACCCCGCAAGTTTATCTGGGAACTATGGTAGCGCTATGTAGATTTATTGAGTTGTTATACATATTGTGTGCATACTTATGTTATCTGCGTTTTGCTTATTTCTAGTTTCCAGTTTAGATGGTTCATTGTTTCTTTCTTTTGTAAATGATATTGCCCTATTTGTGTATGTTTACTTTGCTGAATACTAACGTAGTACACCCCCACACACCCCCCACACACACAACATTCATGCATGCACGCACACACAAATACACCACACACCACACACACACACAACACACACACCCCACACACAAACAACCAACCACACACCATACAAAAAAGATTTGCATACACCCCACAGGAAAAACAAACTCACATAAACACCCATACAACAGTAAAAATCAGACAGAGGATCACAGAAAGGAAACTCCCACAAAAAACTAACAACAAAACAGAGAAAAAGCAGAGGGCACAAACGCTGGAGACGGGGCCAAATTGCAGATCCATGCTCACTGAAGCATTGTGTCAATGGCACGCAGGCTAAAAACTGAGGGGAGAGAGGAGACACGAAATAAATCGTCACAGTACACATCTACATCACATCCTGGTCCTTTCTCCCCTGTGGTTCTTGGGCTGTAACCAAAGCTCTCCTGAGTGTTTTTTGTGGTTCCAAAGTCAAAGTCAAAGTCAAACTTTTATTTTCAGTTTTGGACATTGAATAAGCATTGCATTGCTTTTTCTTTCATTACCCATCTATCTAAAGAAAGCAAAAAGAGGTTTAAAAAGATAATATTATGCAGACATTGGATAAAAATACTCTAATTCAATAATAAACCATACAAGTCAACAAGAAAAGACAATAACATTGCATATTTAATTTAAAAACAACCCAAAAAGCCTGGACAATATTAAAACCTTTATAATTCAAATTAATTCCACAAAATCTTGAAAAAAACTCCCATCTTCCCCCCAATCGCAACAGAAAAACCAAACCAACAAAGAGACAAAACCAAACAAAAAAAACCACCAACTGCTTCCCTCCCCAGCCCCACCCCCCTCACACACACAAAAACCTTCAACGATACAAACAACTGAATAAAACAAACAAAAACAGATAAACCAACAAATATGTTGTGTGTGTGTGTGTGTGTGTGTGTGTGTGTGTGTGTGTGTGTGTGTGTGTGTGTGTTTGTGTTTGGTGTTTGTGTGTGTGTTTGTGTGTGGGGTTGTGTGGTGTGTGTGTGTTGAGTTGTGTTGTGTTTGTTTTTGTGTGTTTGAAGCTGTCTGTTAAGATGTGTGCATGTTGCATTGAGCTGCTGATATCATATCAACACCTAAAGAGGATTAATCAAGATAACCTTAAAGAAACATTCTTTATTAGATCAATGTCATGTATTATTAACCATTTAAACGTTTTCTGAACAGTGTGCCTGATGTTTCCTTACTAATCTGTCGGCCTGCTCATGTTTCTTTGTTTATTTTTCGGTTTGATGTGTTCTCACATTTTATCTGCTGTTGCTGTCTATTTGCCATTGCCGTTGTTTTTTCCCTTTACCTACACGATATATGTTTAGCAGGATTCTGTTTACACGTGTTGTTTTTGCAGGGGGTTCAGGCAAGTTGTAAAAATCTTTATATTGGCACGACGAAAACTTCATGTAATCTGGAAATGAAACATACACATACACAAACACACGCACACACACACACACACACACACACAAACACACACACACACACACAAACACACGAACACACCCCACAATTTGAAAAAAAAATAGTTGTAAAAGGATGAGTTTGTTATTGTCTAAATTTCAAGTGATTTTAGGGCAATAAACATTTTGTATGTCCCTCTCCACAGCTACCCCCCCCTACCCCCACCCCCCATTTCCACACACGAAGCACACACATGCAAGCACACACCACACACGCACGCACGCACGCATGCACACACATAGCACCACAAAACACACCCCCCACACACAAGAAAAAAAGAAAGGGATACCTCAACAACCAATGAGACAGTCAGCACAGAGACACATAATACAGAAAGACAGCTAGAGAGACACAGCAGATACAAAGAGAGACAGAAAAACAGCCAGAGTGATGATGAATAGGATAGCAATAGACCAACAACAACAAAAACCACACCCAGAAACAAAGAAAGAAAGCATAGAAGTAGTGACGCAACATACAGAAAAAAATGCAGACAGAAGGCAAGACACATCTATAAAGAAAAGTGGAACACCCTGTACACTGAGGCAGGCATACTTTGACCCTCTTAGCTTTCCAAAACTGTAGGCAGAGAAAATGACCTCAATATCTACAGCCGTAAATCTCTAGTTGCAGCCTTAGTGGACTTACTGCAACACACAGCTGTAATCACAGCCTCTCCACATGACCTTCACCCCCCCCCCCCCCATCCCCTCCCTCTGGTCTCTTCCTTGTCTGAATGTGGGTGGGTATGTGCACATGGATGCTATTAAGATTATTCATGCCGCCTAATGCTATTGATTTGCTAATTCCTTTAAAAAAAATTGTCATGACATAATCAAGAATCCCTTGGGCTTACTAAGATTGACAGGGCTGGGTCTGTCTGTGTTAAAAATAGGGTACACACACATTGATAAATATGTGTGTCAAAGTCAGCATTCAAAGTCTAACTCATATTTCCAGGGATATTTTGCATTTTTTGACCATCAAGATATCCATATGTAGAAACATATCAACTGCAGGCAGAGGCACAGAGACATATACAGATCAAAATATAAAGAGACACACAAACAGATACAAAGAGAGACAGAAAAAAGCCAGAAAGGAAGAGTGAATAGGACAGCAGTAGACAAAAAAGCACAAAGAAACAGATGGCACAAAAGAAAGCACAAGCAGGATGCCCTCCCCCCCCCCCCCCCTCCTCAAAAAACAAAGTTGGCAGAAAGAAGACAGAACAAAACTAGGAAGAAAAATGAAAAATCCTGTAGACCAGGGGAAAAACTTTAACCCCCTAGCTTTTCAAAACTGAGAAAAGAACATGACCTCGATTATTTTGGGCCCTAAATCCAAATTGCAGCCTTAGTGGGCTACTGTAACAACAACTGTAATCACAGCCTCTCCACATGGCTCCTTCTTCCCTCCGGGCACTTCCTTGTCTCAGTGGGTGGGTAAAGGCATGGGAGGTCTGTTGAGAAATTTTACAAGCCACCTAATGATATTGGGTTACTAGTTTGTAAAACTATGAAGAGAAAATGAATAACCTAGGGCTCATAAGGTTGACAGGTCCGGTCTCTCTGTTAAAAACAAAACAAACACACACAATTGATAAATATGTAGCCAAAGTCGGGAAATCAAAGTGAAAATTTTTAATCTTCAGGGTTATTTTATATTTTATGCCATCAAGCCATCCATAAAGAAATATATGAATGACACACAGAGGCACAGCGACACAAAACAGACAAAAAAAATAAAGAGACACAAAAAAGAGGATAAAACAGAGAGATGGAAAACAGCTAGAGAGATGGAACAGGGAAAAGCAGTAAAGAGACAAACACCAAGAAACAAACGCAAAAAAGCAGAAATGCAGAAGCAGAGAGGCAACCCATAAAGAAAGTGTGCAGACAGATAACAGAACATACACAGAAAGAAAAATGGAACACCTTGTACACTAGGGGCATATTTTAACCCCCTTACATTTCCAAAACTGTAGGCAGAGGACATGAAGTCAATAGCTACAGCCATAAATCTCTAGTTGCAGCCTTAGTGGACTTTGTGTAGCACACAACTGTAATCACAACCTCTCCCATGAACACCCCCTCCCCCCTGCCATTCCTTGTCTGAATGTGGGGTGGGTATGTGCACATGGAGATCTTTTGAGATTATACATGCCACCTAATAACACTAATTTGCTAATTCCTTAAAAATATAATGGCAGAGTTAAGGGTCCCTTGGATATAATAGGGTTGGCAGGACTGGGTCTTTCGATTGATAAGTATGTGTATCAAACTCACGAGAAAAGTCTAACTTTTATTTCCAGAAAGTATGTTATACTTTTTCTTTATGAAGTCATCCATGTATAGAAAAAGTATTAATAGATTTATCTTGTAGAAGACTTTTCGATTTTTAAACAAAAACATTTTAATGATAGAATGAAGTTGTAACTGTTACCCACTTGTTTTCTCCACAATATTTTTCCAATTAACACACAGGGCACACACGCACACAAGCAACCCCCCTCTCCAACACACACAACACACACCAAACACACATCACATACACACACCATACAAACACACAATACACACACATACACAAAAAACACACATACACACCACATACACACACACACCACTCACACACACACACGCACAACACACACGCACATACACACCACACACCAACGCACACACACACAAACACTACCACACACACAATAACTGACTTACTCGATGTGAGCTCTACTGCTCACACGGATTTTTCTCTACACAAATTAGATAAAATGTTTGTCATACTAAAATCTTTATAGCAGCAACATCATCGACAATGAAAATACTTGATTTATGGTAAGCTTTTAAACCCCTTCACTAGGGCACAGAGGAAAAGGAACACTACTTCACACACACACACATACACCTGTGTCTTCCTTTTTTCCTTGTACACCTCTAAGCTAGCTACCAAGTCACATTAGATGTCTGGGCCACAGCACACATTCATTACTATAGCGTTCACTTCACAAACGCAGGAGTTCAATTCTTTCTAAGCAGTTAAAAGTTGTTATAGGCGGAAAAGGGACTCAGGGAGCACACACAGGTGGTTCAGATAACACACATGGCGGCTTGAAAAACGTGTATAATTATAATGATGAATTCTGAACCAGGTGCCGAGAAAAAAGCACAAAGATTTAAGGTCTGGCCTTTCTCTGCATGTTCAATCCTTCTAGCTGTCATCAACCTTTTGGCTGGACACAGATTTCGTACTGAAACAATACTTTTTGTCAGGGTTTAAAGTATTCCATTCGAATTTGAATATACAGTTTTAGAAACGATAACTGTCCAGGCGAAAAGCTAGTCATTTTTGATGTAGCTAAGTACCAAGGCCACATTAAAATGTTTGTTAAGTTGTAAAATGTTATAATTTTGAATTGCCCTTACCATGTTAGCTCTTATCATAACAACCAGTACACAATCCATTTGGGGAGAAAAATCCTCTGAAGTTGGAGTAACTGCCCTATATGGCGAAGGACTCGAAAACATTCATAAAACCAAAGCTTCCATCTTGTGTACTTGTACTCACATGAATCCCAGGTGGGATGAGAGATCAAGGTGGCATGTTCTGCTTGACCCCCAGGGTGTTAAGCTGGAAACGCACAACCACCCACCACCACCACGGACAACAACAACACAAACAACAACATAAACTGCTAACGACATGTGCCCACGCCTCTAACCTTTGAATTTTCGATAAGAAAACACAGGGCATTTCTTTTCCCGCACATCATTCATCATGCCTCTAGCGTTGATGGCAGTCTTTCAATGGCATCTTGGCTGAAATCCGATTTTTAGAAAAATGCAAAATGTGTACGAGCTGTGGAATGACAGGTCTCTTTTTGAGAGAAGGAGAGAGAGAGAGAGAGAGAGAGAGAGAGAGGAGAGAGAGAGAGAGGGAGAGACAGATATATATATATATTATTAAAATATAAAAATGTAATATATTTATATATCTAATAGATATAGAGAGAGAAAGAGACAGATACATACAAGATAGACAAAAAGAGACAAACACACACACACACACACACAGATACACAGAGAGACAGACAGAGATAAAGAGACCCAAAGAGAGGGAGAGAGAAGCATTAATCACGCAATCTCTCACTCAAAGTAAAAAAAGCCAAAAAAACCACCCCCAAAAGACAAGCCCACAAAATCAGTGCATTGGCTGGTAATGCAGCATGAATGACAGGAAGCAGATAACGCCAAAGTTCATAAACGTCTGTTTGTTCGACGACGTGAGGTCTGCTTGATGTCATTATGTAAATGATTTATTACTCCTCTTCCCCTATCCACCACCTCCCCCCTTCCCACCTCGATTCCCAACTGTCATACATTCATTCCGGTATTTTCTAGAACTATCTATCTATCTATCTGTCCCGTAGTCTGACGACCGTGGGGGCACCCTCAAAGACTCAGCAACCAGTTCCCTCCATTCTTCTCTCTGTTCTGCCTTTCTCAGGGTTTTGTTGAGTTCTAGGCCTGTCCATTCACTGATGTTATCCTCCCAGCTCTTCCTTGGTCTGCCTCTTCTTCTTCCTCCTTGGACAGTGCCTTGCAAAACTGTCTTGTAATTCCTTGGGATCTTGTGACATGCCCATACCACTTAAGTTTACGCTTTTTCACGATCGTTAAAAGGTTCTCATAGGGTCCAATGGTTTGCTGGATTCTGTTATGCACGCTTTCGTTTTCTTATGTGGTCTTTGTAGGAGATGCCCAAGGAGTCTCCGAAAGCATCTCATCTCCACTGCCTGTTACTCTCCTCTCCAAATCTGCAGTCAGGGTCCATGATTCACAGGCATACAGAAATATAGGGATATGACAAGGGAGGGGCATTAGTCTGATCTTGGAGATAAGTGAGATATTCTTATCTCTCCAGATGGTGTTTTAGTTTTGACAAAGCTGTTATTGTCTGTGCAGTCCTGCATACACTTCTGGCTTGGATCCCTGGTCGGATACAATGGCTCCCGGAACTGAAGCTTTGAACTGTTTCCAGCTTCTGGTCTTTAAACCCTGATATCAGTGCTAATGCCGTTGGTGTTATTAGTCATCAGTTTGGTCTTCTCTGCACTGATTTCCATGCCGTATGTTTTGGGCCTTATCCAAGTGTTCTGTTGGGGGCTGGCAAGCTCTTTTTCTGATCCTGCTATTCCATAAATGTCATCTGCGAAGCGGAGTTTTTGATCGTTCTGCCACCAATGCTGATGATCCTTCATGATTTTTCCAGTGCATCAGCCATGATTCTCTCAAGGAAGATGTTGAAAAGGGGGGGTTTGAGAGTAGACAGCCCTGCCTTACTCCAACTGTTGTCGAACCATTCTCCAATGTTGTTGTTGTAGTACACTGCATGGTGGCCTCGCTGTACAGCTGTTTGATGACTCTGATCAGGTTTGCATTGATGCTGTACAAGTTCATGGTTGCCCCCCAAAGCTGCATGCCACACCCTGTCAAATGCCTTCTTAAAATCGATAAATACGTGGTATGGGTCTTTTTGATGTTGAAGGTACCGCTCACATAGTATTCTGAGGTTGAATATCTGTTCTGTTGTGCTGCGCCCTGCTCGGAAACCTGCTTTTTTCCTCAGCAATGATGGTCTCTGCTTGTGGCTTCAGTCTATTCAATATTATCTGCAGCATGACCTTGTTTGGGGTGACATATGAGGCTGATTGTGCGGTAAATTATGGCATTGTTGTTAGTTTTCCTTTCTTGGGGAGGTGATGATGAGCGACTGCGTCCATGGTGTTGGCCATTTTCCTGTTGCCAGATCTTGTTGCAGTTTCTTAGTAGGGCGCTGATCATGGCTTCCCCCCCAGCTTGGACCCAACTCAGCTGGAATGTTGTCAGCCCCTGCTGACTTCCCCTTTTTCAGCGATCTGACTGCTGTTTCCACTTCTTCTCGGAGGATAGGGTGACTGTCTGTGTCTTTGCTTTCGGGTACATTAAGACTTCTGGATCCCCTGCGGTTTTTAGTTATCAGGTGGGAGCAGTATTCTGTCCATCTTTTTCAGAATATCCTGGTCGTCAGTGGGAACACTTCCCATTTTTGTCTTGGATTGTTAAACCTTTTCTCTGTTTCGTGCTAGTCAGGTCTTTCACCAGCTGATATGCTTTCTTGCTATTGCTTTTCTTGTTTGTTCTCTTCAATGTCTTGGCACTGTTCCCCGATCCATTTCTCTTTTGCCTCCGTCATGGACTTCCTGATTCTTTTGTTGACTGCCCTATATTGTTCTGCTCTTTTCTTTTTGTTTCATTTTTCTTTTTTCTTCAACTCTCTACGCTTGTCGCATAGTTGTAGGATGTTAGGTGTGACCCATGGTTTTTTGCTGGTCGGCGTTTGCCAAGAAGCTCGTTTGCTGTTTCAGTCACTGCTGTATTGAAACTATTCGTCAGTGTATCTATGTCTGAGTCTATCACAGTGAGTGCTGCAAACTTTCCACCTATCCTTGCTTGAAAAATTTCTAATACCTCTGGGTCCTTCAGCTCTCGAGGTCAAATTTGATCCTGATGTTGTTCCGCTTGTGGATTTTCTTTAGACGTAGTCGGAAAGTCATCATCACAAGATCATGATCACTCCCTATGTCTGCTCCTGGAAAACTCGTGTCTGTGCGATGTTAACGCTAGACTGAAACCGTCTTTTCACCATGATGTAATCTATTTGGTTGTGGGTTTCTCCATTTGGGCTATGCCATGTCCATTTTTTGGATTTCTTGTGTGGGCCAAGTGTATTCACTAGCTGGAGGTGGTTGTTAACTGGCAAATCCAGGAGTCTCAAGCCTCTTTCATTTGATTGGTTATTACAATGTGGCCCACAACGCCCTCCCAGTCTTTCCATGCATCTTCTCCTACCTTGGCGTTCCAGTCGCCTTGCACAACGAGGATGTCTTTCTTGGGTGTTTGATTCAGAACCTCTTGTAGCTGGTCATAAAATTCTTCTACGGCTTCATCTGTGCAGTCTGATGTAGGGGCGTATGCCTGTACTATAGTTATGTTAAAGGGGGTTGCTCTCAGGCGGATGGAAATAAGTCTGCTGGACACAGGCTGACAGCTCATGACGGTGTTCACGGTTCTTTGTGAACGAGAAACCCCACGCCGTGTTCATGTTTATCCTGTTTCCACTGTAGTATAATTTGTGGTCTTCCTGGGTCGTTGTTTCTCCCATGTTTTTCCACCTGACTTCGCAGAGCCCAAGGATGTGCCAATGATATCTGGACATCTCATGTGTCAGTTCTTCCACTTTGCCTGCAGCTCTTAGTGTTCGTACATTCCATGTGCCAATGATGTGTTGTGTCTGGCACGAATTTTGCTGCGTTTTAACATCAGTAGCATACTTTCGACATCTGTCCTGATGAGCAACAGAAGGCGCGGTCCTTGGTAACCCGGGCGACGACCGATCCGGTATGGAGATTCTGGCTGTCTTTGTCATAGGTGTGTCTTGGGCAAATCAAACCTGGCGGAGCCCATCCCTCTCCAGGTCGGATTTTTTGGTTGGGTTTACTCCCCACATGTGGCAGGTGGTACTGGGTTACATGGTTACCAGTAGCAGAGGGATTCTCTGACCTGACAAGCAGAACACAGTATCAAAAAACTTTTTTTTTTTTTTTTTTTTTTTGGGGGGGGGGGCAAAGAAGCTGATTTGCGTAATATTCGGAAGAGAACTTTCAGTGGGTAATGCGATTTTAATATTTTGTTTGATTATGCATTTTGTAGCGTTATTTATTCTAAAACTGAAAAACACCTGTCTGTCTGGTGTCTGTCTGGTATGTCTGTCTGTGTGTGTGTGTGTATGTGTGTGTCTGTCTGTCTGTAAGTCAGTCTCTGTCTGTCTGTCTGTGTGTAAGTGTTGTGTATGTGTGTGTGTGCAAACGCAGGCACGCGCCCGTATGTATGCATATCTGCGTACATGCGTGCATGTGTATGCTTGTGTGTCTGCTTGTGCGTGTGTGCATGTGTTTGTGTGTGTGTGTGTGGTGTGTGCGCGCGCGCGCGCGTGTGTGTATGGTATGTGTATGTCTGTCTCTCTGTCTGTTTGTCTGCCTGTCTGTCTGTTTGTCTGTCTGTCTGTCTGTATCTGTGGGCCTGTGTGCGATTTTGGCTAAACTCCTGGCTATAATATTAGCAGCTGTCTTTCCCTGAATCATCCTGTGTTTGCTTAGCAAAGTTGTCATTTCCTGACTGGACATATGGGGTTGAAAGAGCCTGGCTTTGATCATTCTCAGGTGACATGTCACTTTGACTGTATTTGTTGTTGCTCTAATAGTGTATAGATCGTTCTTTTCATATCATTGAACTATTTTACAGCGTGTCTTTTGGTGTGATCGAGTTTTTACAACCAGTCATTGTGGTAGTATGTTTGTGTTGTGTTTTTTTTTTTTCTTCTCTTGGTATTTGTGACAGAGTCTTCAGCCACAAATAGTCACTTAACTTGATCAGGAAGTTGTCACACTTCAGAATATGTGTCAAATATTCTGACTTCTGAACTTGAAATTACTTAGACGCTAGCGTAAGTTTTAAGCTCGTACTTGAATAGTCAGAGTGATTGTCATTTCATAGTTCAGATTAGTTTGGAGTCTCTCTCTCTCTCTCCTTTTCTCTCCCCTCTTTTCTCTCTCTCTCTCTCTCTTTTCTCCCCTCTCTCTCTCTCTCTCCTCTCTCTCTCGCTCTCTCTCGCTCTCTCGCTCTCTCTTGCACACAAACATGCACACACATTGCCTAAACACCCAATATGCCATCTTGATAATATACAAGAATAATAATCCTTTACACAAACTATAAATCAGAAACTTTAAACAAAATCCCTGTGTGCGAACACACGCAGAACATCCTGTGCAAATGTTAAAACCCCTTCCCGCTTTTGCAAGATAAACACCATCTGGTGCCCCTATAAAACGGATGTCCACATTTACAAGACCGCATATACACGGGGACTGGTTTAACAAAACACCTTACTGCCGATTCCGAATTCCTGAAAATAACGAACAAAAAGCATCTTGATGCTGATAACAATGTTTATGACATCCACACAAAAATACAGTGTTGGTATGAAACACAAACCAGGAGGACATAATATTCCTGACGTTCTTCTTGTGTAGTGTGAGCTGTGCATTCACTCAACAAGAAGTCTGATTATAATAACTTCCCCCCCCCACACACACCCCTCACACACACCCCCAAAACCCCACACAACACACCAAAACACTTTTTAACACACTCACACACGGTGTCAAACTGTCAAGACTTCCAAGGAGCTCTCCAATGAAACTGGTTTTTTCCCGAAAAATTTCAAGGGTTTTGATACAACAAAGGTGCAGTTGAGTGTGCCCTGGGTTTTGTGAAAAAAAAGGGGCAAAGGGGTCTAGCACAACTTTGAAAAAAATATGAGAATTAACCTATTCGTAAAGTCTTCTTTATTTTTTTTATTTCCCAAAGGGGAAAGGGTTGGGCCCAACCCATTTAACCCAAACGCCAAGAAAAAATTAACCGTTCAATGGACTTTTCCGAAACCGGGGGCCGCCACGGCGGTCTGAAGGGGAAAGGGTTTTCTTATGTCAGGGGGGGGGGACCAATGGCTAATGTTTTTCCCGTGCTTAAAAAGTTGAAGTCCCCCCCTTTTGGTGAGATTGTTTTTTCTGTTTTGGTTATCCTCGCCCAAACACAGGTCGTGATGCAGCCAGTTCCTTATTTAAATTAAAACTGAAAAATGTGGGGTCGCAAACGCGAATGGGGTGGCCATTAAAAGGGCCCACCGGGGAGATGACATTAATTTTCTCTTATTAGTTTGGGGACCTTTTTTTTCTTCTTTTTAAATTGTTTCGCCGGGGTTGTTTTTGGTTGTTGTTTTAGTTTTATTTTTTTTTTTTATTTCCCCTTCTTTCCCCAAAGGGTTAACTATGAAAAAAAAAAAAAAATGTTACCCCAAAAGAGGGGACCCCAACACAAACCCCTAAATTTCCCAACGCCTGGGAAAGGAGAAAATACAGTTCACCAAAGACTTGCCAATAACTTTTAAAGGCTATCATGGTAACTTCCCTTTTAATGGCGATTTGTATTATGGGAAAGGTACTGTGGGCAATCCCAAACCCTAGAAATATTACCGAAACAATAAAAAAAATTTGAAAAAAACAACAACAAAGAAAAGTATCCCAATTTTTAAACCTACTTTTGCCCAGTGAATTTTGGGAAAAGGAACATTCATTCAGGTCATTCTAGTAAAAGGCAAATCCTGAAAATTTCATGTTTTTACCACTCCACTGGACAATACATGTGAAAAGGAAAGCGGCCGGGAGGGGGGTGGAGAAGGATTTTCGAAACCTTAAAACCTTTAAAAAACCGAGCGGGCAGAAAAAAAGTGTCCCGAGAAAACCGCGACTGCCCCCCCTTTATTCCGCAGCGTCATCGGACCGTCACGCCTACTGGCCATACACTCGGACCAAACCCCGCACTACGGGAGAGGAGTGAAAACCCCTTGACGACCAACCGTGTCACCCACCCCAGACAACGGGGCCAGTGATGCCCCATCCCCTCCCTCTTCCACTTGCCACCCTCCCTTCCCCTTCACCCCACTCCATCCCCCCTTGCCCCCCCCAGGTTTTCACCCCCTGCCCCCGAAAAAACCCACCACCCCCCTTTCCCCCCCCACCGGGGGCCCGGGATGGCCCATCACCTCCCACCCTCCCTAAACCCCCTCAGCAAATTCCCCAACCCCCCCCTTAAGCGTGCCTTTCCCCCCAGAGGAAGAAAACGTAACACGGCCACCCCCCCGCCCCCCCCTTCCCCTTTTTCCGCGCCCAAGGTACACTAAACCTCCCCTCCCCCCCCCCTTTGTTCCCCCATGGATCATAAACCACCCCCCTCCCCACTCCCATCTCCAAAAACCCCACTCTCCACCCCAAACCCCCCTAAAACCAAAAAACACCAAAATTTGCCCAGCAAAAAGGCCACCCCATCTTCTTCAATGAAAAAACGTAGAAACGAAAACAAATGCTCCACAAAAAAACCCCTTCAGCCAATCTCACTATTTTCCAACATCCCATAAAAAAATCAAACACTCAAAACTCAAAAAATTCACAAAAAATCCCAACAGCCCAAAACCCAAAAAGGGCCAAAACCCTCTCTGACTCTGAAAAAGAACAAAAACCCAAAAAAATTTTAAAGGAAAGAAAACGCATCACAACAAACAACCCAAATAAAAAACGGGCCAAAAAAAACCCAGCCACCCCTTTGGGAAAGAAATCTGCTAAAAAACAACAGTCATTCAAAGAAAAGTCAACACAACATAAAAAATACTCCCAAGAAAACAATACAAACACTCAGCACAACCAGACACACACATCACCCCACATCGGGACTGACACCGACACTAAAACCACTCACAAAACAACACACACAATTTGAATACAATATCAACCCTTTCCAAAAAATCGCTTTTTTTGACCAAACAAAACCCTTGATGACACTTCATCACACTCTGTACAAAACACAAAAAAAAACAAACGAAAAAATTCACCAACTTCACAAAAAACCCACAAAGCAAAAAACCCCTTTCACAAAAAAAATTTGCACATAACCCACATTTCTTCCGTCCTCACCAAAACCACACCCCATTTCCCATTCACAAACCCAAACCAGGGAGCCCCCCCCCTTTCCCAGTCCCCAAAAACGTCCTCCAAAAAAAATCGTCCCAGACGGTGTGACACCCTGTTGATGGGTGATCAGGCTAAAGGGTGTGGAGAGAAAAAAAGGTCGGGTTGGGCCCGGCCCCGGCTATTTCTGCAACCTGTCTGTCCCAGGCCTGCCAGTACAACCCTGTGTCAGGGGCGGGCAAAAAAGCTTTTCCCTCTCCACACATTCAGCGTGTCACCTTTTCACGGGGCCCCAAAACCAAACTGAAAACCCGGGCCCCCTGTCACAATAGCAAGGGCCCAAAAATGATCCCCCTGCTAAAAAAAGTCCCCCCATCCCAAACTCAACGGGGGCCTCCCCCCCATCCTCCCCCCTCAGACACTTCCCTTACTTTAAAATGGTTTTCAAGCGACGGCTTCTTTTGGGGAACCCTGCGGGGCAAGGGGGGGTTTGTGTTTATTGACAACACCCCCTCCTTCACACCAGGGCTGGAGCCCCTAAAAATCTCTGTCCCAAAGATGCCCCTACACCCCAAACCCCCAGGGTAACAGAACGTTTGCCCTAAAACATTCGCCCCCGGGAAACCCCCGCCCAAACCATGCGGCCAGTCATGAAGCCCAAAACCAACCCCTTGCCCCCAAAACCCCCAAACCCATATACAGCCCGCTACAACACAGTCAGCACGCCCGGGCGGGGAAAGGTGTGGACGACACAACCTGCTGCCTACAACAAAAAAAAGACCCCCTCACTCCCCTTGTGCCCAAACCGACAAAAAAAACCTACCCCAATGACACCCCTTTCCCCCCTCCCACCCCAGGAAACCCCCAATTTTTAAAGAAGTCGCCGTGTGTTAGGGAGACTTTCAGCACCCCCCTCCCCCAACAAAAACCCCCAAATAGCCCAGGGGTTGTTTTCCCTGAGCAAACTTAGATATTTGACAAAATAATTTTGGGGTTTGCATGTGTCTGTGGTGATGTGGGTGTACTGGGGTGTGATGAAAGTGGGGTGCATGAACATGGGGGTTTGTGTTTTATTTATCTTTATTTTATTTTTATTTTATTTGTTTTTTCATATCGAGGAAAAGGGGGATAAGCATAGGGGTGTTGTTGTTTTTCACTTTTCCAAATTTTCCGTGTGTGGTTTTTTTTGTGGTTTTTGTATCTTTTCCCCGAAGGCGCGCGTGACCTGCTTTTTCGAAGAGCGAAACGGGACTTGCAAAATGACAAGAGGTTCTGCCGTTTTGGGCAACGGGGCCCTCAAATTTAGTACATCCCAAGGATTGTGGGGGAAATAGGGAGTGAATGAAAGAGGGGTTGAATGGTGCGCCGGGGCGCATCCCGTGCGTGCACATGTACTTTCTGCAAGTGTGCGTGTGTGTTGTGTTGTGGGTTTTTTTCCCCCCAAAAAAAAAAAAATTTAAAAAAAAAAATTTTTTCCTTCCCCCAAAATTTTTTTTTCCCCCCCCCTTTTTTCTTTTTCCCCCCCCCCCCTTTTTTTCCCTTTTTTTTTTTTCTTTTTTTTAAAAAAAATTAAATTTTTAAAATTTTTTTGTGGTTTTATAAATGGTTTTTGGAAAAAAATTTTTTTAAAAAATTTTTGGGAACGCCCTTTTAAAAAATTTTTTTTTTTTCTGGTTTTAAAAAATTTCTTGATTGAAACAAATTTTTGGGGATTTGGTATAATTTCTAACCCCTTTAAAAAAAATTTTTTAAAAAAAAATTTTTCTATTTTTTAAAAATTTTTTTTCTTATTTTTTTTTTTTAAAAGAAACTTCCTTTTTTTTTTTTTTTTTTGTTGGGAAATTTTTTTTTAAAAAAGAAAAAAAAAGTTTTTTTATTTTTATTTAAAATTTTAACCCCTTTTTTTTTTTTTTTTTTTTTAAAAAAAAAGGGGGGTTAAATTTTTGGGGGAAAAAATTTTTTTTTAAAAAATTTTTTTAAAAAGACCTTTTTTTTTTTATTTGTTTCCTTTTTTTTTTTCCTTCCTTTTATTATTTTTGGTTTTTTTAAAGGGCCCTTTTTTTTTTCCCTTTTTTTTCCCAAAAAAAAAAAAACCCCCCAAAAAAAAAAAAAAATTTTTAATTTTTAAAAAAAAAAAAAACCCCCCTTTTTCCCAAAAAAAAAAAAAAAAAAAGGAAAAAAAATAAAATTTAAAAGGGTTTTTTTGTTTTTTTTTGGGTCCCCCCTTTTTAAATTTACAATGAAAAATTTCCCTTTTTTTAAAAAAAAAAAAAAACCCCGGGAAAAATTTTTTTTCCCCCCCCTTGAAAATTTTTAAAAAAATTTTTTGGGTTTTTCCCCGGGGGAAATTTAAAAAAAAAAAAAAATTTTTTAAAAAATCCCAAAAAAGAAACCGGAAAAAAAAAAAAAAAAAACTTTAAAAATTTTGGGGGGTTTTAAATTTTTTTAAAAAATTTTTAAAAAAAAAAAAAAATTTTTTTTTTCCAAAAAAAAAAAAACCCCAAAAATTAAAACATTTTCCCCTTTTTTAAAAAAAACCCCCAAAAAAAATAAAGGGTTTCCCCCCCCCCTTTTAAAAAAAAAATTTTTTTTTTGGAAAAAAAAAAATAATAAAGGGGTTTTTTTTTTTTTTAAAAAAAAAACATAAAAAATTTTTTTTTTTTTTTTTCCCCCCTTTTTTGGGAAAAAAATTTTAAGGGGTTAAGGGTTTTTTTTTGGTAAGGGCAAATTTTTTTTTTAAAAAAAATTTTTTAAAAAAAAAAAAACAAAAAAAACCCCCCCCCCCAAAAAAAAAAAAAATTTTTCCCCCCCCCCCTTTCCCCCAAACCCCCCAAAAAAAAAATTAACCCCCCAAAAAAAAACCTAAATTTTAAAAAATTTTTTTAAAAACCCACAAAAAACCCCCCCCCCCCTTTTTAAAACCCCCCAAAAAAAAACCCCAAAAAAAAAAAACCCCCCCCCCAAAAAAAAACTTTTCCCCAAAAACCCAAAAAAAAAAAAAAAAAATTCCCCAAAAAAAAAAAAAAAAAAAATTCCCAAAAACCCCAAAAACCCCAAAAAAAAACCCCCCCAAAAAAAACCCCCCCCCTTTTCCCCCAAAAAAAACCCCCAAAATTTGGGTTTTTTTCCCCAAAACCCCCCCCAAAAAAAACAAAACCCCCAAAAAAAAACCCCCCCCCCCCAAAAAAAAAAAACCCCCCCCCCCCCCCCCCCAATTTTTCCCCCCCCAAAAAAAAACCCCCAACCCCAAAAAAAAAAAAAACCCAAAAAAAAAAAAAAAAAATTCCCCTTTTTTAAAAAAAAACCCCCCCCCCCCCCCCCCAAAAAAAAAAACCCCCCAAAAAAAAAAATTAAAAATTTTAAATTTTTTTTTTAAAAAAAAAAAAAAAAAAAAAATTTTAAAAAAACCCCCCCCCCAAATTTAAAAAAAAAAAAAAAAAACCCCCAAAAAAAAATAAAACCCTCCCAAAAACCCCCCCCCCCAAAAAAAACCCCAAATCAATTTTTTTTCCCTTTTTTTTCCCAACCAAAGAAAAAAACCCCCCCTTTTAAAAAATTTTTTTTTCCCTTTTTTTAAAAAACCCCCCCCCCCTTAAAAACCCCCCCCCCCCCTTTCCCCTTGGGAAAAAAAAAACCCCCAAAAAAAAAATTTGGAAAAAATTTTTTAAAAAAAAAAAAAAAAAAAAACCCCCCCAAAAAAATAAAAAATTGACCAAAAACCCCCCCCGAAAACCCAAAAAACCCAAAAAAATTTGGGAAAAAACCCCCCCCCCCCCCCCCCTTTTTCCCCTTAAAAAAAAAACCCTTTTTTTTTTGGGTTTTTTTTTAAAACCCAAATTTTAAAAAATTTAAAAACCAAATTTAAAAAATTTTAAAAAAAAAAATTTTTTTTTTAAAAAAATTTTCCCAAATTTTTTTAAAAAAAACAAAACCCCCCCCTTAAAAAACC
The DNA here is from genome assembly GCA_028751875.1 of Rapana venosa. NCBI lineage: Eukaryota > Metazoa > Mollusca > Gastropoda > Neogastropoda > Muricidae > Rapana > Rapana venosa. Next base: position 26,557,350 of record CM054143.1, on the reverse strand, counting down.
CAAAAAAAAAATTTTAAAAAAAAAAAAATTTTTTAAAAAAAAAAAAAATCAAAAAAAAAAAACCAAAAATTCCAATTTAAAAATTTTTTTTCCCCCTCCCAAAAAAAAAAAAAGGGGCCCCAAAAAAAAAAAAAAAATTTAAAAGGGGGGGGGGAAAAAAAAAATTTTAAAAAAAAAGGGTTTTAAAAAAAAAAAATTTTTAAAGGAAAAAAAAAAAATTTTTTAAAAAAAAATTTTTTTTAAAAAAAAAAAAAAGGGGTTTTTTTTTTTCTTTTTCCCCTTTTTTTCCCCCCCCCCCCCCCCCCCCCCCCCCCCCTTTTTTTTTAAAAATTTTTTTTTTTAAAAAATTTTTGGGGTTTTTTTTTTTTTTTTTTTTTTTCCCCCCTTTTTTTTTTGTTTTTTTTTTCCCTTTTTTTTTTTTCTTTTTTTTCCCCCCCCCCTTTTTTTTTTTTTTTTTTTTTCCCCTTTTTTTTTTTTTTTTTAAAACCCCCCCCCAAAAAAAATTTTTTTTATTTTTTTTTTGTTTTTTTTTTTTTTTTGGTTAGGGGTTTTTTTTTTTTTTTTTTTTTTAAAAAAATTTTTTTTTTTTAAAATTTTTTTTTAAAGGGGAAATTTTTCCCCCCCCCCCCTTTTTCCCCCCCTTTAAAAAAAATTTTTTTTGGGGGGGGGGGGGGATTGGGAAAATTTTTTTTTTTTTTAAAAAAAGGGGGTTTTTTTTTTTTTTTTTTAAAAACTTTTTAAAAAATTTTTTTTTTTTAATTTGAAATTCAAGTATATCTTACTGTGACTAGAAATTCTACAGTAACACACTGTATATGTGTGGACGGAGGGGGAGGCAGGAAAGAGGCACACTAATTATGCAAAGAAGTAAGAGAATCTATGCAAGCTAGTAATAATCTGCAATGTTGAAACAAGTGGAAAAGAGGAAATTTTTAAAAATCTTTTTATGGTAGACCTGATAGCTTGATAGTGTGTCCTTCTCTCTCTCTCTCTCTCTCTCTCTCTCTCTCTCTCTCTCTCTCTCTCTCTCTCTCTCTCTCTCTCTCTCTCTCTCTCTCTCTCTCTCTCTCTCTCTCTCTCTCCTCTCCTCTCCTCTCCTCTCCTTTCCTCTCCTCTCCTCTCCTCATGCCCTGTCTTGTCTAATTCAATAGATTTTATCGTGGAAGTTGTTTTTATTGCAGTTAGAGATGAGATTATTAGTATTATTATAAGCGATACTGTTTTAGTTTGATATTGTTTTAGTTTTGATAGTCCAGTTGATTATGGGCTTTTGAATTCTGTATCGTATAGGGGTTCTACTTGTTTGAATAATTGGGGTTTTTTTAAATTATTATTTCTCTATTGATTGAAGGTGTATTTCCCCTTCCCCCTTGATACTCCTCCCCCACCCCCATCCTTTCCAATGCTTTTCTGTTATCATCGTTATGTTGTTGTCTCATGGTGATGGGGATCATTTGTTATATTGTTGTCTCATGGTGATGGGTGATTGTTGTTATAATTGTATCTCTATTATAATAATCATTATTGTAATCTTATTTGGCTTCTCTTGCTTGGATAGTTATTGTGTGAATATGTCATTTTTAAAAAAGCGCTATTTGAAAAGTATGAGCGCATAAAAAAGCACACCTTTTGCTGGGTGGAGGAGGAGAGGAGGGAGGTCATTGAAGGTAATATTATCAGTAATGACGAATGCCTAGTATTTTCTAACGTTTTATTCCTGTACCTATTTTATATCTAAAGTATAAACGTGAAAAAATGGATGAAACAGTAAGTGAAGTAATTTGTTTGTCCTGACGTTTTATGCTTTTCTTTTTTTAATTCTTAAAACATTTGTATTTAAATGTGTGTGTGGACGTGAGCGCGCACAGGTGTGCATGAGTATGTGTGTGCGTGTATATGTATATGTGGTAATTTGTATTTTCAATGTATTTCCTTAACGATTTTTTCCTTTTTTTTTCTTTTTTACTGGTTTAATTTAATGGTAAATGATGCTATAATGTAGTGACTTAGTATAATCATTACGAAATTTGTTCTTAGATAGATGGCTTGATGAAAAAAGCAAATGCATTGCTTATTCAATGTACCATCTGGAAATAAAATTTTGACTTGACTTGACTTGACTTTTAACTGTCACAAGACTTAGCGCCATCTGGTTCTTGCCTTCACACAAGATCAAGTGAACTGTCAGCGTTCACGCTGCTTTACATGTAATTTGCAAGACAAATGTGGTGTGTAATGTGATGTTGACGTTAGGCAGATAGGTTCTTGTGTGTTGTTAATATTCGTTTTCTGAAGCGAAAGGACAAAAAAAGTTCACTCACTCTCTCTATCACCTGGGGTCTATCTTATACTGTCTATGCCTGTCAACATACTTGGCTGTCTGCCTGTGTCTTTCTGTCTCTTTGTCTCTGTCTCTCTGTCAGCCTGTCTGTGTGTCTTACTGTCTGTCGGTGTGTCTGTCTGTCAGTCTGTCTATCGGCCTGATTGTCTGTCTATCTGTCAGTCTGTCTATATCGGCCTGACTGTCTGTCTGTATGTCTTCCTGTCTGTCTCTGTCTCTGTCTTTGTCTGCCTGTCTGTCTGTCTGCCTGCCTGTCTGTCTGTCTGTCTCTCTGTCTCTCTGTCTGTCTCTCTGTCTGCCTGACTCTCTCTCTCTCCTCTCTCTCTCTCTCTCTCTCTCTCTCCTCTCTCTCTCTCTCTCTTCTCTCTCTCTCTCTCTCTCTCTCTGGCAATGAGCAAAATGAATGATC
>CM054143.1:26531111-26554100 GCA_028751875.1 Rapana venosa | reverse complement strand
AAAAAATCTTAATTGGACAATCAACAAACTCATCCTTTTAAACAACTATTTTTATTTCAAATTGGGTGTTCGTGTTTTGTGTTGTGGTGTGTTTGGTGCGTGGGGTGTGTGTTTTGTGTATTGTATGTTTCATTCCGATTACATGAAGTTTCGTCGTGCCAATAAAAAGATTTTACAACTTGCTGAACCCCCTGCAAAAACAACACGTGTAAACAGAATCCTGCTAAACATATATCGTGTAGGTAAAGGGAAAAAACAACGGAAATGGCAAATAGACAGCAACAGCAGATAAAATGTGAGAACACATCAAACCGAAAATTAAAACAAAGGGAAACCCATGACCCAGGAAGCCGACAATTATAAAGGAAAACATCCATGCACACGTCATAAAAACTTTTAAATGGTTAATAATACTAAACTTGATCTAATAAAAAGAATGTTTCTTTAAGGTTATCTTGATTAATCCTTTGGGGTTTATATATATAGCACTCAATGCACATGCACACATCTTAACAGACAGCTTCCACACACAAACAAAAACAAAACACAACTCAACACACACACAACACACCACAACACACACCCACACACACCCCCAACCCAACACACACAACAAACACAACACAAACTCACACAACACACCATTTGTTGGTTTATTTTTTTTGTTTTTTATTCAGTTGTTTGATCTGAAGGTTTTTGTTGTGTGAGGGGGTGGGGCTGGGGGAAGGGAAGCATTTGGGTGTGTCTTTTTTTTTAGTTGGTTTTGTCTCTTTGTTTTTTTTGGTTTGGTTTTTCTTTGTTGCTTTTTTTGTTTGTATATGATGGATATATTTTCAAGATTTTTGAATTATTTGAATTATACGGTTTAATATTGTCCAGGCTTTTTTGTTTTGTTTTTAATTTAATATATGCATATGTTATTGTCTTTTCTTGTTTGACTTGTATGGTTTATTATTGATTAGAGTATTTTTTATCCAATGTCTGCATATATATTATCTTTTTTATCTCTCTTTTTGCTTTCTTTAGATAGATGGCTTAATGAAGAAAAAGCAAATGCACTGCTTATTCAATGTACCAACTGAAAATAAAAGTTTGACTTTGACTTTGACTTTGACACACACACACACACACTCAGGAGAGCTTTGGTTACAGCCCAGAACCACAGGGAGAAAGGACCAGGATGCTGATGTAGATGTGTACTGATGACTATTGATTTCGTGTCTCCTCTCTCCCCTCAGGTTTTTAGCCTGCGTGCCATTGACACAATGCTTCAGTGAGCATGGACCTGCAATTTGGCCCTGTCTCCAGCGTTCTGTGCCTCTGCTTTTTCTCTGTTTTGTTGTTAGTTTTTTTGTGGGAGTTCCTTTCTGTGATCCTCTGTCTGATTTTTACTGTTGTACTGGGTGTTTATGTGAGTTTGTTTTTCCTGTGTGTGTATGCAAAACTTTTTTGTATGGTGTGTGTGTTTTTTTTGTTTTTGGTTTTATTTTTTTTTTTTTTTTTTTTTCATTCTTCTATATCGAGGATAATGGAATAAGCACATCAGTGCTTTTATGCCGTCTAATCCCCGTGTGTTTGCGGTTTTCGTAAATTCTGTCATCTGTTCCCACCGGCACACAAGGGCCTACTCTTACGAAAAGCGGAACAGGATTTAACGTGTGCGCAAGATGTGTGTGTGTGTGTGTGTGTTGGTGTGTGTTTTGTGGTGTGGTTGTGGTGTGTGTGTGTGTGTTTTGCATGCGTGCATGTGTAATGTGTTTTGTGGGGGGTGTACTAGTTTAGTATTCAGCATATTAAACATACACAATGTGGGCAGTGTCCTTCACAAAAGCAAGAAACAATGAACCACTTAAACATGGACACTAGACATAAGCAAAACGCGGATAACCAAATATGCACACATATATGTATAACAACTCAATAAATCTACATAGCGCTACCATAGTTCCCAGATAAACTTGCGGGAACACAATTTGTTTTCCTGAGCCTTTTTCTAATGTTTTTGTGTGCGGTCAGCAGGTTGCTGTAGCATGCAGACATTGGATGGACCGCCGCCTCATTTTCTCTGATTTTTATGTCCTGCTGTTCCCACTCCGCTCTTTTCAGCCTCTTGCCCCTCTGGGGATGCTGGGGTCCTGTCAGTGATAAATAGCGTATCCACCATTCTGGAAGTTCTGTGCTAGGAATTCTCCTTTTTTTCTGTCTCTCCCTTTGCCTCTGCCTTGTTGCTGTTTCGTCCTGTCACCTTCTCCTTGTGTATTCTTTGCCTTCTTGGTCCATTCTTTTTTTCCAGAAGACTTTAAAAAATAACAATTCTCTCCTATGATGAAGTTTTTTAAAATGTATTTTATTCTTTAAGATCGAGAATAATGGAATAAGCACTTATGTACTTTTTTACATCCAGTCCCCGTGTGTATGCGGTTTTGTAAAATGTCATCTGTTCCCACTGGCACACAATGGCCTACTCTTACTCTTAAGTTGAATGTGCTGTGTCTGATTTTTTTCAGGTGCTTAATGGCAGGGCAACGAGTTTTTACTCATATTGCTGTTGTGTGAGTTTTGATGAAGAAGAAGGAATTCACCCCACCCCAGCTGTACCCAAATATCATATACCTGTGTGAGTGTATAGGTCAGCGCGCGCGCGCGCGCGCGCGCGCGCGCGCCCCGCGCGCGTGGTGTGTGTGTTTGTGTGTGTGTGTGTGTGTGTGTGTGTGTGTGTGTGTTTGTGTGTGTGTCAAAGTCCCAAAATCAAACTTTTATTTTCAGATGGTACATTGGGAAAAAGTAGTGCATTTGCTTTTTTCATCAAGCCATCTATCTAAAGAAAAAAAGTGTGTGTGTAGGTGTGTTTGTGTGTGTGCACCCATGTGTGTGTGTGAGTTTGTGCGTATGGGTAATGGAATACTTTGTGTGTGTGCATGTTGTGTTTTTGGTGTGTTTTGTAGGGGGGGGGGGTGCATGTGTGATGCAAATAAAAATGTGGTGCAGCCCTTAGTAATCATCCACGTAAACATTACATAATCCGGTAACAAAACCCCCACTAAGGAAATCTTAATAGGCATGCTACGTGCACATAAGCACTAACAGATATAAGGGCCCTTGGTCACAGCCAAGTTCCACAGAGAGAAAGGGACTGGGCTGTACGATGTAGAGTGGTGATGGCTAATTGATTTCCGGTTATTCTCTCTCTTTCAGTCTGGATCTGCCAGCACTTTGGTGTCTGCTTCAGTGAGAGGTAGCTGTTGATTCTGCCCAGTCTCCAGCATTTTTTGACATCTGTTTATCTCTTTTTGTTGCTCCACCCTGTTTGTGTTTCTGTGGTGTTTCTTTTAATATTTGGGGGGGGGGGGGGAATCTCTGACAATCTGACTCTCTCTCTCTCCTCTCTCTCGCTCTCTCTTCTCTCTCCTCTTCTCTCTACTCTCTCTCTCTCTCTCTCTCTTTCTCTCTCTCTCTCTCTCTCTCTCTCTCGCTCTCTGTCTGGATTGTTTGTTCTATCAGCTTTCTGCATGTGTTGTGTTTTGGTGTGGTGTGTTGTGTGTGTGTGTGTGTGTGTGTGTGCCCGTGTGTTTTGTGTGTGTGTGTGTGTGTGTTTGTGTGTGCATTGGTACATAACCATGGGACATAACAGAATTTGGACCCCCAAAAAAAATCACTGGAGCAATGTACACTAAGATGAGACGGTAAGACATGTAAGTAATACTAATGGCAAAAGAAGCCATACAGTTTTTTCATGGGGAACATAAACAAATATATACAACTTAACTAGCTTATATTGGCTAACAAATCATAAAACAGGACTCACAAGATAAAAAACTGAAAAATATGTAAACACTTTTTCATGATTTTGTTTAGAATACTTATTTATATATTTTTTATTCAGCTATTGTTTTAACCTTTTCTGAAATGCGTTGAATGTCTTAGTTTGTTTCTGCAACGTTTCAATTAACTGTGTTGTTGTTGTTGTTGTTGTTGTTGGTGGTGGTGTTTTGTTTTGGTGTTTTGTGTGGTGTCCGTGTGTGATTGTGTTTGTATGTGTGTGAAAGAGAGCAGAGAGAGAGAGAGAGAGAGAGAGAGAGGAGGAGTGAGAAGAGAGAGAGATGAGAGGAGAGAGTGTGAGAGAGGAGGAGAGAGAGGGAGAGATTAGTGATGAGAGAGATTGAGTGAGAGAATGGGTGTTGATTGTGTGTGTGATTTTTTATGTGTGAGGGAGAGTAGTTGTGTGTTGCAATCTGATTGTGTGTGTGTGTGTGTGAGAGAGAGACGAGAGAGAGGGAGAGAGAGAGAGAGAGAGAGAGAGAGAGAGAGAGAGAGAGAGAAGACAGAGACAGAGAGAGCAGAGACAGAGGACAGAGAGAGCTTGAGAGAGAGAGTGTGTGTGTGTGGGGGGGGGGGGGGGGATTGAAGGTAGGCGCCACGCGTGTGTGTGCGGTGTGTGTTTGTGTGTGTTGTGTGTGTGTGTGGGTTGTTGTTGTGTGTGTGTGTGTGTGTGTTTGGTGTGTGGAACGATGTGTGTGTGTGTGCATTGTATGCTGCCGTTCCCGTTTTTCCTGGCTTTCTTATTGTTTCAATTATGTCTTCTCTGTCTGAAAATCTACAACTTTTATTAAAATACAGTGTTTTTTCTTTCATTGTGTCTTCTACGGCAAGTTTTTTATGAGTTGATCTCTTATGTCGTTTTTATTAATATCTTGCACCCTTTCTTGGGTTTTTTTCGTGCTTGTTTGTATGTTTTACTATTTATTTTCTTAATCCTTAGCACCTAGCAGTCTACTTTTCCTTTTTTGGCATGACATTCATCTTGTTTATTACGTTTTTAATATTTTAACCGGTTTTTTTTCCTTGCATGCTTTTCTGGGTGTTTGACTTTATTGTCTTAACCAGTAATCTAGTGCCTCCCTTTTCTCGTGACATTAATCCTGTTTATTTTCCTTGTTACTTCTAAATGCATTCCTTGTCTCTTCCCATCAGCTTCTTTCGTTCTGCCTTCCTGCTGCCATCCATTTTTCTTTCTTACGAGGAAACCACAATGTGGACATCTATTGTGTACCACCTTTCCAGTCAATGCAAGTCTCTCTGCATGAATTTTGGGTGTCTTCTTTGGGAAGGGTGCTCCGCGTTGCCACAAGAGCAGCGCCATCAATTATTTTTTCTTCTCCCTTCTTTTTTACATGTTGTATTTGCCTTTTTCAATCAGCATGTCTTTTTTTACCGAACTTTGAGCGGGGAAGCTCTCCTGTGGCCATGTTGTTTTTTTAAGTGTTAAAGCATGTGTGATAGGACCTCGTTCTCATCCAAATTTCTAGCACTCAGACCACATTCACGGCTATTAATGGGGTAAACGTTTTCATGCACAAACAAGGATCAATCCACCACACACTTCAGACCAGGAGTTTCCCAACTTGCTAGGCAGGTGCGTTTCCTCTGGACCAAATGATCCACCATCTAGTCCAATACTGGTGTGGGCTCCACATTCATTGGGAGAAATCCAGTAGGTCTTTGCCACTAGAAAGAGAAACAAGATTAAACTGAATGTCTGACTGGAAGAAACCAGGCACTTGAACTCTGTAACTTCTAGCGTCTTTGGTGAGACTTTAGTAGCTGTGGTGAAAAAAGGTGATGAAAGTAAGATCGTTTATGGATTCTGTATTCCACGACCTTAATTCAATATGAATCAAATCAAAACATTATTACCTCACAAAAAAGAGATATCAGTGAGGTTATGACATGTTTTTCTGTACTTGTGAGACTGTGAGAGATCAGGTAGTGTGGTAAGGTTGAGTGTGAGGATGTGTTTATTGGGCAATTTCTCTTTTGTTTTTGAAAGAGGTGGCTGTTTTATGTCTTTTAGAACAGTTGACAACATGTATTAAGCCGCATGCACACAAAGAATAGATGCAAAAAAGCACATGTGGGTGCTCATTCATTTATCATCAAAAACAATTCATGAGAAATAAGCTAAATAATGATTCTACCGTTTATTGATTGACCTATTTGCTCCCCAAATTACCGTTTTCTCTGTGTTTTGTTTGTCTGTTTTATAGCGTGATATCTTTATCGTGGAAATATAATTCATTGCTGCTTTGTGCTCCACATTGATGACAGATCAATTCCACAGGATCTTTCGCAAGCATGAAAGAAGAAATATTGTGCCATACACTTGACAAGAGATATATGGGAGAGAACTGGGTGATCCCGATCGTCTGTGGTAATCAGATTGTGAGAGTCAACGGGCTGTGGTGAAAACGTAAGAGATAATTTCATAACTAGAAATGTGTATTGTCCTGCTTAATGTTTTAACCTTTTCTGAATGCTTTGAATGTCTTAGGGTTTTTTCCTGTTATGTTTCAGTTTCCTGTGCTGTTGTTATTGTTGTTGTTGATGGCGTTCAGGGTGATGGTTTGTGTGGTGTTTTGTTTATGTCCGTGTATGTGATTGTGTTAGTATGTGTGTGAAAGAGAGAGAGAGAAGAGAGAGGAGAGACGATGAGAGAGTGAGAGAGAGAGAGAGAGGAGAGAGAGGAGAATGACGGAGAGAGAGAGAGAGAGAGGAGAGAGATTGAGAGAGATTTAGAGGATTGTGGTGTTGTTTGGTGTTTGCGTGTTATTTTTGTGTGTGTGAGAAAGAGAGAGCTGTGTGAGTATGTGGGTTGTGTGTGTGACGAGAAAGAGAGATAATTGAGAGAGAGAGAGAGTGAAGTGTGTGTGTTGTTGTGTGTGCGCGTCGCGTGCGGCGTGCGTGTGTGTATGTGTGTTGTGGAGGCTGTGTGCCGCTTTTCTATTTGCCTGGTTTCTTATTGTTTCAATCCTCTGTCTTCTCTGTATAAAAATGTACACCTTTTATGAAAATACATTGTGTTTTCATTTGTTTTTGTTTTTCTTTCCTTCTGTCTTCTACGGCAAGTTTTTCATGAGTCGTTCTCTTCTTTCGTTTTTATTAATATCTTGCACCCTTTTTGGTTTTGTTTACTTGCTTGTTTGTATGTTTGACTGTTCCTTTTCTTAATTATTAACATACAGCAGTCTTCTTTCCTTTTTTGGCATGACATTCATCTTGTTTATTACGTTTTTAATATTTTAACCTTTCTTTTTTGCTTGCGTGCTTTTCTGTGTGTTTGACTTTATGTTCTCAACCAGTAATCTAGTGCCTCCCTTTTCTCGTGACACTAATCCTGTTTATTTTCCTTGTTACTTCTAAACGCATTCCGTGTCTCCTCCCATCAGCTTCTTTCGTTCTGCCTTCCTGCTGCCATCCATTTTTTTTCTTACGAGGAAACCACAATGTCGACATCTATTGTATACCCCTTTTAGTCAATGCAAATCTCTCTGCATGAATTTTGGGCTGGTCTTCTTTGGAAGAGTGCACGCGTCGCCACAAGAGCAGCGCCATCAATTATTTTGTTTTCTTTGCCATGTCTTCATGTGTATTTGTGTTCCTTTTTTATCAGCGCCTTGGCTTCAGTACAGTTCCCCCAGTTCACCCAGCTGTAAATGGGTACCTGCCCTCTTTAGGGTCAGGGAAGGTAAAGCAGCGAGGGAGAGGAGATGGGCACCGCTCTCAATATGCTGGCCCTAGAGAAGTGAGGTCTCTGACGCCTCGCTCCCCTACGACCTTATAGGTTATGGGACTCCTTTACCTCCTTTTTACCTTTTATCAGTGTGTCTTTTTTCTACAGAACTTTGCCAGGGACAGCTCTCTTGTTGCCGTGGTTTTTTTACGTGTACTAAATGCATGTTGCTGATAAGACCTCGTTCATGGTCTCATCCAAAAGACTAGCACCCAGACCACCATTCACCGCCTAATATATGGGAGAAACATTTCGTGCAAAAACGAGGATTAAACCACCACACACTTCAGACCCATAGTTTTCACTTCCTAGGCAGGCGCGTTGCCTCTAGACCATTGATCCACCATCTAGTCTAATACTGGTGTGGGCTCCACATTAATGGCGGAGAAATCCCAGTGGGTCCTTTGCCAGTAGGAAAAGAAAACAAGATTAAACTGAAATGTCTTACTTGAAGAAACCCGGCACTGAACTCTGTGACCTTAAGGCGTCTTTGGAGCTACTGTGGTGAAAAAGATGATGGAAAGTAAAGATGTTTATGGATTCTGTATCATGACTTAATTCAATACAAATCAATTAAAATACTTTCATTATCTCACAAATAGAAAAAATCAGTGAGGGTGACCACATGTACTACTGTACTTGAGAGACTGTGAGGGTACAGGTATTGTGGCGAGGGTGAGTGTGAGGATGTGTTTATTGGACAATTTCTCTCTTTTGTTTTTGAAAGAGGTGGCTGTTGTGTACCATTTAGAACAGATGACAACATTTGTTAAGCCGCATGCACACAGGGACTAGATACAAAAAAGCACACGTGGGTGCTCAATCATTTATCATCAAAAACAATTCATAAGAAATAAGCTAAATAATGATTCTACCGTTTATTGATTGATCTATTTGCTTCCAAAATTACCGTTTTATCTGTGTTTTGTCTCTCTGTTTTCTAACGTGATATCTTTATCGTGGAAATGTGATTCGTTGCTGCCTTGTGCTATACATTGATGACAGATCAATTCCACAGGGTCTTTTGCAAGTAGTGAAAGAAGAAATATTGTGCCAATATCTTGACAATAGATATATGGGAGAGAACTGGTTGACCACGATCGTCTGTGGTAATCAGATTGTGAGAGTCAACGGGCTGTGGTGTTGAAATCAGTATATAAGAGATTAATTTGACAACTAGAAATGTTTAGTGTTCTGGTATGTTTTAACCTTTTTCTAAAAAGCTTTGAATCTCTTTTAGGTTTTTTTCCTGTAATGTTTAAGTTTACTGTGCTGTTGTTGTTGTTGTTGTTGGTGTTGTGTGTTGTTGATTGTGGTGGTGGTGTTTGTTTTGGTTAGTTTGTGTATGTCCGTGTGATTGTGTTTGTATGTGTGTGAAAGAGAGAGAGAGAGGGAGAGAGGAGAGAGAGAGAGAGAGGAGAGAGAGAGAGAGAGAGAGATAGAGAGAGAGAGAGAGGAGAGGAGAGGTGAGGAGAGGAGACGAGAGAGAGAGACGAGGAGGAGAGAGAGAGAGAGAGAGAGAGGAAAGAGATGAGAGAGAATTGAGAGAGAGACTGGGTTGTTGATTGTGTGTGTGATTTTTTTTCTGTGTGTGAGAGAGAGTTGTGTGTGCACTTGTGATTGTGTGTGTTGAGAGAGAGTGTGAGGGAGAGAGAAGAGAGGGAGAAGGAGAGAGACGAGACAGAGACAGAGAGGACAGAGAGAGATTGAGAAAGAAGTGTGTGTGTGTGTGAGGGGGGGGGGGTGAAGGTGGGCGCACGCGTGTGTGTGTGCGGTGTGTTCCTGTGTATGTGTCGTGTGTGTGGTGTTGTGTGTGTGTGTGATGTGTGTGTGTGTGTGTGTGTGTGTGAGTGTGTGGGTGTGTGTGTGGTGGCATTGTGTGTTGCCTTTCCCTTTTTTCCTAGGTTTTTATTGTTTCAATTCTGTCTTCTCTGTCTCAAAATGTACAACTTTTATTAAAATACAGTTTGTTTCTATTTGGTTTTTGTTTTACTTTCTTTCTGTCTTCTACTGCAAGTTTTTTTCATGAGATGATCTCTCTAATTTCGTGTTACTAATACCTTGCACCCTTTCTGGTTTTGTTTGCTTCCTTGCTTGTATGTTTAACTATTCCTTTTCTTAATTTTTAGCACACAGCCGTCATACTTTCCTTTTTTTAGCATGACATTCATCTTGTTTTTTACATTTTTAATATTTTAACCCTTTTTTTTTTGCTTGCGTGCTTTTTTGTGTGTATGACTTTACTTTCTCCACCATTAATTCAACTACCTCTCTTTTCTTGTGTCACTAATCCTGTTTATTTTCCTTGTTACTTCTAAACGCATTCCGTGTCTCCTCCCATCAGCTTCTTTCGTTCTGCCTTTCTGCTGCCATCCATTTTTCTTTCTTACGAGGAAACCACAATGTGGACATCTATTGTGTACCCCTTTTACTCTATGCAAATTTGTCTGCTTGAATTTTGGGTTGGTCTTCTTTGGAAGAGTGCACGCGTCGTCACAAGAGCAGCGCCATCGATTGTTCTGTTTTCTTTTCCCTGTTTACATAATAATAATAATAATAATAATATGGAATTTATATAGCGCTGAATCTTGTAAAAAGACAAACAAATCGAAGCGCTTGCACTCAATCATTTACACGCATGCAACTCTCCTTAAACATAATGAACAACAGATTTCAAAACCATGCGCGCGCACGTATGCACGCATGGCACGCACGCACGCGCACACACACACACACACCCACACACACACACACACACACACACACACACACACACACACACACACGCAACACCAACATCTGATACAACACTTAGAAGGTGAAAAATGCTGTGAAAATTAGGGACAGGATATTGGGGGGAAAAGTCTCAGGTAGGAAATAAGTGTGTTTTGAGGCTGGATTTGAAGGTATCAAGTGAAGGCTTTTGTCGAAGTGAAAGAGGGAGGTCATTCCAGGTGGATGGACCAGAAACAGAGAAGGAGCGACGGCCAACAGTAGTTTGTTTGAATCTGGGTGTTCGAAAGCACAAAATATCTGCGGCTGAACGAAGGGAACGGGATGGAGTGTACAGATGAAGAAGAAGACATGTGTATTTGTTTTCTTATCAACGTGTCTTTTTTGTTCAAAACTTTGCCAGAGGCAGCTCTCTTGTTGCTATGTTTGTTTGTTTTTTACGTATACTAAATGCCTGTTGCTGATAGGACCTCGTCTCATTCAAAAGACTAGCACTCAGACCACTATTCAATGCCTAATGTATGGGGGAAACGTTTCATGCACAAATGAGGTTCAAACCACCACACACTTCAGACCCAGAGTTTTTACTTCCTAGGCAGGTGCGTTGCCTCTAGACCATTGATCCACCATCTAATGTAATATTGGTGTGGGCTCCACATTCATTGGGGAGAAATCCCAAGTGGGTCCTTTGCCACTAGGAAAAGAAAACAAGATTAAACTGAAATGTCTGACTGGAAGAAACCCGGTACTGAACTCTGTGACCTTAAGGCGTCTTTGGTGATAAGAGTGAGACAGTTGGTAGTCGTGGTGAAAAGAATGGTGATAGTAAACATGTTGAAGCCTTCTGTATCATGAGGCAAGTCAATTCAACTTAGCTCAATTCAAATACGTGATCACATATTTCAAATAATATTTCATACAAAATTAAATTTCATACAAATTTCTGTTTTCGAAGTTCAGTTGTTTCTATCAGTTGTTTAAGGAAAAGGAAAGGGCAGATTCAATAAAGCATTGAAAGACAATCTATAAAACTTAAGCATTTTACTTGGAGATTCCTAAGTTTTCGAAAAGAAAATATATAAGAACAGCATGTTCTGTTTACAAGATCGACATTAGTATTCAAGTACAATTTGTACTCATTAAAAGTACCATAGTATTTATCTTCGTGCATATGCTCAGCCATTACACCATCGATGTAAAGACTTAGTTTTGACCCAGGGGTCTTGCAAAAATCAATCAACATCAGACTTTTTAACGTAAAAGTCAAAACAGTTCCGTTTGGACCAGAAAAAAGTGCACGACTTGTTTGGCATACATAATATTTGGAATATATAATATTAGAGTCAGACAGATCATCCAGAGCATCAGAGCATTAGATAACTGATGTAAGATCCCAGCCAGTGCAGTCAACGGTGTGCAGGGTGAAGAGGATAGGGGTCAAAACAGTGCCTTGGGGAGAACCAGTAGAATCTTCCAGCCAATATTGTTTGTTTTTGAATTCGGGTAGACTGTGTTCGATCTGTTATTTTGACATTTGACAATATTCCTTCTTGGTGAAAAAAAAAGAATGGTTGATTGATGTGGTTGGTATGCTGGTTGGTTGGTTGCTTGCTTGCTTGCATGGCTGTTTGCTTGATTTATTGAGTGTGTGGCGTGTTCTCTTTTTTCGTTTCTTTTCTTTTCCCTCTTCTACCTTCTTTCTTCTATTTTTATTATCTATGTTCCCTTTATTCGTGGATTGTTTATTTGTTCTCTTCTCTTACTCCATTTTTTTTGCTTTCGTGTCCTTTTTTCCCAGTTTAATGTTATATCTGTCCAACCTTTTCTAATGTATAAAGATTGTGAATAATTATTTCATTTCCAGGTGTCACTCTACGATTTTGATGGATAAACTTTACAGTCTGCTTCACTTGTCCATATCACCCAGATCTTCAACTATCTTTCTTGCACGCATGAAGGATCCGGTTGTCTGTTAGTGTATGTGTGTGTGTGTGTTTATTTATTTTATTTATTTATTATTCTTTTATATCGAGGAAAATGGATTAAGCACTCATGTGCTTTTTTAAATCAAGTCCCGTGTGTATGCGGTTTTTGTAAATTGTTGTCATCTGTTTCCACCGGCACACAATGCTACTCTTCCGAAAAGCGCCGCAACATGATTTTTAATGTGTGCGCAAGATGTTTGATATGGTCGAACAGGGGCCTCGGTTTATAGGCTATCCGAAGGATGTGTGTGTACGTGTGTGTGTGTGTTGTGTGTGTGTGTGTGTGATGTGTGTGTGTGTGTGGTGTGTGTGTGTGTGTGTTTGTTGTGTGTTTGTGTGTGTGTCATTCCTAGAAAGCTAGGTCATAGGCAACCGCTCTGTGGCAATATAGCTCATTGCAATCTTCTGCTTCCCATACATGACAGGGAGATTCCAAGGGGAGTTCAGCTGACACTGAAGAACATATATTGAATCCAAAGGGACGGCATAAAAACAGGGGGCAGAACTCTGTGACCCTGCATGTCTGTGGCGAAAAGGAAGTGTGAGTTACGAGGTTGCAATAACGGACAGGGTGGGATTTTAATCAGGGGGATTTTCTTAATTCTTTTCCCCCCTGGATTTTAATGATGCTGCAATTAATAATGGTTCTTTGATTGGATGATTTGTAATCTGAGTGATTGGTTGATCAATCCGTCGATTGATGAAATGGCTATTGAGATAAGGTGGGGAGAGAGAGCGAGAGAGAGAGCGAGGAGAGATGAGAGCGAGAGAGAAGGAGAGAGAGAGAGGAAGAGGAAGAGAGAGAGAGAGAGAGAGAGAGAGAGAGAGATGGACGAGAGAGAGAGAGAGAGATGAAATGAAATGAATGAAATGGAACAAAATAAAAATGTTTTATTGAACGTCAGTCTTGGCCCACAATTAAAAAACTAAAAACGAGAGAGGAAGGAGTGGATGTACATGTATATCACGAATTTCTTAAATATGTCAAACTAAAAGGGTAAAATACACACATGAAACGATGTGGGGTTTTTTTTTACATTGCAGACATTGATATCTATTACCTAGTTTGCATGAGATATGCCATGATCAAATAGCATGGAATAAGAAATTTGCCAGCTTCACTGAACAGTGTTTACTATGTGTCTGAAGAAGAAAAGGCATAAGCACGTGAAGAAAATATTTCAGGTAACTATTTCGGAGATCTGTAAATCACAAAAAACCCACAAAAAACATATATATGCATGTATGCGATGGTACTCATCTTTAAGAGTGAGTGAGTGAGTGATTGGTCAAATACTTGCTTTGTTTCTCGCCTCTGCCTTTCCATCCCTCCTTCCTTGCTTCCTTCCTCACATCCTTGCTTCCTATCTTTCTTTCTTTCTGTCTGCCTTTCTTTGTGTCTGTCTGTCTGTCTCTCTGTCTTTCTGTTTTTCTTTCTTTCTTTCTTTTAGCTGTTGAATTTCTTTCCTTTTGAATTATGCTGTTTTAAATGTAAGTGTGTGTGTGTATGTGTGTGTGTTCAGATAATAAATTGATAAATGACACAGAATTAAGTGAATTGTACTAGAAGAAAAAGATATATTGGAGTTTGGGGAGGGGTGGGGCAGTTGTAGAATATGAAAAGAAAAAATTCTAAAATGCTGTGAGACATTAATCACTTTCTGTATGTCTGTCGTTGCAACAAGGAATGTTTCCGCATTGATCAATTGATTTAATTGATTACGTTTTGCATTCATTAATTCGCTCATTCACAAATTTATCCTTTCTCTACGTCCTTTTTCATGCTTTTATGTTTGCAGTTGTGCATACGCTTCAACTACTATTTCAATCTAAACACAATCACACACACACAAACTCACGAAACACACACCACACACAACACACACACACACACACACACACACACACACACACACACACACACACGTCTGCACGCACCACACACAATACGCACGCGCACACACATAAAAAACACACAAACAAAAAAACAAGCAAAGAAGCAAACAAACATGTTTCGGATGAGACTATATCCGAGGTCCTGTGTGCAAATGCATCCAGAACATCTTGTACGGACGTTAAAATCTGTTCCGCCTTTCACAAGAGTAGGACCTTGTCTGCAGTACTGAGGTCTTCATAGTAAATCATGGTGCCCAATAGGAATCGTAATTTTAAGATTCCCTATACCTTGAAGTATTTGATTTTAACTTTCACAACGACCAATTTGGAATCGTTGTACAGGAGAGGAGTACACATGTTCAAAAAAATGATTACCTAAGATAAGGATTTACACATGTTTTTGTATCTAAATTCAAATGGTGTAGTTTAAGTCATGCAACAATAATCAACGTCCCCTTATAAAAACTAAAGAAAAGACACGCGTAAATACACATCGTTTCGCTAGATTAGAAAAAAAGGTTAAATAGTTGGAAAAAAATAATGCAACATCACTATTTATTAGATGCTATTCATTTTTCATTCTAGAGTCTAATCAACATTATTCATGACAGGAACGAACTGGAATCATCTGATTCTAAGTGAAGTTTATGATTCAAGATTAATCATCACTGTTGATATGCCATCAGTTTTATTTCTCGATCCTTCATGAGATTAGTTAAAAACAAGAGAAACAAGAACAACATCTTCATTTCGATATTTATTCTTCTTTTAGGACATTCATCAACCTTAGCCTGGGCAATATTATTTTGGTTGTGAAATCTTTAAGCCCGAGTTGATAGCTAAAGAGAAATCTGCCAGTAGATCCGTCTGGATGTCTCCTTCAAATAGCAGACCTCCTGGCTTATTGCTAGCGATCTCTGCTTTATTGCTTCTTCTACAGACTCTTACACAGGCCAATTCCTGTTTCCCTCCCTGTATAATTGACGTCCTGGCAACCGCATTGTACAAATCTAATTCTCTGCCCTGCCTTCAGTGATGGAGAAACCAGAGTGGGTCTGCTGCTGACAGTGGGAGAACAGACATTGGATTATGGGTCTGACATGAACAACCAGCAAGGGTAGAATTCCATGGGGGATGTGTTGTGGGCACCGTGAAAATGGTGAATCCCAGGTGTTGGGTATTACTAGTACAAGTATAATAGCAGAAGAGTGTAGTGGGCAGAACAAACAGTTAAACCAGGTAGCTGGATGCATGTGGAGCATTTTCCTGTTATCACTGCTACGATCCATGTTTTTCTTAGTTTTCTGTGAAAAGTGGTTGGGAGTTTAAGGTGTTCACCTGGCTCAGACTAGAGGCTATGTCAGTTATTCATGAAGGCATAGAGCCATTGCCTGCATGAACATGTTATTATCATTTAAAAATGTATGTTAAGGTTGTCTTTTTCTATGGAAATATTTTAGCATAACAACAGGGACTGTTTATAGAAAAAAAGAATAAATCTTCTGAAATCAAGTATAGCTACCTGAATGATAAGTTCTATAAGGGTAGCAATTCACGCATACGTTGCATCCACTGAGTGTTCACAGTCTCACAGTGAATCTCAGATGTAATGAGTAGATATTCTAGATAGCCTTATGGTTTTATTCTAGGGACAAGTAACAGCAACAATACGATTGCAGCAGCAGCCAAGCAGCAGCAACACCATACAAACGGCCTCCAACACATAGCGTTTAGCACAAATTTTTGTGCTTCGCTCAATATATGCAGACTTTGTTTTACAAGTTCTCGATGAGAGGAATTCAACCCATAAAACCCCATTAATTGGCAAAAAAGTCATGAGTTAGACATTCTAACCAGTAGGCTGTTCTGCCTCAAAGCTATTACTACAAAACACATTGCTACTAAAAGGATAGCTGAAGATAACGTTGGTGATAATCTTCTCTACAGACTAACAGTGTTCAGAATTAAAGCTGTTGTTGGTCGTGCCCGGGTTACTAAGAGCTTTGAAGGACACTTTTATGTGAAAACACCAGACCACTTTGAGCCCATTTCTGTCTTAGCCCTGTGCTATTTACGTCTTTAACGACACTGTGGAAATCCAATTTATTCCAGCTCTCTGCCCTTCACTCAACAACAAAAAGGGTATATCTAGTCTGAAACCGTTGGAGAAGAAATTGATATTGAACCATAGTGTCTATGCCAAAAGGAATATAGGGTACATAGCGTAGTGGCACTGGCTGATTTTGTGCATGATTATACTGTAGACTGTGGGTGAGAGAGTGATGTAAAAGATACAAATTGAATTTGAACTGAGCATTGTTTGTCGCTCAGAAAAGCTTGTTTTCCTCTCCTGAGTGAAAGCTTAAGAGAGCCTACGAGTAGGTGATCGACATACTGACACAATGACTGACTTAGTTAATCAGTTAGCTTCTAATTAAGTTCCAATCCAATAGAATCTTCTCGTCTATAACACCGCTGACCTCAGAGGCCACATTGAGGCTGACATTTTCTCTCAGGAACTTAAAAAATGTTGTCTGGTGGAACTTTGCCAAAACAATTATCTTAGGGAGTCTGCATTAAAATATTGTGTGCTCAATATCCTGGACATCTCGAAAATCCAGAGGCAGATTCTAGGTGAGGAATCGCAACATCACCATTCACAAACTGGTTGGACTCCCTTCGTTTTTGATGGAAAAACGAACGTAAGTTAATGTTGAGGGGCCCCGTTGTGTATATGGTGGTACTGGGTCTTCCCTTCTGGTATTTTTTGAAACAAAAGGAGAATTCTTTCAAGTCAAGGCGAATCTGGAAAATTTCATGGTGCATCTGAGTGTTCTATTCCTCTTGACAGATTGACTGCGCATAACACACACACACAGACAGACAGACAGACACACACACACACACGGACGCACGAACACACACACAGAGACAGAGACACACACATGTAATGAGGATGTGGGGAAAAACCATTGCAGAAGGGGGAAAAAAACAAACAAACAATTATGAATTGATACGATTTTATAACCCCTCAATAATTTTTTAAACAGCAAAGCATTTCCAAAAAACCGGTTATACAAAAGTGTTCGACTTTTAAAATCAACATTTTTTTCTTCTTCATTTTGCATTTCCTGCATTGTTGTTTTAATTTCTTTTTGTTGGTGCGTTGTGTAGCTGTTTCTGTTGTTGTCGTTGTTTTAAAATCATCATCATCTCATCATCATCATCATCTATCACATCATCTCTCAATTTACACATCTTCTTCTTCTTCTTTTTCTTCTTTTCCACCTCCTCCGATGTTCCAGATCTTCCCGATCTTCTTCTTTAGATCTTCTTTTCTGTTTTTGCTGTTTTTTTTGTTGTTCCCCTCTTTCTTTTTTTCTTCGTTCTTCTTCTTGTTCTTCTTCTTCTTCCCCTTCTTCTTCTTCTTCTTTCTTTTTTCTTCTTCTTCTTCTTCTTCTTTCTTCTTTTCTTCTCTTTTTCCCTTCTTCTTCTTCTTCTTTTTCTTCTTTTCCTTTTTTTTTTCCCCCCACTCCCCCCCCCCCCCCGCTCCGCTCTTCTCCCTTCTGCTGCTCTTTTTTTCTCTCCTTTTGTTCTCTTTTTTTAAAAATCTGCCCTCCCCCTCCCTTTTCCTCTTTCCCCTCCTCTTCCTAATCCTTCTCTACTTTTCTCTCTCTCCCTTTCTTCCTTCCTCTTCTCTTTTCTCCTTTCTTTTTTCTTCTTCTCTCTTTTCCGTTCCCTTTTTTCATTTTTGCCCTGTCTTCTGCGGGGTCTCCTTTTTGTTTTTCCCCCTTTCCCTTTGGCAGCCCCCTTCAAATTCTTTTTTTTTTTTCTGGGTTTTCCCCTTTTTCTTTTTGCTTCCCCTTTTTTCCCTTTTTTGCTTCTCTCTCCCTTTTCTCCTCTCCTCCTCCTCCCCACACACTACTACATACACAAAAAAACTACTATACTACTACTCTCTCTAACGGGTCTTCTCTACTCTACTTATACTACTCTAAAATACTACTATACTACTACTACGCTTTTCGCTCTCTGCTGCACTTTTCTCTCTCTCTCGAGAAAATATTTTATTAATTATTATATATTATTAGATTATATATAATTATATTTATATTTATATAATTGCGTGTTTTGGGGAAAAAATGACGCCCAAAGCGGGGTGCTCGTAGAAAACTAAATACAAAATCCTTTTTAAAAATTAAAAAAAAAAGATTATGGAGAGATAGAGAGATAGATCAATTATCGATAGACCGCGCGAGAGAGATAGACAGATAGAGAGATAGGTAGAGAGAGAGGTAGAGATAGAGAGACAGAGAGACAGAAAGATAAGAGATAGAGAGAGAGAGATAGATAGATGGACAGACAGACAGACAGATAGATAGATAGATAGATACATACATACATACATACATACATACATACATACATACATACATACATACATACATACATACATACATACATACATACATACATAGATAGATAGATAGATAGATAGATAGATAGATAGATAGATAGATAGATAGATAGATAGATAGATAGATAGACAGATAGATAGATAGATAGATAGATAGATAGATGATAAATCCACAAAACTGGCCTTAAAACATGAAACTGTAGATAAAAGTTCCGACGCAGACCTACATTAAATGAACTTCTCCCTAAGGGAGGTCGTCACTGAGTTCTGCAAAATCAGAAAATTGTCAGATATTGGAATTAGGTTTCCTTTTCCGTCCTTAGCGGATTATAATGCCAACATCAGTTTCCATCAAATAACGTGGAGCGGGGAGCAGGAGAAGGAGTGCATTGGATTTGTACCTCACTGCTGTCCTTCCCTAGGGTGGTCGTCATTGAGTTTTGCGTCGTCAGATGCTGGACTTTATTTCCGTGTCCAGCCTTAAAAGATGTGTGCATCAATAGGGTTTTTTTCATCACTGGACGCAAGGTGCAAGATAGGAAGGTGTTGAATCTGTACACCGTTTCTGTTAGGATTGTTTTTGATTCTTTTATATCGAGGATATTGGAATAAGCACTTATGAGCTTTTATTACATCCAGTCTCCGTGTGTATGCGGTTTTGTAAATTCTGTCATCTGTTCCCACCGGCACACGATGGCCTACTCTTTCGAAAAGTGGAACAGGATTTAACGTGTGCGCAAGATGTTCTCCGTGCGTTCGCACACGGGGCCTCGGTTTATTGTCTCATCCAAAGGACTTAGAAATCTAAGGATTAGAATTATCCAGGGATGCCAAATAAACAACAAAGTACGGACGCTGTAACCGAGTTATCAAGACCGTTCGACTTCATTCCCGTGGGTCAATGATATCGTGGGTTTAAATCTTGGTGGCGTCTGGTGAATTAAGGGTAGAGATTTTGTTACGATCTCCCAGGAAAATGTTAGTGTCTTAATTTCCTTTGTGGATACACAGATGCAGAAGATCAAATATGCATAGCAAAGATCCCGTATCTCCTTTCAGGGTTTGATAGGTTACTCAAACATGGATATACCCAACACTTTATTAGCAAAGTTGAAGTGTGGCTTTATTCATGATGGACAATACTGGTCGCATACACAAAACCTCGCCATTGGTGAACCACATATCGCTAAGTGGGGAACAAAACAAATAATAATAAAACAGTAATGAAATAAAAATGCTTATAAAACATTGTACGATAAGCTCAAACCAATAATGTTTGAGCCTGTGTTTTTCTTATATTTTTTATCCTCAAAACGACAGCACACTGCATTGTTGCTCATATGACAGACAACGACAGCTTCTGTCTGAGCAACTGACAAAGAATCATTTTCCAAAAATGTTGCTTCTTGTCTAAGATGAGATATAAAACATGACAGCCGTAGCCTGAGGTGTGGATGACACAAACATACCCAGCATGCACCGTACAGCCTACGAGGTCTGTGCTCCACCAGATTAAACTTGTCCATAATTCTGCTTGGAAAATTCAATGTAGTGTCCAAACGATTACTTCAACAGCTAACTAAGTACTGAAGTCACGTTTAAGCCTGAAAAATGCATTGTGAGTATGATAATAGGTGCTTGAAATCAGCATGAGTTAAAGTCAATGTTTTAAAGGATTTTATTTTCATGTTGCATTGTTTCCATGGCAACAATGCATAAAACTAAGTAATTTATAAATGTTTATGCACAACAAGTCATTTCGTTGTAATATATCGTATAACTTTTTATATGAATTTGTAAACAACATTCCAACAATTTCGACCCCCCTGTCCCACCTTAAAGCAGATTACCTACGAGTAGCATCTTTGGCTCTGAGAAGTACATTTAAAGGTATTGTAACAAGGCCTTTAAGAAATGGTTCCTTAGATTTTTATATGCTGTACATATAAACACGCGATGTTTTTCATTTTCATTCTGAATTTTTTTTAAGAACTTTTTTTTTTTGCCACCGAACGTTTCACTATACCGATGTATCTTGTTATTTAGAGGGAGAGCATTTGTGTAATAACAACAGGAAAGATAAAAAGTTCCATATCTCGAATGTATTGCTCTTATTTTCACAAGGTTCTTAAATGATCGATAATGCTGGTATATATTGCGATCTCTGACAGTGCCCGTCCACTCTTGAATAAACATATCAACTAGCCCTTGTTTTAATATGGCCAAAACATAAAACAAACAAGAAAGTGTAAAACAAGTCTGTTAGATATCTGAACTTTTCTGCACGAGGCTTTCCTCAGAAAAAAAGGAACGAGAAACTAGGAAATGATGGCTTGTGGATAATACAAAGTTATTCATCTTGTGCATATTTGTAAAAAAAAAGAAAAAAAAGAAGCCAAATAAAATAAAATAAAAACAAGCGAGCAAACAAAATCAATTTTCGCCATTTCTATCTTCACTATATCTACATAAATGCCTTTTTAAAAATCCCCACCACGTCTTTTCTAGACACACACACACACACACACACAAACACACACACACATACACACAGCATGCTCGCACGCACGCACGCATGCTCGTACGCACGCATAATTTTTATTATCATACAATTTACATTAGGCATTCGACTTTTTATCACCTTTTCTTCGTGCTCAGGATTCATCTATCTATCTATCTATCTATCTATCTATCTATCTATCTATCTATCTATCTATCTATCTATCTATCTATCTTTACACGCACACATGTACACACGCACACA
The DNA here is from genome assembly GCA_028751875.1 of Rapana venosa. Lineage (NCBI taxonomy): Eukaryota > Metazoa > Mollusca > Gastropoda > Neogastropoda > Muricidae > Rapana > Rapana venosa. Next base: position 26,532,738 of record CM054143.1, on the reverse strand, counting down.
CACATACGCACACACACATACATATATCATGATGAAAACGGAACACATTGAAAGACATACTATAAAGAAACAAAAAAGCTTATATAATATAAGAGGACAGGAAGAACTGCTGATGCATGAACACTGAACCTCACTCCAGGGCAGTATTCCTTGGACCTATCTGCCTTACCAGACAGTGATAACTTGTCAGATGTAAGATCTTGAAAGCAACAAACGTGAACAGAGCTCTCTACCACTTAGACGTGAGGCGAAGGACTGAAACGAGCTAGATTGTTACCCCATCAGTGTCGTGATATAAAGTACACAGGGATGTAATAGAAGCCAACAGCAGATGCATCGTGTTTGCCGGTTCTGAAGACTTAAGCAACATCATGGAAAGAAAGTAAAAGATATTAATCTGGAAAAAAATAGACTAAAGTTTTAGGTTCCAAGCAACATCCAGACTTTGTTTTATCACTGGACTTGAGTTGGTAATCTATGCACAATAAAGGAAGCTTCTGTCAAAGAAACCAATTATTATGCACTTTATGGCTTAGATTTCTTCTGCGAATGTAAATTTGTTTCCTGATATTACGGTACAAAAGTCATAGCCTATTAATAAAGGAACAGCATACGGTAATTTGCAGACTGGCATATTGGACAGGAATTATACGAGCCTTCATTTTGTTCTTTTATTGTTGTCATAAACATTCCGGTTATATGTATGTTGTTGGTGGTGGTGGTGGTCTTCTTCTTCTTCTTCTTCTTCTTCTTCTTCTTTTCCTTCTCCTTCTCCTTCTCCTTCTCCTCACCTCCTCCTCTTGACCTTCTTCTTCTTCTGGTCCTGCTCATCCTCGTCCTTTTTCTTCCTCTTGACAAGCATGTTCTCTGCAATTATTCTTTGTGCAATTTATATTCCTTCCAATATTTCATCTTGGCCTTATTCTTATTTGCTATTATTCTTACAGACAATTCTTCTTCAGTTTTTCAATTCTTCTCCTTTTTCTCCTTAAAGTTAGACATTTTCAGTTGATTTGATTCCCAGACCATGTATTGCTTTTCTTTGAGCTGCTGTCATATTTACTCAATGTCAACCCTGCTGGCATTGCGTGAAGCGTCTACAGTTGACAGCCGTGATGAAGACAGGTGACAGGTGATATTAACTCAAATTCAAAGTCTGTTCTATATTTTTCATGTAGCAAACTGGAGCTTATGTGTGTGTGTGTGTGTGCGTGCTCGCATGCGCGTGTGTGTGTGTGTGTGTGTGTGTGTGCGCGTGGGTGCGTGCTCGCGTGCGCGTGTGTGATATCCTGTCTCTCTCAAGTTGATGGATTTTTCTCTACAACTGACATAAATCAAGAACTAATTCAGGTAGAAGCCTTGTTGTTAGCATACAAATGACGGGTTTAATTAAAGTGGATTGCCACTGCACATGGGACATTCAAAGAGGGCATTCATTTTTTTATCACAGAAGATTAAAACAACTCTAATCAACCTGAAATCGTAATTTTTCAAACGTTAGTGGAACGGAGGCACTTGTTTTGTTTGTTTTGAGTTCGATTGTTTTTTGCTTGTTTAACTCTTGCCCATGTTAAACAGAGCCTGCCTACCCCCCCCCCCCTTCCCTCAAACACACACGCATGAACAC
>CM054143.1:26518611-26528611 GCA_028751875.1 Rapana venosa | reverse complement strand
CCAGACACAGACAGCAGCAGACAAAAGGGCAGAAAAACAGAAGGAGACGGCAACACACACCACACCACACAACACCCACACGCCGCTCATACCCAGCGCGGCGCCGCACACACACACACACACAAACAATCCACAAGCAAAAGCACACTCAACAAGTAAAATGCACGAAATTTGAACATATACTACTACGGGGTGCGTGCGTTTGCACCCACACACACACACAAAAAACAGATACAGACATACAGCAGGCACACAGACAGGAGTGTCTTTTCAGTTTATAAAAAATAACGCTGCAAAATGAAATTTCAAAAAAAATATTAAAATCGAATTACGCACTGAAAGTTCTCTTCCGAATATTACACAAATCAGCTTCTTTGCCTCCCCCCCCCCCAAAAAAAAAAAAAAAAAAAATTAAAAATGGGTTTTTGACATTGTGTTCTAGAAAATACCGGAAGAACGTTGACTTGGGGTTGCCGGAGGGGGGGGGGGGGGGGGGGGGGTGGGGGTGGATGGGGGGGTTGGGGGGGGGGTAAAAAAACATTACAAAAATGGCATCAAGAGAACCTCCGTCGTCAAACAACAACGTTTATGAATGTTGGCGTTTCTGCTTCCGTCATTCATGCTGCATCCCAGCCAATGCATGTTTTTGGGACTTTTCTTTATTTTGTTTTTTTTTTTTTTTTTTGAGGGGAAGTTGCTGATCAATGCTTCTTCTCTCTCTCTCTCTCTTCTCTCTCTCTTTCTCTCTCTCTCTCTCTTTTCTTCTCTTTTCTCTTCTCTTCTCATTTTCCTTCGAGTGAGACTAAACCCGGCCCGTGTGCAAACCAACAAAAAACTCTTGCGCACGACAAAATCCTGTTCCGCTTTTGAAAAGGGTTTGGCCTTTGTGCGCGGGGGAAAGATGACGAAAATTCTTAAAACCGATAGCACGGGGCTGGATGTCAAATGACATACAGACATTTCTTTCCATACCCATTCCTATCCTCGATATAAAAAAATCTCTCTTCTCTTCTCTCTCCTCTCTCTCTCTTCTCTCCTCTCTTTCTCTTCTCTCCTCTCTCTCTCTCTCTCTTCTCTAAAGGGTGTATTCCACAGGTACACTTTTTCTTTTTTTTTAAAATGAATTTCAGTAAAGATGTTTGGGGGACTGCCATCAACGCTGAAGGCATGATGAAGCTTGTTGAAAAAAATGTTTGTTTATTTTTTTAAAAAATCGAAAAAACATTTTACTGTTGTTAGCAGCATGTTTTTTGTTGTTGTTGTTTTTGTGTTGTGGTGGTGGTGGTATTTGGTGGGGTTGTGGTTCCCTAGTTAACAATAGGGGGTTTAAAGCGAACATGCACTCTTGACTCATATCCCACTGGGAATCGCTGTGAATAAAAAGTACAAAGATGGGAAGCTTGCGGTATGATGTTTTCGAGTCCTTTCGCCATATAGGAGTTTACTCCAACTTCAGGTTGTTCCCCTCAATGGGGTATGGTTGTTTTTGAAAAGAGCAATAGGGCAAAAAGGCAATCTCAATTTTAAAAACATTTTCAACATAAAAATTTTTTAAGTAAGTTGGTGTTAGCAACACAAAAACGACACAGTTTTCCCCTGGCCTTTATCAGTTTCAAAAAATGATGTATGCAAATTCAAATTTAAAGTTTTTTAAACCATGACAAAAGTTTGTCTTGTACAAAATCTTTTTTCCCAAAGCCAAAAAGAGATAGATTGACAGCTAAAAAGGGAACTGAACATGCAGAGAAAGAAAAAATTTTGAATTTTGTGCTTATTTCTCCAACTGGCTAGATATTTCAGGGTAATTATACGTTTTTCAAGCCGCCTTGTGTTTTATCTGAACCTCTTGTGTGCCCCCTGATTCTCTTCTCCGTTATAACAATTTTAAAACGTTGAAAAAATTGAACTCCTCGCTTAAAGTGAACGCTATAGTAATGAATGTTGCTGTGGCCCCAGACTCAAATGTGATTGGGTAGCTTGCTTAGGGGGTAAAATAAGGGGGGAAGAAAAAGGTGTGTGTTGTGTTGTGTGTTGTGTGTCGTGAGTGAAGGGGTTGTTCCTTTTCTTCTGTGCCCTAGTGAAGGCAAAAAAGCTTACAAAAAATAAAAGTTTTTCTTTTGGCGATGAGTTGTTGCATAAAGTTTTTGTACTGATAAACATTTCTCATCAATTTTTGTTGTAGGAGAAATACGTGTGAGCGCAGAGCTCACACTAGGGGTCGCTTTTTTTTGTGTTGTGTGTGTGTTTTTATGTGTGTGTGTTGTGTGTTTTGTGTGTGTGTGTATGTATGTGGAGGTGGGGGGTGTTTGTGTGCTTTTCCTGGTGTAAAATTTGGGGGAAAATATTTGGGGGGAAAAACAATGAGGTAAGCATTTTACACCTTCTTCTCATCAAAAAAAATGTTTTGATTTGTTTTTTAAAAATTCTACTACAAGAAAAAATTTTAAAATCAGCAATCATTATATTTTTTTTTATGGTGATTTCATCAACAAATAATTACAATACTTTCGGAAAATAAAAGTTAGATTTTTCCCCTGATTTGAACCAAATTATAAAAGTGTTTTGTGTTGTTGAAGGACAGACCCGTCCTGTAACCCCTTTTTTTTTCCAAGGGCCCTAATTTGCCTTATTTTTTTTAAGGAATAAGAAAATTATATTTTTAGGTGGCATGTATATCTAAAAAGATCTCCTTTGCACATCCCATCACATTCAGACAAGGAAGTGGCGGGGGGGGGTTTTGGTTGTGGAGTGTTGTGTTTCAGTTGTATGTTACAAAAAGTCCACTAAGGGGAAACTAGGGATTTATGGCCGTAGCTATTGACTTCTGCCCTTCCCTCATTTTTGGGAAAATGTAAGGGGGGTTAAAATATGCCCTAGTGTTACGGGTCCCCCAAAATTTTCTTTTATGTATGTTCGTTATCTGTTGAAAAACTTTTTTTTGGGTTTCTCTCTGCTTTCCCATTCTGTTTTTTTTGTTTGTTTCTTGGGTTTTCTGTTATGTTGTCTGTTCCCTTCTCTAGTTTTTTTCCACTTCGTGTATCCAATATGTGTCTCTTTACCCTTCGTTGTGGCTATATGTGTCTCTGTCCCTCTGTCGTTCTTTTTTTCTATTGGATGGTTGATGGAAAAAAAATTTAAAAAAACCGGAGTAAAAATTTTTACTTTGACCCCCCGATTTTGGGCACAAATTTTATAAAGGTGTGTTGTTTTGTTTTTACACGAACCCCCACCCCTGTAACCTTAATGACCCCCTGGATTATTCATTCTGCCATCAAAGTTTTTTTCCAAAATAAGTAAATCAATTCATTAGGTGGCATGTATAATTCAACAGACCCCCATGGATAACCACCCCATGCAGCAAGGAGGCCCAGGGGAGGGGATGGGGGGGGGGGGGGGATGTGGAGGGCTGTGATTACGTTGGTTTTGCGTAAGCCCTCTAAGGGCTGCAATAGAGTTTTATGGCCAAAGATTCAGGTCACGTTCTTGCTAATTTTTGGGAAAAGAAAGGGAGTTAAAGTATGCCCTGGTCTACTGATTTTCACCTTTTTTCCTAGTTTTGTTTGCCTTCTGTCTGCCAATTTTTTTTTTGAGGGGGTGGGGGGTGGGGGTGCACCCTGCTTTTGTGCTTTTTTTTTGTGCGTTGTTTTTTGTGCTTTTTTGTCTATGCTGCCCTATTCACTCTTCCTTTTGGCTTTTTTTTTTCTTCATTGTATCTGTCGTGTGTCTTTTTAGGGTTTCGACTTTAAGTGTTCTGTTCCTCTGCTTGCAGTTGATGTTTCTACATATGGATGACTTGATGGCAAGAAATGAAAATTCCCTGGAAAATATGGCGGACTTTGAACTCTGCTTTGACACACATGTTTTCAAGTGTGGTACCTTTTTTTAACACGACAGACCCAGCCCTGTAATTTAGTGACCCCAAGGATTCTTGATTTGTATGGCTTTTTTTTACGGAATTAGCAAATCAATAGATTAGGCGAATAAATAATCTGATCACGCATCCAGGGGCAATCCCCCAACAACTAGAAAAGGGAAAGAAACCCAGAGGGGGGGGGGGGGGGGGGGAGGTAAAGTGGGAGGCTGTTTTTACGTTGTGGTACTGTAAGTCCCCAAGGCTGCTAGAGATTTGGGGCTGTAGATAATGAGGTATGCCCTCTGTCTACATTTTTGGGGAAAGCTAAGTGGGTAAAAATAGCCTCCCTCGTGTACGGGTGTTCCACTTCTCTTTTGGGTACTTATTACCTTTGTATGAAATTTTTTCTGTATTTTATGCCCTATTCTGTGCTTTCTTTCTTTGTTTTGGGTGTGGTTTTTTTTGTTTTTGGGTTTTGTACCCAATTCATCATCTTTTGGTTTTTCTGTTTCTTTGTATCTGCCTGTGCCCCTGTTTTCTTTTTGACGGTCTATTGTGTTGAGGTTTCCTTTTTCTTACTTGGTGTGTTTTTTTATTTTATTAAATTTTTCTATATACTTTTTCTTTTTTAAAGGAGGATAACGGATTACACTTATGTCCTTTTTTCATCCGTCCCCTGTGCGGGCTTGTAAATTTGGTCAATTTCCCCGTTCCCAACCCCGCACAAATTGGCCCCCCCTCTAACGAAAAGCGGAAAAGGATTTAAGTGTCTTAATTGTTTGAGTGCGTTGTACAGGGGCCCAGATTTAGTCTCATCCAAAAGGCTTTTTGGGTGAGTTTAGTTGCCTGTGTTATTCCAGGGGAATTTTCCCCTTTAACGGGAATCGAACCTGGGTCACAAATTGTCAGCGCAAAGGTTTTGAGTGTTTTTTTGTGGGGTTTTTGGGGTGGGGGGGCTGGGGTTTTCTGTGTTTGGGGGATTGGGGGGGGGGGTTTGGGGTGGGTAAGGGTGGGGTTGGGAGAGAGCTATGCAACATTTTTATTTTCAAAAAACACTTGATTTGTCACAATCAATTATTTCCCTTTTTGGTGAGGTGTTTGTGTGTTTTGTGTGTGTGTGGGTTTTTTTACGTGCGGGCGGTTGCGTGTTTTGTTGTGTGTGTATGTGTTTCATTTCCCGATAACGCGCTTTGTTTGTTGCTTTCAAGATTTAGCGCTTTATAATTCCGTTCATTATTTATATTTTTATTATTATTATATTATTTTTATTTTTTTATTATTTTTAATATTATTATCATAAAATAAAGTTTTCTTGTGCCAAGTAAGATTCCAAACTTGTCTGAATCTGCAGAAATAAAACGGTAAACGAATCCCGTTTAAAAAGAGATCGTGTAGGTAAAAATAAATAAACAACAATGACAAATAGACAGAAAAAGCAAATAAAATGTGAGAAAACCCAAAACCCCAAAAATAAACAACAAAAAATATGAGGGACCAACAGATTAGTAAGGAACATCAGGCACACTGTCACCAAAAGTTTTAAAAGGGGTTTAAATTTTAAGATACTGATTAATAAAGAAAAAATTTTTAAAAGGGTTTTCACAGTAATCCTATTGGGGGGGTTGATATGAGATCAGGAGCCCACTCAACATGTACACTTTTTTTTTTGACAATGACAATAATTTAAAGTGTTGGTTTTGGGCTATTCACATGGGGGAAGGGGGATCGAAAAGTTGATAATTTTTACACAACAAAATTTAATTTACGGATCTTCGCTATTGGGAAGTCCGATCGCGGTAATGTTCATATCAATTAAAAATAAAATGACTGTCACTGTCATCAGTGAAGGGAGGTGTGCTTGTTAAAGCCCTTTCTCTTCGGTGTGGCCCCCGATGTTGCTGTTTTCGGGTGGGGTGGAAAGGTTTCCATTTTTGCCTTGCCGGAGAGTTGTTTCTCTTGAAAATAAAGTGGTGTCCATTTAGGCATGTCCTTTGTATCTTTAATATACTCGATTATTTGGTGCATTCGTTATAGACAGTTAGTTTGGGTTTTCTTTGATTGTGACTGACGACGTATTTCCTCATTAAAACCCCTCCCCGACAGTCCGTTTTCTTCTGCCTTTGTTCATTGTGTGTGGTGTCGTGTTTGTGAATGCCGTGTTTATAGCAAAAACTTATGTTTGTTCCTCAGTCATCTCACCTCATTTCCGAATCCTTGTTGTGTTTTCACGAGCAGGAATTCCGCCTCACAACTGTATCCGGGACGGTTGCCCCCTGTAGCACGTGCACATTAGGGACACATGGAGCCGGTTGTTGTGTCAGTACATAGAAAGGTCATGTGCAGTGGATTCTGTGCAGGGAAAAGTACAGACTTGGTGGGTAGGGAGGAAAGAGGCCCGAGGGAGGGGAAGTGAAATTGCCCGCATTCGTTCCTGTGTCCTCGTGTCTTGTGCACCCCCGCCCCCCTTTTGTCCTGGAACCCGCGGGGACCCTTCTCGTACACTGCATGCAGTTGGGGTGTGTGCAATGGTGGCCAGTTGAGGTCAGTCGCAAAAAACAACAGTTTTATGTCCTATGTTTCTTGAATGACGTTAAAAAACATTTCCTGCAAAAAGGTTTTAGAACACCTCTAGCCGAGGCGTCCTGTCATTGGGATATTGAAGTCTTTATACAAAAGCACCAAAATTACTCATCTTTTCAAAAAATCCTTCCTGTGGTAGCCCAAACAAGGAAAGCCCCTCCATGCAAACCCTCTTAACAGCGCTTTACAAAACACCAACACATACAACACACACCCACACCACACACACACACAAAAACACAAAACACACCCAAAAACACACACACCACACACACACACACACAACAAGCAACACAAACAAAAACAACACACACACACGCAAACAACCAAAAAACCCAAACCCATGTTCGTTGGGTTTATCGTTTTTGTTTGTTTTTTTCAGTTGTTTTTTTTGGTTTAAAGGTTTTGTGTGTTTGTGTTGGGGGGGGGGGGGGGGGAGAGTTAGTGTGCTTTAAAAAAAAAATTTTTTTGTTTCTTTGTTTGTTTGTTTTTTTTCTTTGTTGCTTTTTGTTTGATTTTTTGGATTATTTTAAGAAATTTTTTTTAATTTTTGGGAAATTGTTGGTTTTTTTTTGTCGGCTTTTTTTTTGTTTTTTAAAATTTCCCTGTATGCATTGTTATTGTTTTTCTTGTTTGTTTGTATGGATTCATTGATTAGGTTTTTTTTAAAAATTTTGTCTGTTTTATATATTTTTTTTTTTCTCTGTTTTTTCTTTAGAAGTTGGTTGATGAAAAAAGCAAATGCACTGATTTTTCAATTTTCCTCTGAAAATAAAAGTTTTAATTGACTTTGACTTTACACACACCAACACACACTACAACTCAGGAGAGTTTGGTCACAGCCATACCACAGGGGAAAAGGGCCAGGATGTGTGTAGTGTGATGATGACTATTGATTTCGTGTCTCTTTCCCCCCAGGTTTTTTTCCTGCGTGCCTTGACACAAGCTTCAGTGGCGGGACTGAATTTGGCCCTGTCTCCGCGTTCTGTGCCCTTTTTTTTCTTGTTTTGTTTTTAGTTTTTTTGGGGAGTTCCCTTTTAGTGATTCTGTTTATTTATGTTTTATGGGGGTTTTTTTGAGTTGTTTTTCCTGTGTGTGCATGCAAATTTTTTTGAATGGTGTTGTGTTTGTGTGTGTTGTGTGTTTTGTGCGTGCGTGTGTGTATGTGTGCTTGTGTGTGGGGTGTGATGTGTGTGGTGTGATGCATGCTGTGTGTCTGTGTGGGGGGAATGTATAGTTAAGTATTCGATAGTAAACTAGACAAAGTAGGCAAGGCATGTCACAGAAAAAAAAACTAATGAACCCTCTAAACATGGAAACTAGAAAAAACAAAACAAAGTAACCCAAATTGCAAAAAAGATGTATAAAAACTAGAAGTCTTCATAGAGCTTCTATAGTTCCTGTAAAATTGAGGGTACAAAATTTGTTTTCCGAGCTTTTTCAAGTTTGTTTTATGCGGTAGCTGTGCTGTGATGCGAATTGGATGGGCACCGCCCATTTTCTTGTAAATTTTTCCTGTGTTCCCATCCGCCCTTTTTGCCCCTTGCCCCCCTGGGGATGCTGGGGGGGCCCGTCGGATAAATTTGTGTATCCAACATTCTGGAAGTTTGTGCTAGGAATTTCCCTTTTTTTTTTCTTCTCCCTTTGCCTCTGCCTTTTTGCTGTTTCGTCTGTCACCTTCTCCCCTTTTGTATTCTTTGCCCTTTTTGGTCCATTCTTTTTTTCCCAGAGACTTTAAAAAAAAAATTTCCTAGATGAGTTTTTTAAAATGTATTTTATTCTTTTAAAATCGAGATAAGGGAAAAAGACTTTGTACTTTTTTTACTTTCCCGCCCCCTGTGTTGGGTTTTGTAAAATGTCATCTGTTCCCCCTGGCACACAAAAGGCCCCTCTTACTCTTATTGAAAGTGCTGTGTTATTTTTTTAGGTGCTTAAAGGAGGGAACGGCTTTTCTCTATTTCTGTTGTGTGAGTTTTGTGAAGAAAAAGGAAATTTACCCCACCCCCGCTGACCCCCAAATATCTATACTGTGTGAGTGTATATGTCAGCGCGGCGCGCGCGCGGCGGCGGCGTGTGTGGGTGTGGTGGTGTGTGTTGTGTGTGTGTGTGTGTCAAAGTCAAAATCAAAGTAAAACTTTTTTTTTCGATGGTCATTGAGTAAGTAGTGATTTGCTTTTTCATCAAGCCATCTATTAAAGAAAAAAAGGGGTGTGTGGTGTGTTTGTGTGTGTGCACCCATGTGTGTGTGTGTGTGTTTGTGTGTATGGGTAATGGAATACTTTGTGTGTGTGCATGTTGTGTTTGTGTGTGTGTTTAGGGGGGGGGGGTGCATGTGTGATGCAAATAAAATGTGTGTGCAGCTTAGTAATCATCCACGTAAACATTACATAATCCGGTAACAAAACCCCCACTAAGGAAATCTTAATAGGCATGCTATGTGCACATAAGCACTAACAGATAAGGGCCCTTGTCACAGCCCAGTTCCACAGAGAGAAAGGACTGGGCTGTTGATGTAGACCTGTGCTGATGGCTATTGATTTCCTGTATTCTCTCTCTTTCAGGTCTGGCCTGCCAGCACTTTGGTGTCTGCTTCAGTGAGCAGGTATCTGTGATTCTGCCCAGTCTCCAGCATTTTTTGACCATCTGTTTATCTCTTTTTGTTGCTCCACCCCTGTTTCGTGTTTCTGTGTGTTTCTACGACTCTCTGACAATCTGACTCTCTCTCTCTCTCTCTCTCTCTCTCTCTCTCTCTCTCTCTCTCTCGCTCGCTCGCTCTCTGTCTGATTGTTTGGTCTATCAAGCTTTCTGCATGTGTGCGCATGTGTGTGTGTTTGTGTGTGTGTGTGTGTGTGTGTGTGTGTGTGTGTTTGTGTGTGCATTTTGGTACATAACCATGGGACATAACAGAATTTGGACCGCCCCCAAAAAATCACTTGGAGCAATGTACACTAAGATGAGACGTAAGACATGTAAGTAAACAACTAATTGGCAAAAGAAGCCATACAATTTCAGGGGAACATAACAAATATATACAACTTAACAAGCATACAATTGGCTAACAAATCATAACAGGACCACAAGATAAAAAACTGAAAAATATGTAACACTTTTTCATGATTTTCGTTTAGTACTTATTTATATATTTATTGTTCTGCTTAATGTTTTAACCTTTTCTGAATGCTTTGAATGTCTTAGTTTGTTTCTGCAACGTTTCAGTTAACTGTGTTGTTGTTGTTGTTGATGGTGTTGGTGGTGGTGTTTTGTTTTGGTGTTTTGTGTGTGTCCGTGTGATTGTGTTTGTATGTGTGTGAAAGAGAGAGAGAGGAGAGAGAGGAGGAGAGAGAGATGAGAGGAGGAGAAGAGAGAGAGAAGAGGAGAGAGAGAGAGAGAGAGAGAGAGAGAGAAAGAGAGAGAGAGAGAGATTGAGAGAGAGAATGGGTGTTGATTGTGTGTGTGATTTTTTATGTGTGAGGGAGAGAGGTATGTGGGGCACATGTGTTGTGTGTGTGTGAGAGAGAAGAAGGGGGAGAGAAGGGGAGAGGAGAGAGAGAGAAAAGGAGGGAAAAG
>CM054143.1:26507131-26518111 GCA_028751875.1 Rapana venosa | reverse complement strand
AATAGGTCAATCAATAAACGGTAGAATCATTATTTAGCTCTTTCTTATGAATTGTTTTTGATGATAAATGAATGAGCACCCACATGTGCTTTTTTACATCTATTCCCTGTGTGTATGCGGCTTAATACATGTTGTCAACTGTTCTGAATGACATAAAACAGCCACCTCTTTCAAAAACAACAGAGAAATTGTCCAATAAACACATCCTAAAACCCAACCTTACCACAATACCTGATCTCTCACAGTATCACAAGTACAGAAAAACATGTCATAAACTCACTGATTTCTCTTTTTGTGAGGTAATAATGTATTTGAATTGATTCATATTGAATTAAGTCGTGATACAGAATCCATAAACATCTTTACTTTCCATCACCTTTTTTCACAACAGCTACTAAGTCTCACCAAAGACGCTTAAAAGGTTACAGAGTTCAGTGCTTGGTTTCTTAAAGTCAGACAATTCAGTTTAATCTTGTTTTCTCTTTCTAGTGGCAAAGGACCTACTGGGATTTCTCCCCAATGAATGTGTGGAGCCCACACCAGTATTGAACTAGATTGTGGATCATTGGTCCAGAGGAAACGCACCTGCCTAGCAAGTGGAAACTCTGGGTCTGAAGTGTGTGGTGGATTGATCCTTGTTTGTGCATGAAACGTTTCCCCCATTAATTAGGCCGTGAATGGTTGTCTGAGTGCTAGTCTTTTGGATGAGACGAGGTCCTATCAGCAACATGCATTTAGTACACGTAAAAAACCATGGCAAAAGGAGAGCTGTTCCCGCTCAAAGTTCTGTAGAAAAAAGACATGCTGATTAAAAAAAGCAAATATACATGTAGAAAGGGAGAAGAAAGAGTAAATGAAGGCGCTGCTCTTGTGGCGACGCGTGCACTCTTCCAAAGAAGAGCAGCCCAAAATTCATGCATACAAATTTGCATTGACTAAAAGCGGTAAACAAAAGATGTCGACATTGTGGTTTCCTCAAAAGAAAGAAAAATGGATGGCAGCAAAAAGGCAGAACCAAAGTAGCTGATGGAATGAGACAAGGAATGCATTTAGAAGTAACAAGGAAAATAAACACGATTAGTGTCACGAGAAAAAGGGGGCAGTAGATTACTGGCTGAGAACATAAAGTCAAATACACAGAAAAGCTCGCAAGCAAAAAAAACCCGGCTAAAATATTAAGAACGTAATAAACAAGATGAATGTCATGCCAAAAAAAAGGGAAATTAGACTGCTGTATGCTAGAAATTAAGAAAAGGAATAGCCAAACATACAAACAAGCAAGCAAACAAAACCAGAAAGGTCTCAAGATATTAATGAAAACGAAATAACAGATCAACTCACGGAAAACTTGCGATATAAGACAGAAAGAAAGAAAAACAAAAACAAGTGAAAGAAAAACTGTATTTTAATAAAAGATGTACATTTTGAGACAGAGAAGACAAGAGGATTGAAACAATAAGGAACCAGAAAAATGGAAAGGCAGCACACTGTCTCACACACACACTCTCTCTCTCTCTCACACACACATACAATACCGTGCACACACACAACTCTCTCTTGCACACACACACACACACACACACACACACACACACACACACACACACACACACACACACACACACACACACACACACACACATATACACACACAACATATACAGACACACAGAAAATCACACGCACACACTCAACACCCCCACTCTCTCTCAATCTCTCTTAGTTACTCCAATCTCTTCTCTCTCTCTCTCTCTCTCTCTCTCTCTCTCTCTCTCTCCTCACACACACCCCACACACACTATCATCTATCTATCTATCTATCTATCTATCTATCTATCTATATCTATCTATCTATCTATCTATCTATCTATCTATCATCTATCTACTCTCTCTCTCTCCCTCTCGTTCACACACACTTACAAACACAAACGCATGCACACACACACAACACCCACGCACAACGCCAACAACACCAACACTACAAAAATAACAACAGCACAGTAAACTGAAACGTTACAGAAACAAACTAAAACATTCAAAGCTTTCAGAAAAAGGTTAAAACATTAACCACAACATTAAACATTTCTAGTTAACAAATTATCTCTTACATTTTCACCACAGCACGCTAACTCTCACAATCTGATTACCACAGACGATCGGGGTCACCCAGTTCTCTCCCATATATCTATTGTCAAGATATTGGCACAAGACTTCTTCTTTCACTGCTTGCAAGAGACCCTGTGGAATTGATCTGTCATCAATGTGGAACACAAGGCATCAATGAATTATATTTCCACGATAAAGATATCACGCTATAAAACAGACAAACGAAACACAGAGCAAACGGTAATTTGGGGGGCAAATAGGTCAATCAATAAACGGTAGAATCATTATTTATCTTATTTCTTATTATTTTATTTTGATGATGAATTAATGAGCACTCATATGTGCTTTTTCTTTTACATCTATTCCCTGTGTGCACGCGGCTCTCTAAATGCTGTAATCTGTTCCAACTGACATACAACGGCCTACTCTTTCAAAAACAAAACAAGAAAACCTGCATTAAACACATCCTCACACTCACCCTTACCACAACACATGTACTCACACTGTCTTAGGCGTCACTGGTCACATTGATCTGTTCCTATAGTCACATAATATGGTATATGTCGTTCTCTATCCTTCAACTGTGTTTCCTTCACTATCAGATGAAGGCCCATTGAATTGTTCCATCGTGTATGCAAAGCAGAAGATCATAACGAAACAATTTTCCACATTGCAGCTGCCATGGGGTAGAGCAGAATATCAGAACAAAACGCATTTCTACATTACAGTTGTCATAATGATGTAAGAGCAAAAGACCAAAACTAAACATATGTTTTCCATATTGCATTTGTCATGCTGTGAGACAGAAGACAAGTGTGACACACATCTCCGCATTGCAGTTTGCGTGGTGTGGAGTAAAAAAAAATCTACAACCATGACAGTTGTCATAATGTGGAACCAAAGACGAGAACAAAATCTACATTGATGTGGAGCACACACAAAAAAACTACAACAAAAATATATTTCTGCATTGCAGTTGCTATGATATGAAAACAGAAGACCAGAACAAAACACATATCCACATTGCAATTGCTGTGATGTGGAAGCAGAGGACCAGAATCGAACACATTTCTGCATTACAGTGGCCCTGGTGTGGAGTAGAAGACAAATTGAAAACAAAAGCAAAAATTCCGAAGTACAGTTGCCGTAGTGTATAGCAAAACATCTAGAACAAAATATATGTTCACACTGCAGTTATGTTGCGAAGCAGAAGATCAGGAGGGAAGATAATCTCAAATTGCAGTTGCCATGGTGTAAAGATGCCATGAAGGTGACAGAAGCTGATCTAAAGTTGCACAGTGCTTTTTGCATGAAGAAGGCTTAGGGCAGGCCACGGTGACACTGACATGCTAAGTGATTTGATAAAGTGAATGATTTGGATTTACATCATTACCGAAGTAAATGCGTGCGTGCGTGCGTGCGTGGGTGCGTGCGTGCGTGTGTGTGTGTGTTGTGTGTGTGTGTGTGTGTGTGTGTGTGTGTGTGTGTGTGTGTGTGTGTGTGTGTGTGTGTGTGTGTGTGTGTGTGTGTGTGTGAGTCTTCTGTCTTTCTGTCTGTTTGTATGTCTTCAATTTAACGTCTGTTTACTCTCAGTGATATTAGGTGTGTTTCCATTCGTGCGTGAGTGCGTGCGTGCGTGCATGCAGGTGTGTGTGTGTGAGAGAGTGTGTGTTTCTGCGCGTATTTCTGCGCGTATTTCTGTGTGCGTGCATGTGTGTGTGCGTGCATGCCTGCGTGCATGTGTGCGTGCGTGTATGAGTGTGTGCGTGTGTGTTTGTGTGTGTTCATACAGAGAGAGAGAGAGAGAGAGAGAGAGAGAGAGAGAGAGAGAGAGAGAGAGAGAGAGGAGAGAGGGAGAGAGAGAGAGAGAGAGAGAGAAAGTAGGTGCCTGTGTGGGTGTGTGCATGTGTGCATATTTTCATGTGTGTTTTTGGGAGGAATGGGGTTTGTGTGATGGTGAGTACATCATTAATGAATAATGACAACCTAGATGACTTAATGTTTAAAAGAAACAAAAAAACAAAAATTGTTCACTTCATTCACACAAAACCACAGAAGCCATCCTTTCTTGGGCAACAAATTAGACCACGAGAGAGAGGCAAATGTATCAGTCATATCCCCACTCTATTCTTCTCACCGCCAGCCATACAGTCTACCATAGAAATTGCTGGAGGCCACTTAACTGTGTCTCCTAGATTGTATTGTTTCTTTTATCAATTTTGTCTTCTTATTCAATTTCTGTAGCATCAGTGTGGGGCAGACAACCCACTGAAATGTCTTCATTATTTTGTAGCGTAGAAGATTGGACAATATTAGATGTATAAAGGGTATGGTTGCCGGACGTTGAGTTGTACAGGAAACAGAGAACATATCACCAACAAATCTGGTTTACTGGTTTCATATGTGAAAGGAGGCGCTGAAGGTTTGGATGGTATTGTTATGTCCAGTTACGTAATACAAGTGAATTCATGTTTCTGTAGTGGTCTAGTTGTGTCATGTTGTGTGCCTGTTGTGTTGTGTGAGTGAGCGTGTGTGTGTGTTGGTGGGTGGGGGGTGTGGATGTGGGTGTGTGTTGTGAGAGAGAAAGACAGAGAGGCAGAGGGAGACAGAGAGAGAGAGGGAGACATAGAGAGAGAGAGATTTTGTTTGTGCGAGTGTTTACTTTGGGGTTGGGTTTTGTGTTTGGTGAATCCTCAATCATGATGGAATGAATTAATAAATGAATGAATGAATGAATGAATGAATGACTGTGAAACCAAACCAAAATAATAAACACAACCGAAAACTGATCGACACAGAATTAACCTTTCTTAGACACCAAGTTAGACCCAGAGAGAGACAGAAGTAAATGCATCGTGAGATTCCCACTTTACTTCTCACCACCAGCCATGAAGTTTACCATAGAAATTGCTCGAGGCCACTTAACTGTGTCTCCTAGATTGGTTTTCTTTCTTTTATCAATCACGTGTTCTAATTCAATTTCTTTAGTATTAATGTGGGGCAGACTACCCGCAGAAATGTATCCATTATCTCTTTAGCGTAGAAGATTGGACAATATTAGATGTATACAGGGTATGGTTGCCAGGATGTTGAGTTTTACAGGAAAGAGAGAAGAACATATCATCAACAAATCTGGTGTACTGGTTTCATATGTGAAAGGAACCGCTGGAGGTGTGGATGGTATTGTTAAGTCCAGTAAAGTAATCCAAGTGAAGTAATGTTTCTGTAGTCAATTAGTGGTGTCCTAGTGTGTGTGTATGTGTGTGTGTGTGTGTGTGTGTGTGTGTGGTGTGCATGTGTTTGTTGTGTTGTGTGTGAGCGTGTGTGTGTATGTGTGTGTGTGTGTGTGGGGGGGGGGTATGGTGTAGATGTAGGTGCGCATTATGTGAGAGAGAAAGAGAGAGACAGAGACAGAGAGGAAGGCGAAGAGAGAAAGATATTTCATGTGTGTGAGGGGTCTAGGCTGGGGATGGGTTTTGTGTTTGGTGAATCCACAAACAGGAATGAATGAATGAATGAATGAATGAATGAATGGCTGCATGAATGAATGAATGATAGGCTGGATGAATGAATTAATGAATGAATGAATGAATGAATGAATGAATGAATGAATGAATGAATGAATGGCTGGATTAATGAATGAATGAATGAATGAATGAATGAATGAATGAATGAATGTGAAACCAAAACAAATTAACAAAAACAACAGTAAACTGATTCACACAGAGTCATTCTGACTTGGACAACAAATTAGACTAAGAGACAGAAGTAAATGTCTCAGTCATATTGGCACTCTACTTCTTCTCATTACCAGCCATACAGTCTACCATAGAAATTGCTCAAGGCCACTTAACTGTGTCTCCTACATTGTCTTCTCTATCTTTTATCAATCACGTGCTCCAATCAATTTCTGTAGTATCAGTGTGGGGCAGACAACCCACTGAAATGTCTTCATTATTTCTGTAGCATAGAAGATTGAACAATATTAGATGTATACAGGGTATGGTTGTCAGGACGTTGAGTTTTACAGGGAACAGAGAACATATCACCAACAAATCTGGTGTA
Source organism: Rapana venosa (assembly GCA_028751875.1). Taxonomy (NCBI): domain Eukaryota; kingdom Metazoa; phylum Mollusca; class Gastropoda; order Neogastropoda; family Muricidae; genus Rapana; species Rapana venosa. The sequence goes on along the minus strand of CM054143.1, from coordinate 26,511,940 downwards.
CTGGTTTCATGTGTGAAAGGAGCCACTGAAGGTTTGGATGGTATTGTTAAGTCCAGTAAAGTAATAGAAGGTAATTCATGCCTTTATATTAATTTACGTGTGTGTGTGTGTGTGTGTGTGTGTGTGTGTGTGTGTGTGTGTGTGTGTGTGTGAGTGTGTGTGTGGGTGGGGTGTGGATGTAGGTGTGTGTTGTGTGAGAGAGAGAAAAGAGAGAGGGAGAGGGAGGCAGATAGAGAGAGAAACATAGAGAGAGAGATTTCATGTGTGTGAGTGATTTAGTCTGGGGTTGGGTTTTGTGTTTGGTGAATCCACAATCAAGAATGAATGAATGAAAAAATTAATGAATAAATGAATAAATGATTGAATGAATGAATGAATGAATAAATAAATGACTGTGAAACCAAACCAAAATAAACACAACAGAAAACTTATCAACACAGAATCATCCTTTCTTAATCACTAAATTAGACCAAGAGACAGAAGTAAAGGCATCAGTGAGATTGCCACCTTACTTTTCTTTACCACCAGCCACACAGTCTACCATAGAAATTGCTGGAGGACACTTAACTGCGTCTCCTAGATTGTCTTCTCTATCTTTTATCAATCACGTGCTCTATTCAATTTCTGTAGTATCAGTGTGGGGCAGACAACCCACTGAAATGTCTCAATTATCTCTGTAGCCTAGAAGATTGGATAATATTAGATGTATACAGGGTATGGTTGCCAGGACCTTGAGTTTTACAGGAAACAGAGAACATATCACCAACAAATCTGGTTTACTGGTTTCATATGTGAAAGGAGGCGCTGAAGGTTTGGATGGTATTGTTATGTCCAGTTACGTAATACAAGTGAATTCATGTTTCTGTAGTGGTCTAGTTTTGTCATGTTGTGTGCGTGTTGTGTTGTGTGAGTGAGTGTGTGTGTGTATTGGTGGGTGGGGGTATGGATGTGGGTGTGTGTTGTGAGAGAGAAAGAGAGAGAGGCAGAGGGAGACTTAGAGAGAGAGAGATTTTGTTTGTGCGAGTTGTTTACTTTGGGGTTGGGTTTTGTGTTTGGTGAATCCTCAATCATGATGGAATGAATGAATAAATGAATGAATGAATGACTGTTTATTTTATTTTTTATTTATTTATACCACTTTAAGTCACGGCAGATTTCTCTGCGTGAAATTCGGGCTGCTCTCCCCGGGGAGAGCGCGTCGCCACAAGAGCAGCGCCACCCATTTTTTTCTTGTTTTACCCTGTCTGCAACAGTATTTGTTTCCCTATCAGAGTGGCTTTTTTCTAAGAATTTTGCCAGGGACAACTCTCTTGTTGCCGTGGGTTCTTTTACGTGCGCTGAATAATTTTGTGTAACACACGGGACCTCGGTTTATCGTCTCATCCGAAAGACTAGCGCCCAGACCACCACTCATGATCTAATGGATGGGGAAAAAATTTCCGGTCCAAACGGGATACAAACCACCGCACACTTCCGACCCGGACTTTTTGCTTTCTAGACAGGCGCATTACCTCTAGACCACCGATCCACCGTCAAAACCAAACCAAAATAATAAACACAACCGAAAAATGATCGACACAGAATCAACCTTTCTTAGACACCAAGTTAGACCCAGAGAGAGACAGAAGTAAATGCATCGTGAGACTGCCACTTTACTTCTCACCACCAGCCATAAAGTCTACCATAGAAATTGCTCGAGGCCACTTAACTGTGTCTCCTAGATTGGTTTTCTTTCTTTTATCAATCACGTGTTCTAATTCAATTTCTTTAGTATTAATGTGGGGCAGACTACCCGCAGAAATGTATCCATTATCTCTTTAGCGTAGAAGATTGGACAATATTAGATGTATACAGGGTATGGTTGCCAGGATGTTGAGTTTTACAGGAAAGAGAGAAGAACATATCATCAACAAATCTGGTGTACTGGTTTCATATGTGAAAGGAACCGCTGGAGGTTTGGATGGTATTGTTAAGTCCAGTAAAGTAATCCAAGTGAAGTAATGTTTCTGTAGTCAATTAGTGGTGTCCTGGTGTGTGTGTGTGTGTGTGTGTGTGTGTGTGTGTGTGTGTGTGTGTGTGGTGTGTGCATGTGTTTGTTGTGTTGTGTGTGAGCGTGTGTGTGTATGTGTGTGTGTGGGTGGGGGGGAGGGTATGGTGTAGATGTAGGTGCGCATTGTGTGAGAGAGAAAGAGAGAGACAGAGACAGAGAGGAAGGCGAAGAGAGAAAGATATTTCATGTGTGTGAGGGGTCTAGCCTGAGGATGGGTTTTGTGTTTGGTGAATCCACAATCAGGAATGAATGAATGAATGAATGAATGGCTGGATGAATGAATGAATGAATGAATGAATGAATGAATTAATTAATTAATTAATGGCTGGATGAATAAATGAATGAATGAATTAATGAATGGCTGGATTAATGAATGAATGAATGAATGAATGAATGAATGAATGTGAAACCAAAACAAATTAACAAAAACAACAGTAAACTGATTCACACAGAATCCTTCTGACTTGGACAACAAATTAGACCAAGAGACAGAAGTAAATGTCTCAGTCATATTGGCACTCTACTTCTTCTCACTACCAGCCATACTGTCTACCATAGAAATTGCTCAAGGCCACTTAACTGTGTCTCCTACATTGTCTTCTCTATCTTTTATCAATCACGTGCTCCAATCAATTTCTGTAGTATCAGTGTGGGGCAGACAACCCACTGAAATGTCTTCATTATTTCTGTAACATAGAAGATTGAACAATATTAGATGTATACAGGGTATGGTTGTCAGGACGTTGAGTTTTACAGGGAACAGAGAACATATCACCAACAAATCTGGTGTACTGGTTTCATGTGTGAAAGGAGCCACTGAAGGTTTGGATGGTATTGTTAAGTCCAGTAAAGTAATAGAAGGTAATTCATGCCTTTATATTAATTTACGTGTGTGTGTGTGTGTGTGTGTGTGTGTGTGTTGTGTGTGTGTGTGTGAGTGTGTGTGTGTGGGTGGGGTGTGGATGTGGGTGTGTGTTGTGAGAGAGAGAGAAAGAGAGAGAGGGAGAGGGAGGCAGATAGAGAGAGAAACATGGAGAGAGAGATTTCATGTGTGTGAGTGATTTAGTCTGGGGTTGGGTTTTGTGTTTGGTGAATCCACAATCAAGAATGAATGAATGAAAAAATTAATGAATAAATGAATAAATGATTGAATGAATGAATGAATGAATAAATAAATGACTGTGAAACCAAACCAAAATAAACACAACAGAAAACTTATCAACACAGAATCATCCTTTCTTAATCACTAAATTAGACCAAGAGACAGAAGTAAAGGCATCAGTGAGATTGCCACCTTACTTTTCTTTACCACCAGCCACACAGTCTACCATAGAAATTGCTGGAGGACACTTAACTGCGTCTCCTAGATTGTCTTCTCTATCTTTTATCAATCACGTGCTCTATTCAATTTCTGTAGTATCAGTGTGGGGCAGACAACCCACTGAAATGTCTCAATTATCTCTGTAGCCTAGAAGATTGGATAATATTAGATGTATACAGGGTATGGTTGCCAGGACCTTGAGTTTTACAGGAAACAGAGAACATATCACCAACAAATCTGGTTTACTGGTTTCATATGTGAAAGGAGGCGCTGAAGGTTTGGATGGTATTGTTATGTCCAGTTACGTAATACAAGTGAATTCATGTTTCTGTAGTTGTCATGTTGTGTGCGTGTTGTGTTGTGTGAGTGAGCGTGTGTGTGTATTGGTGGGTGAGGGTGTGGATGTGGGTGTGTGTTGTGAGAGAGAAAGAGAGAGAGGCAGAGGGAGACTTAGAGAGAGAGAGATTTTTTTTGTGCGAGTGGTTTACTTTGGGGTTGGGTTTTGTGTTTGGTGAATCCTCATTCATGATGGAATGAATGAATAAATGAATGAATGAATGACTGTTTTTTTTATTTTTTATTTATTTATACCACTTTAAGTCACGGCAGATTTCTCTGCGTGAAATTCGGGCTGCTCTCCCCGGGGAGAGCGCGTCGCCACAAGAGCAGCGCCACCCATTTTTTTCTTGTTTTACCCTGTCTGCAACAGTATTTGTTTCCCTATCAGAGTGGCTTTTTTCTAAGAATTTTGCCAGGGACAACTCTCTTGTTGCCGTGGGTTCTTTTACGTGCGCTGAATAATTTTGTGTAACACACGGGACCTCGGTTTATCGTCTCATCCGAAAGACTAGCACCCAGACCACCACTCATGATCTAATGGATGGGGAAAAAGTTTCCGGTCCAAACGGGATACGAACCACCGCACACTTCCGACCCGGACTTTTTGCTTTCTAGACAGGCGCATTACCTCTAGACCACCGATCCACCGTCAAAACCAAACCAAAATAATAAACACAACCGAAAAATGATCGACACAGAATCAACCTTTCTTAGACACCAAGTTAGACCCAGAGAGAGACAGAAGTAAATGCATCGTGAGACTGCCACTTTACTTCTCACCACCAGCCATAAAGTCTACCATAGAAATTGCTCGAGGCCACTTAACTGTGTCTCCTAGATTGGTTTTCTTTCTTTTATCAATCACGTGTTCTAATTCAATTTCTTAAGTATTAATGTGGGGCAGACTACCCGCAGAAATGTATCCATTATCTCTTTAGCGTAGAAGATTGGACAATATTAGATGTATACAGGGTATGGTTGCCAGGATGTTGAGTTTTACAGGAAAGAGAGAAGAACATATCACCAACAAATCTGGTGTACTGGTTTCATATGTGAAAGGAACCGCTGGAGGTTTGGATGGTATTGTTAAGTCCAGTAA
>CM054143.1:26484631-26502131 GCA_028751875.1 Rapana venosa | reverse complement strand
TGGTTACCACTTGGATGGGTGACCGTTTGCGTGCCGTGGTTTTAGTACAGTCCCCCAGTTCACCTAGCTGTAAATGGGTACCTGCCTCTTAAGTGTCAGGGAAGGTAAAGCAGCGAATTAGAGGAAATGGGCTCTGACCTCAATATGCTGGCCCCTTGAGAAGCTGCGGTCTCTGATTCCTCACTCCCCTATGACCACATAGGTTATGGGAGACCTTTACCTTTTATACGTGGTGTGGTTTCCAGGACATAAAATTTACAGGAATGAGACCAACCACCTAACCATCCAACCAACAGTCACCCAATCAACAACCAACCAACCGACCATCTGACCAACAAGCCGGCCAACCGATCACTTACTCACTCATTCACTCATAGTTCACTCACTCACTCACTAAATCACTCACTCACTCATATACTCACTCACTCATCAAAATCAAGCTAATAAGCCGATAAACCAACAAACAAACCAATTCAATCAAAAAAGCAAGCAACCAGCCAGCAAACCAAAAGTTCAGTCTGTTTTCTCCTCCATCCATCCCTCCATCCCTCTCTCCCTCCCTCCCTCTCTCCATCCATAACTCCCTCTCTCCCTCCCTCCCTCCCTCCATCCATCCATCCATCACCCCTACCTCCCTCCCTCCCTCCCTACCTCCATCCATCCATCCACACATCTATCCGTCTATACACCTGTTCATAAGTAATGTTAGTCAGCTAGTCAGTCAACCATTTAATGAAATGACGAAGAAAAATAGAAACTACAGTATGTATAAATTATGGGACAGGAGTAAGACCACCAGTAAAATAAATCCTATCCTTGCCTTTGCTCTATAACCCTTACCCTTTTTTTATTGCTGACGATCTTGTTCACAGAATTTAGTACCTCACATCTTTGCGTCAGACGTTAGGATTCCATTTCTTCATTCCCTCACTGTCATTTGAATGCCCTCTTGAATTTCTCTCTCAAAGATTTGAGGCAGGAGACAGGAAAGAATTAGATTCCCATGATACGGTTCCTTCCACGTGAATTATACTGTCAGCTAACCAACAGGTCAATCTTATTTTTTTCCCATCCATCCATCCCTTCCTCCATCAATCCCTCCTTCCCTTCCTCGTCCACCCAACCATCCATCTACCCATCCATCTACTCATCCATCCATCCATACATACATACATACATCGAACCATCCATAGAACTATCCATCCATTCATCAGTTAGTCAATAAACCACTCAGTTAATTGGAGAAAGAAACAAAGCAACTGAAGCACGTATAAAACACATAGGCCGAAACAAGACAATCAGTAAATAAATCCTATCCTTACCCTTATCAATCTAATCACACACACACAACACACACCACACACACACACACACACACACACACACACACACACACACACACACACACACTCCTTTCATCACTGACGGTCAAGTTCACACAGTCTAGCACCTCACATCTTTATGTCAGCCGTGGGGATTCCATTTCCACCACTCCATCGCTGTCAGATGAGCGCCCTGTGGAATTTCTCCCTCAAAGATTTGGAGTAGAAGACAGGAAGGAATCAGATTTCCATGATACGTTTCCTTCCACGCAAATTGTACTGCAATGAGACAGGAATTGACCTTAGGGGAATCTGTGTGTCTGGCGAGGAGAAATGTATCGAAGACCTGGGCGAGAGTGACATGCTCTGTGATGGAATAAAAGTGGTTTTATGGTTTGGGCCGGAGTTGTACTTGTACCTACCTGCCTGGTTGACTGCCTGCCTGAATGGGTAGGCAGTCATTCATTCATCATTTTAAAAAATTGTCAAAGATTCTAAAAATATTCCACTACAAAATAACACTTTAGAGGCAGCATTTGTGGAATAATTGAGTAAGGACCATGCCTTTAGCCTGACCTGACTGACTCGAGTTTCGGCTCCTGGTTGAGCACTCTTCTGAGGTCCCGGCAGTGTTTGAAACCTCACTCATTCTCTGTGGTACCTAACAGCAAGACGCCCTCTATAATTTAGATGTGTCTATTGCTGCCCTAAGAAAAAAAAAGATATTCTCGTGGCCTACCATCGCTGCCAGCAAAAGATGAAAATAGAAAGAAAAGAAAAATAATAAATAATAATTGACAAAAAAGAAAATAGGCAAAACTAACCAGCTAGCGAATATGTGTGCCTTTTATTTGGGGATCCTTTTTATAGAAAAAATGTAAGGGAGATCATATAAGTCTGTCAGCAGCCAGTGAATCTCTCTTAGCTTGGATAGTAATGATAACCCAAACATTGTCAGACACTTTAAGGGCTGACACAGGCAGTAGAAAATGAAGATAAATGACCTATACTTGGATCTCCGAAGAGATGTCTATTTCCCACTTGACCAATCATACAATTGAGAAAATATAGTGGGAGAAAACTAGAGCAGGTAACCAGTTACAACTCCGGTCATCATTTAAAATAATTTTTCTTAAAGATTAACAAAATTCCACTGCAAAATAAAACTTTGAAGGCAGGATTTAGGGAATAATTGAGTAAGGACCATGCCTCTAGCCTGACCTGACTTGACATTCGGCTCCTGGTTGAGCACTCGTCAGAGGTCGCGGCAGAGATTGAAACTTCACTCATTCTCTGTGGTACCTAACAGCAAGGCTCCATCCATAATTGTGATGTGTCTGCTGCTTCCCTAAGAATAAATATTCTTGTGGCCTACAAGATATAGATATATACATATATATATATATATATATATATATCTTCATCAAATTTCAACAATTCTTAATACATCATTTTAGGAAGCCCACTGTTAAACTCACCTCATGCATATTCAAACCAGCATCCTCACCTCTTCGCGTGATGCTTTTACGAAAGCTGCAATGAATTCAATTGTTTCCTGCTTTGCAATTCCTCACCCTTCCTTTAGCATTGTTTTCCATGAATTAGAAACGCATCTCCCATGTAGACATGAAAAGTGACTTAGGGACGACATGCAGGACAAAGTTGTTTGTTGCACTGGAAAAAGTGTGGTCTTTTCGAGACTTTCCTTTCTTGTTTTAACTTTGCGTGGCGTCAGAAGCGAGCTCTGATACCAGGTGTCTTTTCATTCTAGTACACGTTCTGCTTTTGTCTGTGGGTGGTCTGGTTTTTACTACTGTCAGCATGTCTTCTTTATTTCTGTTTCATACCCGTTCCCCTGCCCTAGTTCCTTGGAAATTAAATTTTGCTGGTTTCCTTGCCATGCCATTTTGAAATTGATTTTCGTAGGATCGAATACCAGTGGAAAATAATGCGGAAATAACGTACTGGCTTACAATGGAAGTTAAGAAGATGTAAGTCTTGAATATGTCGTAAGTACAAATTAAAAACCCGACATTTTCAATAAAATTTAATAAGTTAACAATAACAATTGTATTGTATGCATACATATGTGCACGCGCTTGCAAGCAAGCGCGCGTGCGAGTGTGTGTGTGTGTGTGTGTGTTAGTGTATGTGAGTTTGTGTATGAGTGTGTGTGTATGTTGGTGTGTGCGTGTGCGTGCAGGTATGTGTGTATTTTTTTTAGTTTAACGTCCAAGTCTAATAGCCTTGTAAGTGAAGAAAACTTAGATTCAAGACAGAGAGCAAACACAACACACAACACACACACACACACAACACACACACACACACACACACACACACACACACACACACACACACACACACACACACACACACACACACACACCACACACACACACCACTTCCCCAACAGTCCTTCGAATGAGACTATAAACCGAGGCCCCGTGTGCGAACGCACGCAGAACATCTTGCGCACACGTTAATGCCTGTTTCGCTTTTCGTAAGAGTAGGCCATCGTGTGCCGGTGTGACTAGATGACAGAATTTATAAAACCACACCCACACACACGGGGACTGGATGTAAAAAAAGCACATAAGTTCTTATTCCATTATCCTTGATATATAAGAATAAAATAAAAGATGAATAAATAAATAAATATCATCATCATCATCATCAGATCCGTGACCTTGGCGGTCGTGGGGGAGACATGAAAGACGATGCCGTGGTAAGCCTCCTCCATCCATCTCGGTCCTCGGCTCTGCGCAGTAGTGCCGAGTCATTCATCCTGGTCCATTCTCTGATGTTGTCCATCCATGACTTGTTCTGTCTTCCCCTCCTTCTGCCACCTTCGAGTGTTCCCTGCAGTACTGTTTTGGGCAGAGTGTTGTGGCGGGTGACGTGGCCGAACCATGTCAGCTTTTTCTTCTTGACGATGGTGAGAAGGGTTCCTGTGGACCTGCCAGCCGTGTTTATTTGACTCTTGACAAATTCATTGGTCTTCGTTCTCTCCAGGATATGCCCAGTAGCTTTCTATGGCATTTTGTTTCGAATGACTGGATTCGCTTTGCTTTTTTCAGCAGTCAATGTCCAGGTTTCACTTCCGTACAGCAGGATCGACTGAATTAGGGCTTTGTAGAGCTTTAGTTTGATTGGGAAACTGATCTCTTTACTTTTCCATATGGTGGTGAGTTTTGTCATGGAAGATGTTGCCATGGCTATTCTGACTTTGATTTCTGTCGTCGATCGCCCGTCCTTTGTGAGTGTAGCGCCGAGGTATTTAAAAGCGTCTACCTCCTCCAGTTGTTGGCCGTTCATGTAAATTTAGCGGTGGCATTGCTTGTGCTGTTCACAAGTACTTTACTTTTTTTCCGAGCTCACCTCCATCCCATATGCTCCAGCTCTGTTCTCAAGTCTGGTCGTAAGATCTTGCAGCTCTGTGTTACTTCCGCCCATGAGGTCAATGTCATCGGCAAACCGTAAAGTTGTTGAGGGGTCTGCCGCCAATGGAGATGGTAGGGTGGAAGTCATGGGAGGGGCTCTCTCATGATGTTTTCCAAGAACAGATTGAACAGGGCTGGAGATAACAGGCATCCTTGTCGGACCCCAACTGTGGTTTGAAGTAGTCTCCGACCTGATTGTTCAGAAGGACTGCACTGCTTGCAGTGTTGTATAGTGCTTGAATGGTTTGCACAAGTCCTTCTTCAATGCCAAACATTCTGAGGACCTGCCACAGGCCTTTGTGCCATACTCTGTCAAAAGCCTTCTTGAAGTCGATGAAGTTGTGGAACAGGTCTCTCTGATGTTGAAGATGTTTTTCCATCATGAGTGGCAGTTAAAAATCTGTTCGATTGTGCTCCTGGCCTGCCCTGAACCCAGCTTGTTCCTCTGCAAGGTGTTCTTCTGCCTCCTTCTTGAGTCGATTCAAAATAACTTGAGCATGATCTTGCTGGCGTGGCTGATGAGGCTGATTGTTCTATAGTTTTGGCATTGGCGTAAATTCCCTTCTTGGGCAGGGGTATGATGAGTGATTGTGTCCAGTCTGTTGGCCACTGTTTTGTCTCCCAAATCTTCTGACAGATAGCTGTAAACATATGTGATGACTGTTTCGCCACCATGCTTGAGCAGCTCTGCTGGTATATTGTCTGCTCCTGGGACTTTCCTACTGGTAAGCTGCGGATGGCTTCTCCACTTCTCCCTCAGTATAGGTAATGGCGAGGGTGCTCTGATGTTGCTGCTTTCTCTTCTATTATGCTCTTGTCAGGTTGTATTGGGTAGTTGTACAGTTCTTGACAATATTCAGACCACCTGTTCATGCAGCTGAGCTTTCTGTGAGGAGGTTTCCGGAGCTGTCTTCAATGACTGATGATTTGGTTTGAAGTGGTTTTGTGAGTTTCTTCAGGGTGTTGTATGCCTTTTACTGTTGCCTACTTTCATGTTTTTTTCGATCTCATCACATTGATCACTGATCCACTTCTCTCTGGCCTTTAACATTGACTTCTTCACGAGATTGTTGGCCTCCCGGTATTCTTTAGGGTTGGAAGACCTGGTTGGTTTCAGTGCTCTTCTTGTATCGCAGAGGTCCAAGATGTCATTGGTAGTCCATGGCTGGTGTTTATTCCTCTGACGACCGAGTACCTCCTCTGCTGTTTCTCGGACTGCCTCATTGAAGTTGTTGGTGAGGTCATTGATGTCATTGTCCAGGAGGGTTAATGCCGCAAAACGTCCGCCAAGCTTAGCTTGGAAGATCTCCTCGACATCTGGATCTTTCAGTTTGTCCACGTCAAATTTGATACGTGGGTTTGCAGGCTGTTTGTTTTTCTTCAGCTTCATTTTGAATACCAGCAGCACAAGGTCGTGGTCGCTGCCTATGTCAGCTCCAGGGTAGGTTCTTGTTCTGGCTCTGTATATAATATAAATATAAACACACACAAACAAACACACACGCACACACACACACACAATCGCACACACACACGCACACACACACGCACACACACACGCACACACAGTGTACCATCCATTATTAGACCTCTCAACCAGACGTGAAATCCTTTAAGAATTTTAACTGAAACAGGTTTAGCGTATCACTCCCTCCTTGCAAACATATTTCATTCTTCTTTCTTTCTTTCCTGAACTTGTTGTTGGCAACAAAAAAGAGAAGTACCGTGGAGTACTGAGCATGCACTCCCAATGTATTGGCTTTGTTCTTCCTTGGCTGCATAAGTATGTCTGACATCCTTCCTTCCCTCCTGTCTTCTGTCCTTAGGGAAGGAATTAGGCTGAATTTGCGTGTCCTGAAAGATTAGTGAGAAGAGCGAGAGAGAGAGAGAGAGAGAGAGAGAGAGAGAGAGAGAGAGAGAGAGAGAGAGAGAGACAGAGAGACAGAGAGACAGACATACAGACAGAGACAGAGACATACAGAGACAGAGATAGAGACAGAGACAGAGACAGAGACAGACAGACAGACAGACAGACACTGAGCTTTGGCTTGGCGTTGGGCCACATTACAACATTAGGGTTTAGGGACAATTCAACACAGAATGAATTGAAACATACTTACAAGTGAGAGTGAAAAGTATCATAAGTATGAAACACACACACACACACACACACACACACACACACACACACACACACACACACAAACACACACACACACACACACACACCCACACCACACACACACACACACACAAACACATACACAAATGCGCGCGCAGACACACACACACAACCCACACTCACACAAATAACACAAATGCACACAAACACGCACAAACACACACATTCACTCACTCACTCACACACACAAATAACACAAATGCACACAAACACACACAATCACAAACTTTAAAATATATCTTATATTCTAAAACGTTTTCGGTTAAGCTACTCTGTTATGCTTTTAAAACAAGCAGTTATGCTTTTAACACAAGTGCTTTTTTTCATATGCTTTACCGAATGCTCAGACAGCATTTAGTGCTGTCTGTCATATTGAGCAAAAGTGCGTGTTGCTGCCGTTAAGCGCCCGACAGGTCAGGCCCGGCGCATCCGAATTTGGCGTAGGAGAGAATTATTATATTCTAAGTCTTTCAGGACTAAAGAGGTCGAGAAATGGACCAGGAAGGAAGAAAATAGACGAGAAGGGGGTAACGAAAAACGAAAGAAACAAGACGGAAACAAATAGAAGGAAAGAAATGATGAAATTCTTAGAAAGAAAAACCGTTTTTATATAGGTGGTGATGTTATTTATGGCATCCTCACAGGAGAGACAGGCACATTACATGTTCAGGAAATATACTGGCAATCGATATCCTCTGGCATGAAAAAAACCACAGCCAATGCTAAAGCTTGCCTTGAAATGGGCTCTGGGTTGTCATTTCCATGCCTTTCCCTCTGAATGCCAGCCAGCGCATAACAGCGTCCAGTATTTTCCCACATGTTTTCCAAAGCCATTGCTTTTGGGGGGCCTATAATTATAAAATCAAAGAGAAAAAACGCTGGAAACTTAAAATTTGTCAAACATTTTAAACAGCTGGATTGGTTAAGCTCCTCAGTTATGCTTTTAACACAAATATTTTTTTATTTTCTTTATCAATGCTCAGACAGCAATTATCGTTGTCTGTCATATTGAGCGAAAATGCGTTGTGCGGCTGACAGGTCAGGCCAAGTGCATTCAAACTTGGCGTAGGGAAGAACTTTTATAGTTATTCTAAGTCTTTCAGGATAAAGAGACAGAGAAATGGACCAGGAAGGCAGACAATAGACAAGCAGGAGGTAACAGGGTAAAAAAGAAACAAGGCAGAAACAAAAACGAGAGACAGAAAATAGGGAATTCCTAGAAAAACAGTTCCAGAATGTGGGGATGTTATTTATGGCATCTCCACAGGAGAGCCAGGCATATTAAAAGTTCAGCGAAAAAACTACTTGCAACTGATATCTTCAGCAGGCATGAATAAATCCACAGCCGATGCCAAAGCTGTCTTGTAATGGGCTCTGAGCTGTCACTCCCATGCCTTTCCCCTCTGAATGCTACTCTACACATAACAGTGTCCAGCATTTGCCCACATGTTTTCCAAAGCCATTGATTTTGTTTTGCTTCATAAAATCACAGAGAAAAATGCTGGAAACTTATAATTTGTTGTAAGTTTTTAAAAGATTTCAGCTAAGCTCCTCTTGTTATGCTTTTAACAGGAGAGATTTTGTTTTCTTTTCCGTTGAATCATTAGACCACAATTATCGGTATATGTTACATTGAGCGAAAATGCTTTGTGCTGCTGTTAAGCTCCTGACAGGTCAGGCCTAGCGCGTCCAAATTCAGCATAGAAGTGAACTGTTATTATCTAAGTTTTCGGTGGATAAAGAGACAGCAAAATGGACCAAGAAGGCAGACAATAGACAAAGAGGTGATATCAGGAAGAAGAGGAACCAGACCAAAACCAATAAAGGGACACAACACTGGGAACTTTTAGAACAGAGCTTCCAAAATATGAGGATGCTTTATGTGGCATCACCACAGGGAACTATGCACATTATACGTTCAGAGGAAAACAAAATAGTTCCAGTCAATATCTTCAGGCATGAATAAATCCACAGCCGATGCTAAAGCTGTCTTTGTAATGGGCTCTGAGCTGTCACTCTTATTCCGTTCCCCTCTGAATGCCAGCCTGCACATAACAGTGACCAGCATTTTCCCCACATCTTTTCAAAAGTCATTGATTTTTTTGCTATAATTTTAAAATCACATAGAAAAAAACCTGGAAACTGAAAAGTTGTCAAACATTTTAAACAGCTTTATTTGTTAAGCTCCTCAAAATACTTTTTTATCTTCTTTATCAGTGCTCAGACAGTAATTATCGTTGTCTGTCATATTGAGCGAAAATGCGTTGTGCGGCTGTTAAGCACCTGAGAGGTCAGACCAAGCGCATCCAAAGTTGGCGTAGGAAAGAACTTTTATAGTTATTCTAAGTCTTTCAGGATAAAGAGACAGAGAAATGGACCAGGAAGGCAGACAATAGACAAGCAGGATGTGACAGGGGCAAAAAGGAACAAGGCAAAAACAAAAAGAGAGACAGAAAAAAGGGAATTCCTAGAAAGAACCGTTTCCAGAATGTGGGGATGTTATTTATGGCATCCCCACAGGAGAGACAGGCATATTAAAAGTTCAGGGTAAAATACTTGCCATCGATATCCTCAGGCATGAATAAATCCACAGCCGATGCTAAAGCTGTCTTGTAATGGGCTCTGAGCTGTCACTCTCATGCCTTTCCCCTCTGAATGCCAGCCTGCACATAACAGCGTCCTGTATTTTCACACATGTTTTCCAAAGCCATTGCTTTTGGGGGGCCTATAATTATAAAATCAAAGAGAAAAAACGCTGGAAACTTAAAATTTGTCAAACATTTTAAACAGCTGGATTGGTTAAGCTCCTCAGTTATGCTTTTAACACAAATAATTTTTTATTTTCTTTATCAATGCTCAGACAGCAATTATCGTTGTCTGTCATATTGAGCGAAAATGCGTTGTGCGGCTGACAGGTCAGGCCAATTGAATTCAAACTTGACGAAGGAAAGAACTTTTATAGTTATTTTAAATCTTTCAGAACAAAAAGACAGAGAAATGGACAAGGAACGCAGCAAAAAGACAAGAAGGAGGTAACAGGGGGGAAAGGAACAAGGCAGGAACAAAAAGAGAGACAGAAAATAGAGAATTCCTAGAAAAACAGTTTCCAGAATGTGGGGATGTTATTTATGGCATCCTAACAGGCGAACCAGGCATATTAAAAGTTTAGCGAAAAAATACTTACCATCGTTATCTTCAGGCATGAATAAATCCACAGTCGATGCTAAAGCTGTCTTGTAATGGGATCTGAGCTGTCACTCCTATTCCTTTCCCCTCTGAATGCCACCTGCATATAACAGCATTCAGTATTTGCCCACATGTTTTTCAAAGCCATTGATTTTGTTTTTTGCTTCATAAAATCACAGAGAAAAATGCTGGAACCTCATAATTTGTTGTAAGTTTTTAAAAGATTTCAGCTAAGCTCCTCTTGTTATGCTTTTAACAGGAGAGATTTTGTTTTCTTTTTCGTTGAATCATCAGACCACAATTATCGGTGTATGTTACATTGAGCGAAAATGCGTTGTGCTGCTGTTAAGCGCCTGACATGTCAGGCCTAGTGCATCCGATTTCAGCATAGGAGTGAACTGTTATTATCTAAGTTTTTTAGGGGTAAATAGACAGCAAAATGGAGCAAGAAGGCAGACAATAGACAAGAAAGGGATGGCAGAAAGAAGAGGAACCATACAAAAACCAAGAAAGGGACACAAAACTGGGAACTTTTAGAACAGCGCTTCCAGAATGTGAGGAAGCTTTATGTGGTATCACCGCAGGGAACTATGCCCATTTCATGTTCAGAGGAAAACAAAATACTTGCAGTCAATATCCTCAGGCATGAATAAATCCACAGCCAATGCTAAAGCTGCCTTGAAATGGGCTCTGAGCTGTCACTCCCATGCCTTTCCCCTCTGAATGCTACTCTGCACATAACAGTGTCCAGTATTTTCCCCACATGTTTTCAAAAGCCATTGATATTTTAGGGGGGCTATAATTATAAAATCAAAGAGAAAAAACGCTGGAAACTCTACAGTTGTCAAACATTTTAAACAGCTGTATTGGTTAAGCTCCTCAGTTATGCTTTTAACACACATAATTTTTTATCTTCTTCATCAATGCTCAGACAGCAATTATCGTTGTCTGTCATATTGAGCGAAAATGCGTTGTGCGGCTGTTAAGCACCTGACAGGTCAGACCAAAGGCATCCAAACTTGGAGTAGGAGAGAACTTTTATAGTTATTCTAAGTCTTTCAGAACAAACAGGCAGAGAAATGGACAAGGAACGCAGCAAATAGACAAGAAGGAGGTAACAGGGGGGACAGGAACAAGGCTGGAACAAAAAGAGAGACAGAAAATAGAGAATTCCTAGAAAAACAGTTTCCAGAATGTGGAGATGTTATTTATGGCATCTCCACAGGAGAGCCAGGCATATTAAAAGTTCAGCGAAAAAACTACTTGCAATTGATATCTTCAGCAGGCATGAATAAATCCACAGCCGATGCTAAAGCTGCCTTGTAATGGGCTCTGAGCTGTCACTCCCATGCCTTTCCCCTCTGAATGCTACTCTGCACATAACAGTGTCCAGCATTTGCCCACATGTTTTCCAAAGCCATTTATTTTTTTTTGCTTCATAAAACCACAGGGAGAAATGCTGGAAACTTAAAATTTCTTGTAAGTTTTAAAAAAAAAAGATTTCAGCTAAGCTCCTCTTGTTATGCTTTTAACAGGAGCGATGTGATTTTTTTGTTGAATCATCAGACCACAATTATTGGTGTATGTTACATGCATTGAGCGAAAATGCGTTGTGCTGCCGTTAAGCACCTGACAGGCCAGGCCTAACGCATCCGAATTCAGCATAGAAGGGAATTGTTATTATCTAAGTTTGGGGGGATAAAGTTACAGCAAAATGGACCAAGAGGCAGACAATACACAAGAAGGGGGTAGCAGGAAGAAGAGGAACCAGACAAAAACCAATAAAGGGACACAACACTGGGAACTTTTAGAACAGAGTTTCCAGAATGTGAGGAAGCTTTATGTGGCATTACCGCAGGCAACTATGCCCATTACATGTTCAGAGGAAAACAAAATACTTCCAGTCAATATCCTCAGGCATGAATAAATCCACAGCCGATGCTAAAGCTGTCTTGCAATGGGCTCTGAGCTGTCACTCCCATGCCTTTCCCCTCTGAATGCTACTCTGCACATAGCAGTGTCCAGTATTTTCCTACATGTTTTTCAAAGCCATTGATTTGGGGGGTGGGGGGTGGGGGGGCGTCATAAAAGCACAAACAATTGCTGGAAACTTAAAATGAGTCGTAAGTTGGTTTTTGTTAAGATTTCGGTTAAGCTCCTCTGTTTTGCTTTTAACACATGTGTCTTATTTGACCTCTTTTTAGCCTGTTTTGAACGCTGCTTTGATACAAAAGGTGTAAAAGTGAAAAGGTCTCTCTCTCTATCTATCTATCTATCTATCTATCTATCTATCTATCTATCTATCTATATATATATATATATATATATATATATATATATATATATATATATATATATATATATATATATATATATATATATATATATATATATATATATATATATATGTATGTATATATATATATATATTAAAATGGCAATTAATAACACAACTGTGTTCAACTTCATCTCTCCTTTTATTTCTGTCAGCAAATGTTCGCTTCCATCTGAAGCTTCCTCAGGCTAAATCAATATAAATAGGCTATGTATATATATATATATATATATATATATATATATATATATATATATATATATATATATATATATATATATATATATATTATCGTGGTTTTGTGTGTGAGAGACAGAGTGTGTGTATTTATATGCAGCAAGCTGTACTCGTTTGCTCAGAAATTATTATTCTATGCATATCAAAAATTGCTACGAAGACAAGAAAAAAGATATCAGCATAAGAAACATATCAGGAGAAACACAATACATACGATTGACTGGTCAGCAGCAGAACTGAGTACAAACTCAAACTCTCACTCTCAACATTGTTCTTTGTGGGGTTTCATGCAGTAAAACAATCGGAGTGGGTGACATTTTCTCCTGGAGTTAACATCAGTGCAGACTCCACTCTCCCCAAAAGTCCTTCGGGTGAGACTATAAACCGAGGTCCCGTGTCCGAACGCACGCAGAACATCTTGCGCACACGTTAAATCCTTTTCCGCTTTTCGTAAGAGTAGGCCATTTTGTACCGGTGCAAACAGATGACAAATTTTACAAGACCGGGTGATTGGATGTAAAAAAAAGCACATAACTGTTTATTGCATTATCCTTGATATAAAAGAATACATTTTTTTTAAATAGCATATTATCCGTGGACACAACTGTTGTTGTTTTTTTATATTCTTTTATATTGAGGACATTGGAATAAGCACTTGTGTGCTTTTTTTCAAATATTCTTTTATATTGAGGATAATGGAATAAGCACATGTGTGCTCTTTTGCATCCAGTCCCCGTGTGTATGCTGTTTTGTAAATTTTGTCATCCGTTCCCATTGGCACACAATGGCCAACTCTTCCGAAAAGCGGAACGGGTTTTAACGTGTGCGCAAGATGTTCTGCGTGCGTTCGCACACGGGACCTTGGTTTATAGTCTCATCCAAACGTTTTCATGTGTATTCAGGAGAGAAAGAGGAGCGGGTAGGGGAGAGGAGCGTATTGGCCATAGCCCCAGTGTCCATTGAAAGTCAGCTACTGCATCAAGAGTAGATGTTGGCCTGAGGATATTGATGTCCTGTTCTTTCCTAGCCTCGTAATGTGTCTGGCAGGTTACTCTAGAGCTCGCGGAACATAGTTATGCTCTTCGGTTTCTTTCTGTCTTCAAATATGTCTACTGTCTGTGTCTGTGCCCAAGTCTCTGTCTGCCTGTCTGTGTGGTTGTGTGTCTAGTCTGTTTGTCTGTGTATCTGTGTTTCTCTGTGTCTGTGTGTCTGTTTGTATCTGTGTTTCTATGTGTCTTTGTGTCTGTATATCTGTGTGTCTATTTGTGTATCTGTTTGTATGTCTGTGTTTGTGTTTCTGTCTGTCTATATGTCTGTATGCCTGCCCTTATCTCTCCTCTCTCTCTCTCTCTCTCTCTCTCTCTCTCTCTCTCTCTCTCTCTCTCTCTCTCTCTCTCTCTCTTCTCTCTCTCTCTCTCTCTCTCGCTCTGTGTTAAGTTCTCAGTATATGATATTATGTGTTTTGTGCCAAGTCCCCCTCCCACAGTCCCCTTGTGAATGGGTATTTTCTTATCACAATAAACCTTTGTCATTGTCATTCGGGGACAGGATAGCTCAGTGGTCGGAGCACTCGCTTTCCCCCAGCCAAGTTAAGCAGCGTCGAGCGTGGTTACCAGTTGGATGGGTGACCGTTTGCGCGCCTTGGCTTCAGTACAGTTCCCCCAGTTCACCCAGCTGTAAATGGGTACCTGCCCTCTTTAGGGTCAGGGAAGGTAAAGCAGCGAGGGAGAGGAGATGGGCGCCGCCCTCAATATGCTGGCCCTAGAGAAGTGAGGTCTCTGACGCCTCGCTCCCCTACGACCTTATAGGTTATGGGACTCCTTTACCTTTACCCTCCTTTACCATTGTCATTCTCTCTCTCTCTCTCTCTCTCTCTCTCTCTCTCTCTCTCTCTCTCTCTCTCCCTCTCTCTCTCTCACTTTGTCTGTCTGTCTGTCTGTCTGCCTGCCTGCCTGCCTGCCTTTCTGTCTGTCTGTCTGTCTGTCTGTCTGTCTGTCTGTCTCTCTTATCATTTTGTAAATGTTTTCTATATCTTCTTGAACGGCGGCAAAAGCAACATTGGAAGAGGAGAAATACAAGATAACCTGGATACAGACCAACGTTCATAATCATCTTCTGTAGACTCGCTCTTTTCCTGACCTGCACGTTTTGCTGACCGGCTTTCAGGCTGAGTGGCTGGGCAGAGAGATAGCACAATGGATGGATGGATGGATGGACAGATAGATGGATGAATGTTCAGCTGGATTGACGGATAGATGACTATTTGATTTTTGATCTGGCTGGCTGCTGGGTATTAGGCTGCTTGACTGAATACACTGTTGGATTCTTGGATGTAGACTGGTTGGCTGGATGGATGGACGTGTGGCTGGGTTTTTTTTTGGATGAATTGTGACTGTTTGGCTGGATGGATAGATGGATATATATATATGGCTGT
This sequence comes from Rapana venosa, assembly GCA_028751875.1. Classification (NCBI taxonomy): domain Eukaryota; kingdom Metazoa; phylum Mollusca; class Gastropoda; order Neogastropoda; family Muricidae; genus Rapana; species Rapana venosa. The sequence continues at coordinate 26,486,992 of CM054143.1, read as the reverse complement.
TTAGATGGATGGATGGATGGATGGATGGATGGATGGATGGATGGATAGATGGATGGATGGATGGATGGATATATGACTCTATGGCTGGCTGGATGAATGCTTTTTGCCTAGACGGATGGATAGATCGCTGTTTGGTAGGTGGGTGGCTTGACATATGGATGAATAGGTGACGGGCTGGCTAGATAGCTGGATACATGGCTGATTGGCTGGCTGGTTATGTGTCCACCTAGCTAAATGGATGAATATAATTATAGCTGTTTGGCTGGTTGGATAGCTAAATACACAAGACTGCGCCTTCCTTACTCTATGACTTTCTTCATCTGTACACTCCTCCTCGTTCCACCCATTCTTGCAAACATAATGTGCTTGCAAACACCCGGTTTCAAACAATCCAGTGTCGGCCATCGTTCTTTCACTGTTGTTTAGTCTATCTATCTGCATGGACCTCCCCGCCCTCTCTCTCTTTGCCAAAATTTAGCATTCGACATTTTCAATTCCAACCTGGTGTACAGGTGAGTGTTAAAATGGGTGGATGGATAGATGGCTGCGTTTCTGAATGAATAGATGGCTGTTTGACTTAATGGATAGATGACTTTCTGACTGGCTGGCTACCTGGATAGATGGATGGATAATGAATAAATTGCTGTTTTACCGAATGGATGGGTGGATGGATGGATGGATGGAAGGATAATGAATATTAGCATAATGAATGAATTGCTGTTTTACCGGATGAATGGAGGGGGGGGGGGGGGGGCGGGGCGAGCAAACGGACTGACGAATGAATGGATGGATGGATGGATGGATGGATGGACGGACGGACGGACGGACGGACGGACGGACGGATTAATGGGCGGATGGATGGATGGATGGATGTTGGATGGATGGGTGGCTAGCTGGCTCCGTGTGCGAACGCACGCAGAACATCTTGCGCACACGTTAAATCCTGTTCCGCTTTTCGTAAGTGTAGGCCATTGTGTGCCGGTGGGAACGGATGACAATATTTACAAAACCGCATAAACACAGGGACTGGTTGTAAAAAGCACATGATTGCTTATTCCATCATCCTAGATATAAAAGATTAATTAAAAAAAAAAATAAATAAATGGACTACTGGATGGAAGTGCAGATGGCTGTTCAGTAGGCGGGTAAATAGATCGACATATTTCTAATCAGCTTGGAAGTTGAGGGAGAATGTAACAACAGATTTATGTGAAAAAGCAGCATACAAATCAAAGGGCAAACTGAAGCACCAAGACATAAGGTTGATGCGAAAAAGCAACAACAATACCGAAGGACTTAAACCGCTCCTTATTAAGAGTTATGTGAAAAAAGCAGCAAAAAAAATCGACAGGCAATTTCAAGCACTCCGATAAAAAGACACACACACATGTGTATCTATATATATATATATATATATATATATATATATATATATATATAATATATATTATATATATATATATATATATATATATATATATATATATATATATATATATAACAGCGTAAGAATCGAAGCACAAATTGAAAACCTCAAGACATGTCTGCATTCTAAGCATTTCTGGGTTTTTTAGGCTGTAAAAAAGAAAAAAAATCGATGGCTTCTGGTAGCGTGTGGAATCTCATTCCATACAGTTACATGCAAATGCGCATTTAAGGTTGAACAGTGAAATGTGATCTGTTTACAGCTCTAGCACCGGAAGAACGGGGACGGGATGGCCTAGTGGTTAGAACATTGCGCTCGCAATCTGACGACCCGGGTTCGATTCCCGTTCAAGGGGATATTTTCCCCTGGAGTTAACTTCAGTGCAGTCTCCTCTCTCCCCAAAAGTCCTTCGGATGAGACTATAAACCGAGGCCCCGTGTGCGATCGCACGCAGAACATCTTGCGCACACGTTAAACCCTGTTCCACTTTTCGTACGAGTAGGCCATTGTGTGCCGGTGGGGAAAGATGACAGAATTTTCAAAACCACATACACACGGGGACTGGATGTAAATAAAAAGCACACAAGTGCGTATTCCATCATCGAGACAAAAAAATAAAATAAATGAAAATAAAACTACACAGTTCTATAAAACAAGGGCAAATCGACACACCAAGAAATAAGGTTTATGTGATAAAGCAACAACAATATCGAATGACTTAAACCGTTCCTTATTAAGAGTTATGTGAAAAAGCAGCATACAAAGGGTGAAAAAGTGTTTAAAAAACAGATGAAAAAATATTAAATTGAAATGAAATCAAGATAAATATCAGAGAAAAAAGGGCCATAGAAAATAAAATAAAAAACAAACAGAATGACTAGAAATAAACATTTTGATTGGTATGTTCTGTGATTAAAAGAAATCAGTGTATGAAT
>CM054143.1:26472131-26477131 GCA_028751875.1 Rapana venosa | reverse complement strand
AGACAACCCCCCCACGCCCCCCAACCCCAACCCTTTCGCCTCCCTCTTTTGTCTCCCTAAGCCAATTGTCTGCTGTTTTGTGGCGCAGAAGAAGCTGTAATATAGGTGGAGGTAAGGCTGAAATGGCCTAATTTGTCTGCCTGTGATTCATGCCTAAACTGATGTACATTCTGTGCCCTGTTACAGTCAGGAGCCGAATTAGATTAGGTGTGCGTGTGTGCGTCTCATCCATGGTGTGGTTCTCAGATGGGGAAGGGAGATGGGTTGAAGAGAGATAAGACATACACACTTACACACACATGCGCGCGCGCACACACATACATACACACACACAGATATTTTAACTGTGTATACGTGTTGGAAAATGCTTAAGCTTCAGTTCTACCTACATTAAGCTTATACAAAGTCGTAGATATTTTGTTGAAGAGATGATGTTTGTCCTGAGACAAGCGTTTTGTGTCTCTGTGTTACTTCTGTCCTTTCAAAAAAGAGCGGGGAAAAGCACCTGCCTGAGTGACTTGTTTTAACAGCAGCAGTAGAATCAGCAGCGCCTGGGGTTATCACAGTTCTTGATTAAACCATTGACACTGGGGGCAACAGCAAGGTGAGAGGCTGTATGACCAGTGGCTTGCCCACTTATGGAATTCCACTTTACAGCTTAGTCTTTAGTGATCGACTATGACTCTCTGACTAGGAGGCTTGACTCGCACAGTCCTTATGTGCTTCAGCCCTTGGGGCTGTTTGGCCTGTGAAGAGCATCTCCATCGCTGACTGTCCTTATGCCCACTTGGCCGAGAGAGTGGGGATGTACTGTGGGCAAGGCATCTCCACTATAATCAAATTTCTGCCCAGTTTCCAAAACAGCAGCTGCCTCCTCTGCTGTTTTGAAGGTCATCGTCGGACACGACGGACAAACATACATGCATACATACATAGAATCAGCAGCATCAACAGCAGTAGCAATAGCACTAGTACCATCATAAACACCAACAGCAGCAGCACCAGAAGCAGTAGAAATATTTTGTTGTTTCTGGTCTTAATAATTCTGTTAGTTGTTGCTTTTTGTTCCTGCTGTTGTTATTGTCTGTAATGTTACATGTGTTACAACATACATTCTTGACATAAACTGATACAGAAATCAGAAACTGATGACTTTGATTTGCTTTGGATTTCTTTTATAGCTACATGATTGCATTTTCTTCATGACTATGCTCCCTGTGTGTGAGTGAGTTGTGTCAGCCAGCATCTCCAACCCCCACCCCCACCACACCCCCCTCTTTTCTCTACCCTCCTCGACCCCCCACCCCCACACTGCTTCCTTTCTTTCCATCTCAGCCAATTGTCTGCTAGTTTCTGGTGCAGAAAAATGCTGTTACAGAGCTGAAGGTAACACACAACTCGCTCAATTTGTCTCCCTTTGCTTGGAGGCCGGACTGATATATTTCGCGTGTCCTGTTCCCTGTTCCATCGGCTGCACACTTAACATGGGTTGTATCTCTCCCGTCCACAGGATTGGTCAGAAAGAATGGGGGTAAGGGTAATAGGAGAAGAGAAGAGAGATTGGCAGACATCCATTAGGGTAGGCAGACTGACTTTGCAGGATCTAAACACGCTGTCCGTGGGTGGTGTACAAATGGATAGGTTACTGCCACACTGTCGGTGATGATGTACAAGTGTACTTTGCTTGATCTTGATCTTCTTGTTCTTCTTCTTCTTGTTCATCTTGTTCTTGTTCTTCTTGTTCTTCTTCTCCTTCTTCTTCTTCTTCTTTGCAATTATCCTTCTTCGCAATTCTTCTCAATTCTTCTTCTTCGCAATTCTTCTCCTTTGCAATTCTTCTTCTTCGCAGTTTGTTCTCCTTCCTCTTCTTCTTCACAGTTCTTCTTCTTCTTCTCTTCTTCTTTTCTTATTCGCAATTCTTCACATTCTTCTTCTTCTTCTTCACATTCTTCTTCTTCACATCCTTCTTCTTCTTCTCCAAAGGTCACGTTCTGCTTCTTCACTGCCACAGTCAGAGAGGGCCAGATATTTGGCTGTCGTGCTGCAATCCACCATAAGTGAACTTGTCAAAGAACACTTGAGAATGGAGCATGTCTAAATACTGTCCCTTTGGGATATGCCAGCGAAAAACGCATGGGGGTATCACATTCCGCTGAAATCAATCGAAACTTTTTCTGAAGCATTGGAAAATGGTTCTAAATTTATTCACTTTTTAAATTTTGTTTTCCTTTTTTCAAGGATGTAGCGGTATTAAAAGGAAAGTGGATCGCGGGCTCAGTGATTGAATTGGCTAGAAAGAGGAGAGAGTCTTGAAAAAACCTTGACCGTTTTATAGGAATTAGACAGTCAGACAGACGGACAGACAGACAGACAGAGAGAATGAGTTTTTGTATTTTAGTTAATGTTATTCACAAATTAGGAATTGGGGGTGTGGTGTTTGAGCAAAATATTTAAAAGCATACCATACAAAATATTTCAGACAATACCACACCATGGAGGTCAACTTGGAGCACAATGACCAATCCTGTTGCTTTACTCCATTTCGTAGTTGTTGTGGGGGTTTTTTCCTGAAAATTCACATCGGTGTCTTGAGATCTTTGCAGGAAGTCTGTTAATCACTTCATTTCCCCTGTCACAAGCCAGTTGCCATAGTTTTCTGATGCATGGAAGAGCAGCAATTGGAAAAGCTAATCTTCTTGTATTTTTTTCTTATTAAGAACATGCCATCCGAGCAGATTAAAAGGACACGTGCTCTTGTGAACAGGCAGATGAACAGAGAAATAGATAGGTAGGCAAACAAGTAGTAGTAGTAGTAGTAGTAGTAGTAGTAGTAGTAGTAGTAGTAGTAGTAGTAGTAGTAGTAGTAGTAGCAGCAGCAGCAGCAGCAGCAGCAGCAGCAGCAGCAGCAGCAGCAGTAGTAGTAGTAGTAGTAGTAGTAGTAGTAGTAGTAGTAGCAGTAGCAGCAGTAGTAGTAGTAGTAGTAGTAGTAGCAGCAGTAGCAGTAGCATAGCAGCCAGCAGCAGCAGCACAGCAGCCAGCAGCAGTAGTAGTAGTAGTAGTAGTAGTAGTAGTAGATAGTAGTAGTAGTAGTAGTAGTAGTATCATGGTAGTAGTAGTAGTAGTAGTTGTTGTTGTTGTTATTGTAGTAGTAGTAGTAGTAGTAGTAGTAGTAGTACTAGTAGTTGTTGTTATTGTTGTTGTAGTAGTAGTAACAGCAGCAGCAGCAGCAACTGAAGACTTAGTAGTTATTGCCACTATTTGGTGCCATTGCAATGTTATGTCTGTTGCTACACATCTCGTTGCTATTTTCAGCAACAAGCGTTCAAAGTCTGATAACTTTGTTCCCAAACCTCTCTTCACGATTCCATTGATCTGTAATCAGAGTTTTGGCCAGATAATCTCATCCTATAGCTATTTCAGACAACCCCCACGCCCCCCCCCCCCCCACCCCCACCTCAACCCCAACTCTTTCCCTTCCCTCTTTAGGGAGCTAAATCAATTGTCTGCTGTTTTGTGGCGCAGAAGAAGCTGTAATAAAGGTGGAGGTAAGACTGAAATGGCCTAATTTGTCTGCCTGTGATTCATGCCTAAACTGATGTACATTCTGTGCCCTGTTGCAGTCAGCAGCCGAATTAGATTAGACGTGCGTGCGTCTCATCCATGGTGTGGTTAGGAGACGGGTGAGGGAGATGGGATACAGGGAGGTAAGACATACACACTTACACACACGCGCGCGTGCACACACACACATATACACACACACGCACGCACGCACACACACACACACACACACACGCACGCACGCACACATACACACACAAGTATTTCAACTGTGTATACGTGTTGGAAAATGCTTAAGCTTCAGTTGTACTTAAATTAAGCTATTATAAAGGCGTAGATATTTTGTTGAAGAGATGATGTTTGTCCTGAGACAAGCATTTTGTGTCTCTATGACACCTTATCAAAACAGAGCGGGGAAAAGCACCTGCCTGAGTGATTTGTTTTAACAGCAGCAGTAGAATCAGCAGCGCCTGGGGTTTATCACAGTTCTTGATTAAACCATTGACGCTGGGGGCAACAGCAAGGTGAGAGGCTGTATGACCAGTGGCTTTCCCACTCATGGAATTCCACTTTACAGCTTAGTCTTTAGTGATCGACAAGGACTCTCTGAATAGGAGGCTTGACTCGCACAGTCTTTATGTGTTGCAGCCCTGGGGGCTGGCTGGCCTGTGAAGAGCATCTTCAACGCTGACTGTCCTTATGCCCACTTGGCCGAGAGAGTAGGGATGTACTGTGGGCAATGCATCTCCACTATAATCAAATTTCTGCCCAGTTTCCAAAACAGTAGCTGCCTCCTCTGCTGTTTTGAAGGTCATCGTTGGACACGACGGACGAACATACATGCATACATACATACATAGAATTAGCAGCATCAGCAGCAGTAGCAGTAGCACCAGTACCATCATCAACACCAACAGCAGCAGCACCAGAAGCAGTAGAAATATTTTGTTGTTTCTGGTCTTAATGACTCTGTTAGTTGTTGCTTTTTGTTCCTGCTGTTGTTATTGTCTGTAATGTTACATGTGTTACAACATACATTCTTGACATAAACTGATATAGAGTCCAGAAACTGATGACTTTATTCACTTCGGATTTCTTTTATAGCTACATGATTGCATTTTCTTCATGACTCGGCTCCCTGTGTGTGAGTGAGTTGTGTCAGCCAGCATTTCCACTCACCCCCCACCCCACCCCCCTCTTTTCTCTACCCTCCTCGACCCCCCCCCCCCCCCTTCCGCCTTTCTTTCCATCTCAGCCAATTGTCTGCTAGTTTCTGGTGCAGAAAAAAGCTGTTACAGAGCCGAAGGTACCACACAACTCGCTCAATTTGTCTCCTTTTTGCTTGAAGGCCGGACTGATATATTTCACATGTCCTGTTTCCTGTTCCATCGACTGCAAACTTTACATCTGTTGTATCTGTCCCGTCCACGGGATTGGTC
>CM054143.1:26462131-26467131 GCA_028751875.1 Rapana venosa | reverse complement strand
TTAATAAAAATGCATGAAGGAGATGGAAAATGGCAATGCTGTTCAATTGATGTGGTAGTGGTAGTGTTAGTGTATGTGTGTGATAATAAATAAACATGCAGTTTCTGTCTGTCTGTATGTCTGTCTGTCTGATGTCTGTCTTCTCTCTCTCTCTCACTCTCTTTCTCTATCACTCTCTATCTATATATATCTCTATCTATCTGTCTGTCTATCCATCTTACTGCCGGTCTGTTTTTCTGTCTATCTATCATACTCTCTCACTCTCTCTGTATCTGTCTCTCTGTCTGTCTCTCTATCTTACTCTCTCTCTCTGTATCTGTATGTCTGTCCCTCTCTCTCTCTCTCTCTCTCTCTCTCTCTCTCTCTCTCTCTCGCTCTCTCTCTCTCTCCCTCACCCTTTCCCTCTCTCTCTTTCTCTCGTTCAAACGTCGTACATCACATCCCATTTCAGACACTCAGCTTCTCTCTTTCTGCCTCTCTCTTCCAAAAGCACAACTTTTTTCCAGAATGGCTGAAGGTCAAGCGTGCTTAAAAATGCTATCCAGTTTTAAATCGATCCAGAACTTGATTTTCTTTTTCTTCAGGAAACTGCTGTAAGTGTGGGGGGAAAAACAAGTAAGCACTGGCCTTTTCTTAAGATAGGAATGGGCTGTCAAGATGGATGAAGAGAAATAGAGAAGTGAGAATTTATAGGATCCGAAAGAATGAAGCGTAAACAGGAAAGGGTGCAGGGGTGGATTAATAAAAATGTATGTAGGAGTCGGAAAATGTCAGTGCTATACAATTGATGTGTTAGTGTTAGCGTGTGTGTGTGAGTGTGTTTGTGTGTGTGTGTGTGTGTGTGTGATAATAAATAAATATGCAGTTTCTGTCTGTCTGTCTGATGTCTGTCTTCTCTCTCTCACTCTCTTTCTCTATCTCTCTCTATCTCTATCTCTATATATCTGTCTATCCATCTATCTGTCCGTCTGTTTTCTGTCTATCTATCTTACTCTCTCACTCTCTCTGTATCTGTCTCTCTGTCTGTCTCTCTCTCTCTATCTTAATCTCTCTCTGTATCTGTCTGTCTACATGTCTGTCTGTTTGTCTGTCTGTATGTCTGTCTGTCTGTCTCTCTCTCTCTCCTCTCTCTCGCTCTCTCTCCTTCTCCCTCTCTCTTTCTCTCGTTCAAACGTACATCACATCCCATTTCAGACACTCAGCTTCTCTCTTTCTGCCTCTCTCTTCCAAAAGCACAACTTTTTTCCAGAATGGCTGAAGGTCAAGTGTGCTTAAAAAATGCTATCCAGTTTGAAATCGATCCAGAACCTGTTTTCTTTTTCTTCAAGAAACTGCTGTAAGTCTTTTTGGGAAAAACAAGTAAGCCCTGACCTTTTCTTAAGATAAGAATGGGCTGTCAAGATGGATGAAGAGAAATTGAGAAGTGAGAATTTATAGGATCCGAAAGAATGAAGCCTAAACAGGAAAGGTGCAGGGTGGGATAATAAAAATGCAAGAAGGAGTCGTAAAATGACAATGCTCTACAATTGATGTGTTAGTGTTAGTGTGTGTGTGATAATAAATGAATATGCAGTTTCTGTCTGTCTGTCTGTCTGATGTTTGTGTTCTCTCTCTACTCTCTTTCTCTATCTCTATCTCTCTATCTCTCTATTTCTATCTATCTGTCTATTAATCTATCTGCCCGTCTGTTTTTCTGTCTATCTATCTTACTCTCTCACTCTCTCTGTATCTGTCTCTCTGTCTGTCTGTCTGTCTCTCTCTATCTTACTCTCTCCTCTGTATCTGTCTCTCTGTCTGTCTGTATTTTCTCTATCTCATTCTCTCTCTCTCTCTCTCTCTCTCACTCTCTCTCTCTCTCTCTCTCTCTCTCTCCCTCTCCCTCTCCCTCTCCCTCTCCCTCTCTCTCTTTCTCTCGTTCAAACGTCGTACATCACATCCCATTTCAGACACTCAACCTCTCTCTTTCTGCCTCTCTCTTCCAAAAGCACAACTTTTTTCTAGAACGGCTGAAGGTCAAGCGTGCTTAAAAAATGCTATCCAGTTTTAAATCGATCCAGAACCTGTTTTCTTTTTCTTCAGGAAACTGCTGTAAGTGTGGGGGGAAAACAACTAAGCCCTGGCCTTTTCTTAAGATAAGAATGGGCTGTCAAGGTGGCTGAAGAGAAATAGAGAAGTGAGAATTTATAGGATCCGAAAGAATGAAGCGTAAACAGGAAAGGGTGCAGGGGTGGATTAATAAAAATGTATGTAGGAGTCGGAAAATGTCAGTGCTATACAATTGATGTGTTAGTGTTAATATGTGTGTGTGTTGTGTGTAGTTGTGTGCGCATGCGTGTGTATGTGTGTGTGAGTTTATGTGTGTGTGTGTTGGTGTGTGTATTGTGTGTGTGCCTGTGCGTGTGTACGTGTGTTTAAGTGTGTGTGTGTGTGTGAATATATGTACACATGTTATATGTCTCTCTGTGTCTCTTATGTCTGTCTGTCATTCGCAATCATTCTCTCTCTGTATCTATGTCTATATGTCTGTATATGTCTGTCTGTGTCGGTCTGTCTGTCTGTATGTATGTATGTATGTCTTTCTGTCTGTCTGTCTCTCTGTCTGTCTTTATCTCTGTCTCTCTCTCCTTTCTCTCTCCCTCTCTCTCTCTCTTTCTCTCTCTTTCTCACTATCTCTCTCCATCTCTCACTCTCTCACTCTCACTCTCTCTCTCTCTCCATCTCTCCATCTCTCACTCTCTCTCTCTCTCTCTCTCTCTCTCCTCTCTCTCTCTCTCTCTCTTTCTCTCGGTCAAACGTCGTACATCACATCCCATTTCAGACACTCAACTTCTCTCTTTCTGCCTCTCTCTTCCAAAAGCACAACTTTATCCCAGAATGGATGAAGGTCAAGCGTGCTTAAAGTGCTATCCAGTTTGAAATCGATCCAGAACTTGGTTTTCTTTTTCTTCAGGAAACTGCTGTAAGTTTGGGGGAAAAACAAGTAAGCACTGGCCTTTTCTTAAGGTAAGAATGGGCTGTCAAGGTGGCTGAAGAGAAATAGAGAAGTGAGAATTTATAGGATCCGAAAGAATGAAGCGTAAACAGGAAAGGGTGCAGGGGTGGATTAATAAAAATGCAAGAAGGAGTCGTAAAATGACAATGCTCTACAATTGATGTGTTAGTGTTAGTGTGTGTGTGATAATAAATGAATATGCAGTTTCTGTCTGTCTGTCTGTCTGATGTTTGTGTTCTCTCTCTACTCTCTTTCTCTATCTCTATCTCTCTATCTCTCTATTTCTATCTATCTGTCTATTAATCTATCTGCCCGTCTGTTTTTCTGTCTATCTATCTTACTCTCTCACTCTCTCTGTATCTGTCTCTCTGTCTGTCTGTCTGTCTCTCTCTATCTTACTCTCTCCTCTGTATCTGTCTCTCTGTCTGTCTGTATTTTCTCTATCTCATTCTCTCTCTCTCTCTCTCTCTCTCCTCTCTCTCTCTCTCTCTCTCTCTCTCTCTCTCTCTCTCTCCCTCTCCCTCTCCCTCTCCCTCTCTCTCTTTCTCTCGTTCAAACGTCGTACATCACATCCCATTTCAGACACTCAACCTCTCTCTTTCTGCCTCTCTCTTCCAAAAGCACAACTTTTTTCTAGAACGGCTGAAGGTCAAGCGTGCTTAAAAAATGCTATCCAGTTTTAAATCGATCCAGAACCTGTTTTCTTTTTCTTCAGGAAACTGCTGTAAGTGTGGGGGGAAAACAACTAAGCCCTGGCCTTTTCTTAAGATAAGAATGGGCGTCAAGGTGGCTGAAGAGAAAAAGAGAAGTGAGAAATTTAAATAGGATCCGAAAGAATGAAGCGTAAACAGGAAAGGTGCGGGGGTGGATTAATAAAAATGTATGTAGGAGTCGGAAAATGTCAGTGCTATACAATTGATGTGTTAGTGTTAAAAAGTGTGTGTGTTGGGGTTAGTTGTGTGCGCATGCGTGTGTATGTGTGTGTGAGTTTATGTGTGTGTGTGTTGGTGTGTGTATTGGGGTGTGTGCCTGTGCGTGTGTACGTGTGTTTAAGTGTGTGTTTTGTGTTTTGGGAATAATGTACACATGTTTTTATGTCTCTCTGTGTCTCTTATGTCTGTCTGTCATTCGCAATCATTCTCTCTCTGTATCTATGTCTATATTCTGTAAAATGTCTGTCTGTGTCGGGCTGTCTGTCTGTATGTATGTATGTATGTTTTTTCTGTCTGTCTGTCTCTCTGTCTGTCTTTATCTCTGTCTCTCTCTCCTTTCTCTCTCCCTTTTCCCCTCTCTCTTTCTCTCTCTTTCTCACTATCTTCTCCATCTCTCCTCTCTCACTCTCACTCTCTCTCTCTCTCCATCTCTCCATCTCTCACTCTCTCTCTCTCTCTCTCTCTCTCTCTCTCTCTCTCTTTCTCTCGGTCAAACGTCGTACAAACACATCCCATTTCAGACACTCAACTTCTCTCTTTCGCCTCTCTCTTCCAAAAGCACAACTTTATCCCCGAAAAGGATGAAGGGCAAGCGTGCTTAAAGTGCTATCCAGTTTGAAATCGATCCAGAACTTGGTTTTTTTTTCTTCAGGAAAATGCTGTAAGTTTGGGGGAAAAACAAGTAAGCACTGGCCTTTTCTTAAGGTTTAAAAATGGCTGTCAAGGTGCTGAAGAGAAATAGAGAAGTGAGAATTTATAGATCCGAAAGAATGAAGCGTAAACAGGAAAGGGTGCAGGGGGGGATTAATAAAACTGTTATGTAGGAGTCGAAAATGTCAGGCTAAAACAATTGATGTGTTAGTGTTAGCGTGTGTGTGTGAGTGTGTTTGTGTGTGTGTGTGGGGTGTGGGGTGTGTGTGTGTGTGTGTGTGATAATAAATAAATATGCAGTTTCTGTCTGTCCTGTCTGATGTCTGTCTTCTCTCTCTCACTCTCTTTCTCTATCTCTCTCTATCTCTATCTCTATAATCTGTCTATCCATCTATCTGTCCGTCTGTTTTCTGTCTATCTATCTT
>CM054143.1:26447131-26449631 GCA_028751875.1 Rapana venosa | reverse complement strand
GGTCCAGGGCGGTTGGCTCTCTCTCGCCTCTTTTCTCTCTCTCTCTCTCTCTCTCTCTCTCTCTCTCTTCTCTCTCGTCTCGGGCGGTCGTTTGTCGCCTGCTCTCGCTCGGGGCTGCTCTCTCGCGCGCGCGTCTCTTCTCGTCTCTCTCGCTCTCTCTGTCGTCTCCTCTCTCTCTCTCTACTCACATCTCTCGTCTCTCTCTCTTTTCTCTCTCCTCTCCCCCTATCTCTCTTGCAAAAATCTTAACTGTCCAGAGCTGCTTTAACACTGTCGTCTTTAATGCTGTCCAGTTTTTCCCTCCTCTTTGTCAAAAACTCAGACAGCAGCTATTACCGTCTGTCATATGAGCGAAAAAGCGTGACACTGCCGTTAAAATCCTGCAAAAAGTCGAGCTAAGCGCTGTGGGTGTTGTGTAAGAGAAAACTGTTCACGTTTAAGTCTTCCTGGACAAAATAAAAACCAGCAAATGGACCAAGAGGACGGACAATAGACAAAGTATGAGATAACAGGTAGAAAAGTAACAAGGCAAAAACGAAAACAGGGGTAAAGCAGCTGGAATTCCCATGCATAGAACAATTTCCAGAAGGTGGTGCGCTGCTATTTATGCTGACAAGCCTCTGGGCTTTCCCGTAGGAAATGCTGTCCAGGTTGAAATCGATGCAATGTCTTCCTTCCAGAGGGCACGTGGACTACAAAGCAGGAAGAAAGACAGGAATTCCATTTGTATTCCCTTGACATGAATGCGGGATAGTGATGATGGTTCACAAAAACCCGAGAGTTAAAAGAGCAAAACATAGCCTGTACCAAACAAAATGAGGATCAGAGCTAAAGAAACTAGAGCAGAGTCAGCTCAGAAAAAGGATATACCTCTGCCTTAAACGTGAAGACAGATAGAGAGCAGATGCGTAGATAGATACATGAATACGTATAGATTCCTTACATATTTAGATAGAGAGAGAGTGGATATATACATATACATTATACATATACATATATATTATATATATTATATATATATATATATATATTATATAGAGAGATGACGAGAGAGAGAGAGAGAGAGAGAGAGAGAGAGAGAGAGAGAGAGGAGGAGAGAGAGAGAGAGTACATACCTAGGTACATAGCCAGATAGATGATGAGATAGCACATCTCTCTGTTAATCTCGCTATATGTATTAGTCTATCAATCAATAACTATCTATCTATCTATCTAGTTCTGAGTTCCGAGTTCCGAGTATCTATCTATCTATCTATCTATCTATCTGTCTGTCTGTCTGTCTGTCTGTCATTTCCGAATCTCCTATCTATGTTTTTGTCAGTCAGTCTCTCTGCATGTATGTCTCTGTCTCTGTCTATCTGTCTCTGTCTCTGTCTGTCTGTCTCTCTCTCTCTCATCAATCTTAACTGTACAGTCTATAAATCCTTGACTGACAAGTTTATCTACTGTAACTGCATGGAAACTTTTTACAGAAGACAGAAGGCAGGGCTGTCCAACGTTTTGGGGTGTTTTTTTCGGTTGCTATTTCCCCCTAGATCACTGGTGGATAAATATCAAGAGGGATGAGAAATGGCGGAGAAGAAAGACAGAAAAGAAAGAGGCTGAAAAAGAAGGCAAGCCGGAGATGGAAAGGATGGATACATCAGAAGTATTTTCTTTGTCTGCAAGCTCTCCAGGAACAGCACTGGACCAAACAAATCCACTTTCATTCGAGAAACATGTCAGAGATACGAAAAGGGGTGGTGAGGGAAAATGTGGGAGGCTGGTAATGCTGCAGTGGTTTCGGTGATGATAGAACCAGAGGGGTGATTGTGGTAGTACAATTGGGAAGGTGGTGGTAAGTTTAGGGTAATGGAGATGGGAGTTATGGTAGAGTTTTTGAAGCTGGACTTGATCAGAATAAAAGTTTGGAAGGATAGGGGGTAGAATAAAGACGTAACAGAGACAGAAAAGAACAACTGTGCTGACTGTGATTTGTTTGGAAAAGATATACGCAGTGCGGAGAGAGAGAGACAGAGAGATAGAGGCAGAGACAGAGACAGAGACACAGAGAGGGAGAGAAACACAGATAATAGCGAGAGATAATAGAGGATAACTTTTTTCAAAGAACAGATTGCATAACATGACTATCAACCCAAAACACTTTTCTTGAAATCTGCACTGTATGTCTATCTCTGTCTGCCCTCTCTCTCCTACTCTCCTCTCTCTCTCCTCTCTCTCCTCCTCCTCTCTCTCTCTCTCTCTCTCTCTCCTCTCTCTCTCTCTCTCTCTCTCTCTCTCTCTCTCTCTCCTCTCTCTCGTCTCTCTCTTCTCTCTCTCTCTGTGAACTGTAAATCATTTACAGAGTTCTCTCTCTTCTCATCTCTCCTACATCTTCTCATCTCACTCACCTCTCTCTCTCTCTCTCTCGTCTCTCTCTCTCTCTCTCTCTCCTCATCTTTCTCTCTCACTCATTTGTTTGATCTTATCTTCACCATCTCTACAATCCTTGACTGACAAG
>CM054143.1:26409631-26442131 GCA_028751875.1 Rapana venosa | reverse complement strand
AGATCTTGTCATGGAACAAGTAAAACGAAAATGAAAATAAAGCACTTGTGTTTGTTGTTCCAGCGTTGTCGTTTTTCTGTACCCCTTTTTATCCAAACATTACTGTTCCTTGTGTCCCTTTTACTTGCATTGTGCCCTCCTAGACCGAAGTACTATTAACATGTTCATCTCTCATGTTCCCAGTGGGTTTTTTGTTACTCTTAAGATTTTAGCTGTTTGTTGCTCCTTTATTGTGATGTACATTTTTTATTGTGCTCGTTTGGAGAATGATAAAAAAGGCTTACATGATGGGCCAAATCCATGTATTTAGAAAATAAAAAGAAACAAAACATTCATGCATTTCCTGCCCTATACCCTACCCTGTCCTTCATTCCTTTCTCTTTGTTCAATCACTCCCTATCTCCTACTTTTTATTTCTTCCAATCTTCTTCCTCCGTTCACCTTTTTTCCATCCTTTTGTTTCAACTTGGCTTTCCTCTAAAACTAATTTTCAAGAACCACCTATCTCTTCGGGGCTCCCTCTTGGACTATTAGCAGCTAACAATTCCCTCCCTTGCCCTCAGCCACTTCTGTCTCACACGCTGATTGCCTGCCCTTGTTCTCAGCTGGGGTGTTAAGGAAAGTGATTCCTCCCCCCCCCCGCCCCCCCCACACACACACCTCCTGAAAAATCCTCTACTATTTTTACGTTGCTGTGTGAATAAAAGATGGAAAGGATACATTGCTTTGTTCATAAAGCTCTTAATTTGCGAAGTTGGAGTGTGGTTGTCTTCGTGGTAGGTAGAAAGCACTCACATATACATACAAGTGTTATTACCCTGTTCAGATATCTCTCTCTCTCTCTCTCTCCTCTCTCTCTCTCTTCTCTCTCTCTCATCTATCTATCTATCTCTCTCTCTCTCTCTCCCTCTCTCTCTCTCTATCTCTCTCCCCCTCTCTCTCCCCCTCTCTCTCTCTCTCTCTATCTCTCTCTCTCCCTCTCTCTCTCTCTATCTCTCTCTCTCCCTCCTCTCTCTCTCCCCTCTCTCTCTCTCTCTCAAATCCTCTTTCTTGTCATGAACCCCCCCCCTCTCCCCCCGACCTCCCCTCAAATTTCTTTTTTGTTTAATCACTGCCTGACACCTACTGTTCTTTCGATAACCTTCTTCCTCTCACCTGTTTCCATTCTTTTGTTTCATCTTGGCTTTCCTCTGAAACTGATTTCCAAGACCCACCCATCTATTCAGGGCTCTCCTCTTGGACTATTAGCGACTAACAATTCCCTCCCTTGCCCTCAGCCACTTCTGTCTCACACGCTGAATATCTGCCCTTGTTCTCTGCTGCGGTATTAAGTAGACAGTGATTCCCTCACCCCTTCCCCCCCACCTCCTGAAAAAACCCTCCTCTATATTTTACGTTGCTGTGTGATGTAAAGATGGAAAGGATACATTGCTTTGTTCATAAAGCTCTTAATTCCCGAAGTTGGAATGTGGATGTCTTCATGGTAGGTAAAAAGCACTCACATATGGATAATCTAACGATTGATGAGCCTCGGAACTCTTGACATGTAAGCCAAAAAAACCCAAACCCACTTGTGTTTGTTTTGCAGTTGTTTTTGTACCCCTTGTCCTCTAAATATTACTGTTCCCTTTGTTCACTTTGATTTACATTGTGTCCTCTCGGACCCGAAGTTTTATGACCCTGTTCAGAATTCTCTCTCTCTCTCTCTCTCTCTCTCTCATCTCTCTCTCTCTCTCTCTCTCTCTCTCTCCTCTCTCTCTCTCTCTCTCTTTCTCTCTCTCTCTAAAAACCGCTTTCTTGCAAGTGTCTTATCTTCACACCCTTGGCTAACAAGTCTATCTCCTGTAGCTGCAGAGACATTCTACACACAAGGTCAGGGGTGAGGCATAATATTTATTTTCTCCCTATTCCAAGAACATCAAGGGAAATTTGGAGGACAAGAGCTATGGAAAATTGTAAAACCTTGTAAGAAAAGGGATAAACAGAAGACAAAGTCGGGAATGGAAGGTGGGAGGATACCTGACAAAAAGCCCATGTGTCAGGTTTTGTCTTTTTATTAAATGGTATGGAAAGAAGCCAGAAAATCACGCTTGTCATGAACACCCCCCTCCCCTCCTCCCTGACCTCAACTGAACTTTCTTTTTTGTTCAATCACTCCCTGTCACTTACTTTTCTTTTGATAACCTTCCTCCTCTCACCTGTTTCCATTCTTTTGTTTCAACTTGGCTTTCCTCTAAAACTAATTTTCAAGAACCACCTATCTCTTCAGGGCTCCCTCTTGGACTATTAGCAGCTAACAATGCCCTCCCTTGCCCTCAGCCACTTCTGTCTCACACGCTGATTACCTACCCTTGTTGTCTGCTGTGGTGTTAAGGAGACAGTGATTCCCTCACCCTCCCCCCCCCCCCCACCTCCTGAAAAAACCCTCCACTATATTTTACGTTGCTGTGTGATGTAAAGATGGAAAGGATACATTGCTTTGTTCAGAAAGCTCTTAATACCCGAAGTTGGAATGTGGATGTCTTCGTGGTAGGTAGAAAGCACTCACATATACTTTATGGAAAATCTGAGGATCGTTAGATAAGCTTCAGAGCTCTTGACATGGACCATGCATCCCCCCACCCCCCCCCCCAAATAAAGCACATGTGTTTGTTTTGCAGTTGTTTTTTGTACCCCTTGTCATCTACATATTACCGTTCCCTTTGTTCCCTTTGATTTACATTGTGTCCTCTCGGACCGAAGTATTATGACCCTGTTCAGAATTCTCTCTCTCTCTCTCTCTCTCTCTCTCTCTCTCTCTCTCTCTCTCTCTCTCTCCTCTCTCTCTCTCTCTCTCCTCTCTCTCTCAAATCCCCTTTCTTGTAAGTGTCTTATCTTCACAATCCTGGCTAACGTGTCTATCTCCTGTAACTGCAGAGACATTCTACAAACAAGGTCAGGGGTGAGACATGATATTTATTTTCTTCTCTATTCCAAGAACATCCAGGGAAAGAAAAGGGATAAACAGAAGACAACATGGGGAATGGACGGGGGAGGATACCTGACACAAAAGCCCATGTGTCAGGTGTTGTCTTTTTTATTAATGATATGGAAAGAAGCCAGATAGTCACGCTTGTCATGAACACCCCCCCCCCTCCCTCCTCCCTGACCTCACCTCAACTTTCTTTTTTGTTCAATCACTCCCTGTCACCCACTTTTCTTTCAATAACCTTCCTCCTCTCACCTTTTTTTCCATTCTTTTGTTTCATCTTGGCTTTCCTCTGAAACTGATTTTCAAGAGCCACTTATCTATTCAGGGGCTCTCCTCTTGGACTATTAGCAACTAACAATTCCCTCCCTTGCCCTCGGCCATTTCTGTCTCACACGCTGATTGGCTGCCCTTGTTCTCAGCTGGGGTGTAAAGGAGAGTGATTCCTCCCCCCCCCCCCCCCAACCCCGACCCCCATCCCCTGAAAAATCTCCACTATTTTACTTTTCTGTGCAATGAGAAGATAGTTGGATACATTGCTTTGTTCAAAAAGCTGTTGGATTCCGAAATCGGAATGTGGTTGCCTTCATGGTCGACAAAAAACTCCAAACCAGTTGCATGTGCACAATCTCATTTTTGGTGAAGCTTGAAGCTCTAGACGAAGAATACAAATAAATAATAACTTAAAACACTGGTGTTTGTTGTCATATATAATTCTGTACCACTTTTCATCTAGCTGCTACTGTTGGTTTTTTGGGGGTCCCTTTTACTTACTGTGTGCCCTCTTAGACTGACGTACTATTGAAACGTTCAGAATTCTCTCTGTCTCTCTATCACGCACAGAGCAGTGGTGGTGGTGGTAGTAGTAGTAGAAGTAGTAGTAGTAGTAGTAGTAGTAGTAGTAGTAGTAGAAGTAGTAGTAGTAGTAGTAGCAGCAGTAGTAGCAGTAGTAGTAGCAGCAGCAGCAGCAGCAGCAGCAGCAGCAGCAGCAGCAGCAGCAGCAGCAGCAGTAGTAATACATTAATGGCAATGCATTCTCCATTTAAAGAGCAGTTTTAACCTCGATAAAAGAACTGTGCTTTATCTAGAAGTGGCATACACGATAAAACGTGGCACAAGACGACACTACACTACACTGCACTATGCTACGCCTCAGTATACTACACTACACTACTCTACACCACATTACACTACACTGCACCGCACAACACTACACTACACGACACTACACTGCACTTCACTACTCCCCACCACACCACACACCACTGCGCTAAACTACATTACACTACACTACACTGCACAACACTACACAACACTACACTACACCACACCACACAAAATTGCGCTATACTACACTACATTACACTACACTACCCTACTCTACACTTCACTACTCTGCACAACACTAAACAAAACTACACTACATCACACTACACCACACCACACAAAAACTGCGCTACACTACACCACACTACACACCACAACACTACATCACACCACACACCACTGACACTACACCACACAACACTACACTACACTTACGCTACACTGCACTACACTACACTACACTACACTACATCACATCACACAACAAATGCACTACAGTACATCACACTCCACTCCACTCCTCTCCACTTCATCGCAGTCCCACTTCTCTACACTACACTACACTACACTACACTACACTACACTACACTACACTACACTACACTACACTACACTACACCACACACCACACTACACTACACTACACTACACTACAACCACACTACACTACACTACACTACACTACACCACACGACACTCACCTCCACTCCACTCCTCTCCACTCCTTTTTCCCCTCCTCTCCACTCCTTCGCAGTCCAACTTCTTTACACTACACTACACTACACTACACTACACCACACTATACTACACCACACCACACCACACTACACTATACCACACTACACTACACTACACCACTCCACACCACACCACACCACTCCACTCCACTCCACTCCATCGCAGTCCACTTCACTACACTACACCAACTACAATACACTACAGTACACTACAGTTCACTACACTACACTATACTACACTAACACTGCACTGCAAACACACAACACTGCACTACACTACATCACACATCACTCCACTGCTCTCCTCTCCACTCCACTCCACCCCAACTCCACGACTTCGCAGTCACACTTCTCTACACTACACTACACTACACTGCACCACACCACACTACACTAAAACTACACTATACTACACTACACTACACTACACTACACGACACGACACCACACTAAAACTACACTGCACCACACCCCACTACACTACACTACACTATACTCCACTCACTACACGACACGACAACCCCCCTACACTACACTACACTACACGACACGACACGACACCACACTCCACCTACACTCCACTCCTCTCTACTCCACTCCACTCCACTCCATTGCAGTCCCACTTCTCTACACTACACTACCCACACACGACACAACACTGCACTAAACCACACCCCCACTCCCCTCCACTCCACTCCACTTTCCTCCACTCCACTCCCCCCCACTCCACTCCACTCCATCGCAGTCCCAATTCTCTAACTACACTACACTGAACTATACTACACTACACGACACTACACCACACCACACCACACTCCACTCCTCTCCTTTCCACTCCCACCACTCCACTCCACTCCACTCCATCGCAGTCCCAATTCTCTACACTACACTACACTGAACATACTACACTACACGACACTACACCACACCACAACCACACTCCACTCCTCTCCTTTCCACTCCTCACCACTCCACTCCACTCCATCGCAGTCCCCCACTTCTCTACACTACACTACAACACACGACACTACACCACACCACACCACACGACACTACACCACACCACACCACACGACACTACACCACACCACACCACACTACACTACACTACATTACACTACACTACACTACACTACACCCCAGCACAGAACACTCCAAACCACTCCATTGCACTCCATCGCAGTCTCAATTCTCTACACTACACTACACTACACTACACTAAACTACACTACAAAATACACTACACTACACTACACTACACTACACTACACTACATACACTACACTACACTGCACTACACTACACCACACCACTCCACGCCACACCCCACTCCACACTCCTCCCACTCCACTCCACTCCTCTCCACTCCACTCCACTCCACTCCACTCCATCCATCGCAGTCCCACTTCTCTACACTACATTACACTACACCACACCACACCACAACACACACACACACACTACACTACAACTACAACACACATAAAAACACTAAAACCACACCACACCACAACTACACTACACTACACTACAATACACTATACGACACTACACCAAAACCACACCACACTAACACTACACTACACTACACCAACACACTACACCACACCACACTACACTACATAAAACTACACCACACATACACTACACCACACCACACTACACCACACCACACTACACTACACTAAAACTACACTACACTACAAACCTAACGACACTACACCACAACCACACCACAAACCCTACTACACTACACTTACACTACAGTACACTACAACACACCAGACTACACAAGTACACTACTCCACACCACACTACATCTACATTACACTAAACACCACACCACACAACACTGCACTACACCACACCTCACCCTCTCCACTCCACTCCATTCCACTCCATCGCAGTCTCATTTCTCTACACTACACTAAACTACACCCAAACTATACACTACACCCGTACTCCACTACACTACACCCACACCACGCCACACCCCACTCCCCACTCCACCCACTCCATTCCACTCCACCCATCGCAGTCCACCTCTACACTACACACACTACACCACACGACACTACACCACACACACCACACTACACCACACCACACTACACCACACAGACACTACACCACACCATAGCACACAACACTACACACACACCAAACCACACCACACTACACCCCACCACACCACACTACACTACACTACACAACACGACTACACTACACCACACTACACCACAGCACAGAACACTTCACTCCACTCCACTCCATCGCAGTTCCACTTCTCTACACTACAATGCACTACACAGAGAGGAAGCTCCCACTGGTCTTCCTTTCAAGGCCACTTACTCTCCCCTAGAGCCACAGAAATCATTCCCGTCCCAACCACTTACTTCCACGCCAGTCCCCTCCTTGACCTTTCGTATCGTCTTGTATCGACATTCTTTGATTGTGTTTTGCTGTGTTGTATAAATTTGTGTTGTATTGGATTGTATCGTATTGTAGTGTAGTGTAGTGTAGTGTAGTGTAGTGTAGGGTAGGGTAGGGTAGTATATTGCATTGTATTGTATGATGCTGTATTGTATTGTGTTGTATTGTATCGTATTGTGTTTGTGTTGTATTGCATTGTGTTTGTGTTGTATTGTATACAGCGTATCGCATATATTGTGTTGTTTTGTATTTCACTTTTATTGTATTGTGTTTTGTTGTATTGAGTTTTGCATTGCGTTGTGTTATATGAGTTTTCTGCATTGTATCGTATTTATTGTTATTCACTGTATTATTGTGGTGTTTTTGTATTGAGTCGTGCTGTATTGTATTGTTTTGTATGAGTTGTTTTTGTTGTGTTGCATTGGCATTTTTAAAAAACCTTGTAATGCATTGTATTGTATTGTGTTGTGTTGTTTTGTATTGCATTGTATTGTATTGTTATATTGGAGTGTAGTGTAATGTGTGCCCCTTTCAAAGTTCCACATATTCTGTGGTGAAACTGGGTTCTTTTCCTTTTGAGAGCAAGTTCAACGCTACTATTTTTCATGGGGTTTTTTTGGGAAGTGAAGCTGAGGCAACCATTAAAGAAAGACGACAGGCCTCGATAGTATTCCTAGAACGCTGTTGAAGCACTCAGGATTTTGTGAGTCTTTTTTGCTTTGTTCTGTTTGCTTAATGTCCATTCACTTCTTGGTGATAAGGACAAGCACTCAGGAGAAAGCGGGCAAAGAGCCATGCATCACCTAGGCTGCAAAACCTGGAAGACTGATCAATGGCCAAACGGGCTGGAAATCACGAAAATCTGGTCATGCTCTACAGTAGCAGAAAAGTAAACGACTGCAGTAGTTACAGAACCCATATCTCATACAAGTTAGATCTTGCTGGTCATAATCTTAAACATGATAAAACAAAACGAAGTACGAATTGTCAGACTGGCGTGCGGGCTACATAAAAAGAACAGAGGAACAACAGACGTGTTATTTGTACTTCAAAACATCATTGAAAAGATGAACAGTACGAATGACGAAACTTGTTATCACCTTCATAGACCCAGCAAAGTCTTTCACAGCGTGATTTACCATCATCATGCAGAATGGTCCAACTAGATTATATCCAGAAAAAAATTGCAGCATACCTTACCATCTGAAGAGGAAAATATTGAATTGCCTGATACGCCCTGTCATATTACACAGGTGACATTCCTGCACACAAATAAACGACGATGACATAAGAATCAAAGCAGCTGAGAAGTGGATGCAACATCCAGGCTTGTCACAATTTTCAGTCTTTAACGATTGAACAACTGTAACTTTCTTTTGACTGGTCTACCAGCATCATCCATCCACCATCTTCAACGCGTAGCAAATATGTAGATTTACTTATCAAAGGAAAGACCAAAATCTGAACACGCGACTCCTTTTTGGTGAACGCTTCACTGGTTGCCTGTCTCACAAAGAGTGAAGTATAAAATCGGTACGCTCTGTTACAAGTACCCACAAAGCTTCACCTTCTTATCTCTATGACCCTGAACATGCAACGTAACGAATATTGGTGTACCTGGGGGTAGAGATATTGAAATCAGCGGCTTAAGATGAGGCAGCAAAAGAAAAAAATATAGAAATGTCTTTACATAACTATCAAAATCATGTTTGGACTATATATCCCGTTTGGATCCGAAACTTTTTCCCCATCCATTAGACCATGAGTGGTGGTCTGGGCACTAGTCTCTCGGATGAGACGTGCAACCGAGATCCTGTGTGTTACACAACATTATTCAGCGCACGTAAAAGAACCCACGGCAACAAGAGAGTTGTCCCTGGCAAAATTCTTAGAAAAAAGCCACTCTGATAGGGAAACCAATACAGTTGCATACCAAAAAAAAGAGAAAAAGGGGTGACGCTGCACTTGTAGCGACGCGCTCTCCCCGGGGAGAGCAGCCCGAATTGGACGCAGAGAAATCTCGTGACTTAAAGTGGTATAAATAAATAAATAAATAAATAAATAAATAAACTTTCACTTCAAGTTCAATACCAACGCCTCTTATTAACTTTAAAATATTGTACACCGCTCATCCAAAACAACATCAACAACAACAACAACACAACAACAACAACAACATTAACAACATTAAATGACACACCACCTAAATCTGTCCATTCCTTAAGGCTAATAAAGGCTAATAAACCAGGCTGTGCTGAGGACGCCAGCCATTCGGCTGAATTTATTAACCCTAGGTTTTAAAAACAAACCACGTTAAAATATAACAAACATTTTAAAGCACTAAACATGCCACATGGGCAGATAATACTGCCGGATTGACATCCTGTGCCCATCCTTGTGTTTAAGAATCACTACCTGAAAAACGTTAAAGAAATATAGAAAACAGTTTAAAGTACAAAAAATTGCCACATGTTCAGAAAACACTCCAGGATCGACATCCTGTAGCCATCCCAATGTTTAAATATTTCTACCTGGCTGCCAGAACAACAGAACCCAGGCAAGCTCTCACATCATCAAAATAATATTGTTTGAAAAACTGGCTTAAAATAGTCAGGAGAATGGACCGGGCTGGCAGAAAAAAAAGCAAGAGATATTCTACTTGTTTACAAAGAAAAAGAGAAAGAGGGAGGGAGAGAGAGAGAAGAGAAGAGAGAGAGAGAGAGAGAGAGAGAGACAGACAGACAGACAGACAGACAGACAGAAGACAGACAGACAGACAGAGGACAGACAGACAGACAGACAGACAGACAGGCAGAGACATAATGGACATTTCTAGCACAAAATGTTATTCGGGTGGGCATGCTATTTCATACTGGAGAGAGACGGAGAGAGAGACAGACAGACAGACATAATGGACATTTCTAGCACAAAATGTTCTTTGGGTGGGGATGCTATTTCATACTGGAGAGAGATGGAGAGAGAGAGATACAGACAGACAGATAGACACATGGACATTTCTAGCACAAAATGTTCTTCGGGTAGGCATGCTATTTCATACTGAAAGAGCCCTAGGCATCCCCACGGAGGGTACCATTAGTTCTTGCATGGTTGCTAAAAGTGTGTCACACACAGAACCTCGGTTTATCGTCTCATCCAAAAGACTGACATTCAGACTCAAGGTTTTATGAAGGTGGTAAAAGTTTGGTTCTAAGGGGGATCGAAACTGCAACTTCTTGCTGTCTGGACAATCGATTTCTATCTACTCTCTTTAAGATATTCCTCTCTCTCTCTCTCTCTCTCTCTCTCTCTCTCTCTCTCTCTCTCTCTCTCTCTCTCTCTCTCTCTCTCTCTCTCTCTCTCTCTCTCTCTCTCTCTCTCTCTCTCTCTCTCTCTCTCTGCCTTTCTATCTATCTATCTGCGCGTGCGTGCGTGCATGAGTGTGCGCGCATGCTTGCGCGCGCGTGTGAATGTGTGTGTGTGTGCTTCTGGTTATAGTCTCAGACGAGAGAGCTCTCATTGAATGTTAGCAGGTCAACTCTGTTCCGTGTATAACGTGCCCATACCTGTTGTCCGACGGGCTAAGGGAAGCAATCTTCTCTTGATAACTTGTAGCATACGTACTTGTTTCCCTTGCTTCTTACTTGTTCGTCCTTATCCTCTCTCTAGACTTCCCGCCTGCTCATGTAGTTTTTTTGTTTATAATTTTCACACACACATACACACACAACGTTAAAATCCTGTTCTGCTTTTCGTAAGAGTAGGCCATCGTGTGCCGGTGGGAACAGATGACAATTTACAAAATTGCATACACACGGGGACTGGACGTAAAAAGCACATAAGTGCTTATTCCATTATCCTCGATATAAAAGAATCTTAAAAATATATATATAAACACATACGCACGCAAACACACGCACAGACACACACACACACATACGTACACACACACATACATACACACACATTATCTGCATACATGATCACAAACCATACACATAAGCTCTAGGTCAACAGTGCACTAAGTTAATAGTGAATTTAGAAATACTGTTTACATCAATGTTAGCCTCTCATACTCATGCTTTTACATATCAATTTTCTACAGTTGAGCAGATGTCAAAAAGCGTGTGTCACATATTTCATTCATAATAGTGTCTCTTTGATAAAAAAATGGGTTGGCAGCCATCAGTTCTCGGAAGACTATGGTTTTGCGCTGTAGGTGGGAGTGACCTCTCTAGAACGCAAAGCCTGGGTAAGGAAGTATGGAGGGGAAGAGGTTACCCATGCAAGAGACCCCCTTACCCCTCTCCCTTCCACGTCGCTGGAATATTCCACTGGAAAGGCTATCGCCAATATGCATGGTTCCAGTGCCGTCGCAGGAGTTGCCAGAACGTTGCTGTATACAGTCTCAAGACAGCCTTGGGGACTCCAACTCCGGATTTTTCCTCAGGGTTGACTCCCGAAGCCTTTCCTATGAGTAGGTATTCAGGCCGCAAGGCCGAGGAGGTTTGAAATCAGAGTTTCTTTCTCTTCTTGATTAAAAGAGTGATGAAAAATGAAACAACAAATAACACAAACTGAATTCCTGTATTTCATGGGCAGTTTCACTGAATGGAGGAGTAACTGGGGATTGCCTTTACTGGCAAGATTTGACCAAATTGCTTCCCTTAGACTGTAGTGAACAATTTGCATGGGATATAGTCATCAGCTGATTAACAACACGCTATAGTTGAGTGGTTAAGATCGCTCACGATGTCGTGGGTTCGAATCTCGGCGGCGTCACAATGAAAAATAAAACCACGTGTTCCATGAAAAGCAACTGTATTGTTTCCAATGAATACCCCCCCCTTCCCCCCCGAATAAGCCCTGCCACAAACCAAACAAAAAAGAAAACAAACAAAAACCAACAAAAACCCCAAAAGAAAATCAACTAGAACGCCCAGTATCACATTGCCTTTTAAACCCCTAGTTATCATTAAAACGAACCAGCTTGGTTGTGTGTAAAAGATACATTGTGAGAATATCCTTTTATTATACTATATGGGAGAGTTGATGTGTAAAAGTGAATTAACCAATGTGAATAATTTATCAAAGAGTAAAGATCAAGAATTCCTCTGAAACTGACACAGCTATGAATCATTGTAAACCCTTAAGAAAAAAAAGTTTGGAAGAAAGTCAGCTAGTACAGCCACCAAGGATACAATTCTGACATGAACAGTGGCAGCAAACCAATATCAGCATTGGAAACAATGAATCTGCACACAATACTGTTATGTAATACCCTTGGAAATAGGCAATTTTTTTTGGATGCTTTTTTATAATCTTAATTACCCCCTTACTCTCCCACCTATATCCTTACTCTCCCCTGCCTATATCCTAACCTCCCCCAGCTACCCCCCCCCCAACTATATCCCTACTAGCCACCATCAACCCCCCCCTCTTAGCTATCCCCTTAGCTACACCCCCCCACCCCAGCTATCCCTTTAGCTACACCCACCCAGCTACACCCCTCCTAGCTATCCCCTTAGCTACAACCCCCAGCTACCTCCTTAACTACACAACCCCCACTAACTATCCCCTTAACCCCCTCCCAAGCTGCACCTTTAACTATCTCATTACCTATCCACTTCTCTCATCCTATTTATACTGCACCTCCTGTGTACCCATTTCCCCCCCTAATTTATCTCCCAGTTCTAAATTTGATAAAAAAACAAAAAACAGCACAAACATGGGAAGATAGACCACACATCTCCTCCAAACTGTAGAGGATTAGAAGTTATGGGTGTGATACCTGTACAGATCTCACAGTCCTAACTTACAGCTCAAATTGATGCAATTGTAGTTTTACAACACATTAGTTCAACTAACAATTCCACATTTTACAGGTGTCGTTTCCTATGTCAGTTCAGAAATAGCAAAAAGAAAGCGTATTTTAAATGTGCAGTTTTACCCTGTCTTGTTTCCGACACGTAAACAATAGAGTCTACAATTTTGAATAAAATTTGCTGCTTCATTTCCATCAGATGCAAACTATATCGGGACTTCTGAGTGGTTTAAAACAATAGAAAGGAATATAACTTTATGATAGCCTATGAAGGGGAGGTAATATTGCCATAAAATAGAATGAACATTTTTTTCAGGCACGAAGAATGGGTCAAAAACGCTAAACAAAGTTTAGAATTGTTTATATGCAGCACAACTTAACAAAAGTAATATAACTTTACATCCTTGGGATGGCCTGGCCTTAGTGGCCTATGTGATGGAAAAATTAATCTGATTGTTTTTCAGGTACATTTCAACACTACTACTACTACTACTATTGATGGTGATGATGATGATGATGATGTGGAAATAATATTGCGTAAAAACACTCTACACACCTAATCAAATCACGAACATAGTTTTAACAAATTCAAAGTTACACACACACGCGCGCGCGTCCGTGCGCGTGCGTTACCCTCGAAAGAAAGAAAGAAACACATGTACGCAGGCACGCGCGCACGCGCACGCACGCGCAAGCACCCCTCCCCTCCACACACACACATACACACAACAATATCTCTTGGGAAACCGGATAGCCTGGTGGTTAGAGTGATGCATTCATGACCTGCTGACCCGGGTTCGATTCTCGTTCAAGAGGATCATTCCTCAGGAGTTAACATCAGTACGGACACTCCGCTCTTTCCAAAAGTCCTTGGGATGAGAATATAAATCGAGGTCCCGTGTGCAAACGCACTTAGAACACCTTGCGCACACGATAAAACCCGTTCCGATTTTGGGAAGAGTAGGTCACAATGTGCCAGTGGGAACGGATAAAAAATTTACGAAACCGCATACACACGGGGAATGGATGTTAAAAAAAGCATAATAGTGCTTATTCCATTATCCTCGAAATGTGTTTGCGTGCGTGTATATGTGTATACATTTGAATTTGTAAAACTATTCATTGTAACTGGCTGCATGTGAAATGAAAAGAATGAATGAAACGCTTTGATTTGTTTGGGGATTTTGTGCAAGATACATAGTAGTAGTAGTAGAAGTAGTAGTAGTAGTAGTATCATTATTTTTATTATTAGTAGTAGTAGTATCCTTATTATCGTCGTCGTCGTCATCATCATCATCATCATCATCATCATTCAATTAAAGAATAAATAAATAAATAAAAGAATAAAATAAATAAACATATACACATTTTCACACATACAATGCAAATGCACGGCCATGCCCACACGAACTTATTACAGCCCACCAGTACATGATACGATATTTAGGTACGTCATGTTTGTGTGCAAGTATAGTGGGAGAGAGAGAGAGAAAGAAAGAACGCAAACCCAACGGCAATTTTATTTCAGGAGAGTAAGAGATGAAGTTACAAAGACATTGTTTTTTCATCCAGACCGGAGAGAAAGAGAGAGAGAGAGAGAGAGAGAGAGAGAGAGAGAGAGAGAGAGAGAGAGAGAGGGAGAGAGAGAGAGAGAGAGAGAGAGAGAGAAAAGAGAGAGAGAGCGCGCAAGAGAGAGAGACAGACAGACAGAGAGACAGGCAGACAGGCAGAGAGACAGAGACAGAGAGAGAACAGAGACAGAGAGAAAGAGACAAAGAGAGACACAGAGAGAGAAAGAACAGAGAGACAAACAGAGACAGAGAGAGAGACATACAGACAGAGAGACAGAGAGAGACAGACAGAGACAAAGAGACAGAGAATTCGAGCTCGAATGTTTTAATTGAGGGTAAATGGATAAGCCAGGGGCTTCTTTACACCAGGCCCTCAAGAAAATGAAACCCGAAGGCAAACAAACATGAAGAAATGTATAACATATACCCAATAAAGCTGACAATAAACTTAATCACTTAGTTATACATGCAGTCAACTGCTCATATTATCATTCAATTCTATAATAAACCAGCCAGTCAATACAAATTGACTCATTTCATATCAGTACACATCAAAATTTCCCTCACACATAAGCATACATTCACACTACCACCATCCACACTCGCACAGCCATGCATTTCAACAACCAAATGAAGCAATCAGCCTAACTTTTTGTTTAAGTTATCGACAAAAATGGAAACAACTTATTTTACATCAGTTATTGCAATGATAGTAAATGATATTACAACTCTCCGCAGTCATCAGTTTGCGAAAGGCAGCACACACACACACACACACACACACACACACACACACACACACACACACACACACACACACACACACACGTGTGTGGGGTGTGTAATAATAGGTACTTGTGTCTAAATCACCATGAAGTGAATAGACATTAAACAAAACAACAAAACAAAACCATTCAAGACGACATTCTAATCAAAAATCCGAATCATTCTTAACAGAACAATATGCAGCCCATACACCATCTCATAACATAAAGAGCAAAAAACGCGTAAAAGATCTAGATAATCAGAATTTCAGCGCATATACACACGTATGCTCGGGCACACACACACATACACACACACGCGCGTGCGCGCGCGCGCACACACACACACACACACACACACACACACACACACACACACACACGCACACACACACAACGCATACACAAATGAATAAGCAATTAATCCACTACCTTATAGATCACAAACTCAATAATTCTACATTGAAAAAATAATGCAAACATTTTCACTGACATAAGAGCAAAACACATTTGATATGTCAACACACACACACACACACACACACACACACACACACACACACACACACACACCACGCACACACACACACACACACACACACACACACACACACACACACACACACACACACACACAGATGGAGGGAGAGACAGAGAGAGATACTGACACAGACATATTGACAGAGCTAAATAAGTTGGAATGATCCCCCCCCTCCCCCTCATGTTCACTAATGAGAATGTATGCATTATGTGACTCCAAACAGCCCTCCACCATCTCATTTTCTTATCCAGGTCCAGTTCGCTGCTTAAAATCCTCTTCTTTCAATTAAATACTAAGGTTTTTAGACCCTCCCATCACAGAAGTGTATCAGACCTGTCACTTTATAAATGTTAAAATATATCAAATCCATACCCTAAGTTGGAATGTGCCTACTGCTTTAACAGTGGTTAAATGGTCACATTCAAATGATCAATTCATCCACTCAGAGCTTTAGGAGAGGAACAAACAAAACAAACACGAAACAGGCAATTATATACAATTAAAACAAGGTTTCAACGCCCCAGCCAACCATAAGGGTCAAACAAGGATAGTAACTGCATTGTAGGAGACCCCAATAAACAACAAGTAGAAATGGGATAAAACCTTCAAAAACAGATTCTTTAACAAGAAAACCACACCACTGTTTATTTTAGGTAAACGGGACATGCTAACCATGTTAACTAATATAATCATCCTTTTTGTGTCTTTAAGCATCGGAGAGGTTAAGTTTCAGTGTCTCAAAAAGGTTCACTGCGTACAGTATATAGTTTATTTATGCTGAGTTACTTTTACAGCATTGTACAAAACTAGCCCCACACCCATCCCCTTTAAAAATAACAAATTTTCACTAGCAAACATGAAATGAAATAAGCAGCACAAATGGAGTGTGAGCCAATTCTTTGTTTTCTATTTCCAATTCTTTACTTTATACATGCATCTGTGTGTGTTTCGCTTTAACAGTGGCATTTTTATACAGACAATTTGCAAGTGACTATTGTCATTAAGCTGTGAATTCATTTAGGTGCATATAAACCTCATTTACCTGGGTTAAGATTTTTCAACGTGATGTGTATATGCTGTGTATGAACGTTGCTCAACTGTATTTATCTTTCTAACACATTCTGATGTGTGTGATAAAACTTTCAATATTACCTCCCCTTTATAAGCTATCATAAACAGTCACATTCCTTTTTATTGCTTGGAATCGCTCAAAAGACCAGATACAAGTTTGTATCTGAAGGAAATGAAGCAACAATTTTTATATAACATTGTAGACTCTACTGCTTACATGTCTGAAACAAGACATGGTAAAACTGCAGATTTAGGTTACGCTTTTTTCTCGTTTATGTTTTTGCTATTTACTAACTGACATAGGAAAAGACACCTTTAAAATGTGGAATTGTTAGTTGATTAATATATTGTTAAACTATGAATGGAACGATTTTAACTGCGAGTTAGAACTATGAGATCTCTATGGGGATCACCCTTAACTTCTAGTCCTCCGAAGTTTGGAGGAGATGTGTTGTCTATCTTCCCATTTATGTGTTGTTTCTTTTTAAAATAAAGAGTTGGTGGGGGAAGGTGGGTTGGGGTGGGGGAAGGTGGGGTGGTGTTGGGGTAGGTTAGGCAATAGGTATAGCTGGGGGAGGTAGGACTCATTGGGGGGGTAGCTTAGGGATAAGGGAGGGAGAGGTAGGTTACAGGGAAGGTTGGAGAGGTAGGAGTAGCTTTAGGGGGATAAGGGAGGGAGAGGAAGCTTGAGGATAGGGTGGACAAAGGGTGGGAGGGTTGCTTAGGGGATAAAAAAGGGGGGTAGCTTTGGGGTAGGGATAACTTATAGATAGGGTAAGGAGTTCATATCATTTTTTTAGGAGCCTTGTGTAATTGTATTGCCGTACCATATATTACAGGGAAGCACAGATTCATTCTTTCCCATGGTAATAGTGTTGACTATGATAGTATTTGTATACAAGCTGGCTTATCTCACTCTCCATGTTAGAAAAATGTTATCCACTGTGTTCTGTCATTTATCCCTCTTGCTTATTTTTCTGCATTTTTCTTGTCCTTTCTTTCTCCAACCAGATGTTACAAGTCATTTTGCCTGTACTGTTTTGCTCTAGGTAAAAGTCAAGTCAAAAACACTTTAATCATCCCATGAAGGGCAACTACAAGTATTGATAGTGTAAACACTGGAACTGTCACATGCTGTCAATTTTGTGGTGTTATTGGACCAAACGACAAGTGTGTTTTTTACCCAAGTGTATTGTTTGTGCATTTCATTGTTCATTATCCTTTGTGTCTGAGGCTACCATGACACCACAGTAACTGAGGCCAAGGAATGGAGAGGCTTTTTTTGAACAGTTATTTCATGAAGATAAATGACTGGCTAAAACATGCTAATTTGTGTTGGGATTGGAAAAAAGACAAAATGCACACACACACACCCAAACACACACACGCACGCACGCACGCACGCACACACATACACATAGATAGATAGATAGATAGATAGATAGAGGAAGATAGCTAGATAGAGATAGCGAGATAGATAGATAGATAGCTAGATAGATAGATAGATAGATAGATATAGTGTGCGTGTGTTTAGTTTCTTTAAGAACCCCTGGTATTAAACGGGAAAAAGTGGGGAGGGGAAGGGGAAGAGATCACAAGAAACTTGGGAGGGGGGGATGTATTAACAACAGTGAAGACTTAAATGACATTTTCACCCCTACACTACAATGTTTATTATGAAGAGTGCATTTTGAGGAAATTTTATGCACAATGAAAAATAAAACCACGTGTTCCATGAAAAGCAACTGTATTGTTTCCAATGAATACCCCCCCTCCCTCCCGAATAAGCCCTGCTGCAAACCAAACAAAAAAGAAAACAAACAAAAACCAACAAAAACCCCAAAAGAAAATCAACTAGAATGCCCAGTATCACATTGTCTTTTAAACCCCTAGTTATCATTAAAACGAACCAGCTTGGTTGTGTGTAAAAGATACATTGTGAGAATATCCTTTTATTATACTATATGGGAGAGTTGATGTGTAAAAGAGAATTAACCAATGTGAATAATTTATCAAAGAGTAAAGATCAAGAATTCCTCTGAAACTGACACAGCTATGAATCATTGTAAACCCTTAAGAAAAAAAAGTTTGGAAGAAAGTCAGCTAGTACAGCCACCAAGGATACAATTCTGACATGAACAGTGGCAGCAAACCTATATCAGCATTGGAAACAATGAATCTGCACACAATACTGTTATGTAATAGCCCCTCCTAACTGTCCCCTTAGCCTTAGCTACACCCCCTTAGCTACACCCCCTCCTAGCTATCCCCTTAGCTACACCCCCTCCTAGCATCCCCTTAGCTACACCCCCCCCTACACCCCCCAACTACACCCCCTCCTAGCTATCCCCTTAGCTACACCCCCAAGCTACACCCCCTCCTAGCTATCCCCTTAGCTACACCCCCAAGCTACCCCCCCAAGCTACACCCCCCAACTACACCCCCTCCTAGCTATCCCCTAAGCTACACCCCCCACTATCTATCCCCTTAGCTACAACTACACAACCCCTTACTCCCTACCATATCCCCAAGCTGCACCTTTAACTATCTCATTACCTATCCACTTCTCTCTTCCCCTACCCTCTCATCCTATTTATACTGCCCCCCACTAATTTATCTCCCAGTTCTAAATTTGAAAAAAAAACAGCACAAACATGGGAAGATAGACCACACATCTCCTCTTAACTGTAGAGGATTAGAAGTTAGGGGTGTGATCCCTGTACAGATCTCACAGTCTTAACTTGCAGCTCAAATTGATGCAATTGTAGTTTTACAACACATTAGTTCAACTAACAATTCCACATTTTACAGGTGTCGTTTCCTATGTCAGTTCAGAAATAGCAAAAAGAAAGCGTA
The DNA here is from genome assembly GCA_028751875.1 of Rapana venosa. NCBI lineage: Eukaryota > Metazoa > Mollusca > Gastropoda > Neogastropoda > Muricidae > Rapana > Rapana venosa. The sequence goes on along the minus strand of CM054143.1, from coordinate 26,422,262 downwards.
TTTTAAATGTGCAGTTTTACCCTTGTTTCAGACACGTAAACAATAGAGTCTACAATTTTGAATAAAAATTGCTGCTTCATTTCCATCAGATGCAAACTATATCGGGACTTCTGAGTGGTTTAAAACAATCGAAAGGAATATAACTTTATGATAGCCTATGAAGGGGAGGTAATATTGCCATAAGATAGAATGAACATTTTTTCAGGCAAAAACGCTAAACAAAGTTCAGAAATTTTCATATGCAGCACAACTTAACAACAGTAATATAACTTACATCCTTGGGATGGTCTGGCCTTAGTGGCCTATGTGATGGAAAAATTAATGGGATTGTTTTTCAGGTACATTTCAACACTACTACTACTACTACTACTACTGATAGTGATGATGATGATGATGATATGGAATTAATATAGCGTAAAAACAAATCAAAGCGCTTGCATTCGACCTATTCTACACACCTAATCAAATCACGAAAATAGTTTTAACAAATTCAAATTCACACACACACACACACACGCGTTATCCTTGAAAGAAAGAAATATGAAAGAAAGAAACACGTGTACGCAGGTACGCGCGCTCGCGTACGCACGCGTACGCACGCGCACGCACCTCTCCCCTCCACACACACACACACACATACACACAACAATATATTTTGGGGAACGGGATAGCCTGGTGGTTTGAGTGATGCATTCGTGACCTGCTGACCCGGGTTCGATTCTCGTTCAAGAGGATCAATGTAGGTGCCGACTCAATTCTCTCCAAAAATCCTTCGGATGAGAATATAAATCGAGGTCCCGTGTGCGAACGCATGTAGAACACCTTGCACACACGATAAAATCCGTTCCGATTTTGGGAAGAGTAGGTCACAATGTGCGAGTGGGAACGGATCAAAAATTTACAAAACCGCATACACACGGGGAATGGATGTTAAAAAAAGCATAATAGTGCTTATTCCATTATCCTCGAAATGTGTTTGCGTGCGTGTATATGTGTATACATTTGAATTTGTAAAACTATTCATTGTAACTGACTGCATGTGAAATGAAAAGAATGAATGAAACGCTTTGATTTGTTTGGGGTTTTTGTGTGTGCAAGATATAGCGCTATATTTATTTATTTTATTTATTTATTTATACCACTTTAAGTCACGAGATTTCTCTGCGTGAAATTCGGGCTGCTCTCCCCGGGGAGAGCACGTCGCCACAAGAGCAGCGCCACCCTTTTTTTTTTTTTTTTTTTTGGTCTGCAACTGTATTTCTTTCCCTATCAGAGTGGCTTTTTTCTAAGAATTTTGCCAGGGACAACTCTCTTGTTGCCGTGGGTTCTTTTTCGTGCGCTGCATAATTTTCTGTAACACACGGGACCTCGGCTTATCGTCTCATCCGAAAGACTAGCGCCCAGACCACCACTCATGGTCTAATGGATGGGGGAAAAGTTTCGGGCCCAGACGGGATACGAACCACGCACACTTCCGACCCGGACTTTTCGCTTTCTAGACAGGCGCGTTACCTCTAGACCACCGATCCACTATATAAATCCCATGTAGTAGTAGTAGTAGTAGTAGTAGTAGTAGTAGTATCATTATTATTATTATTATTATTATTATTATTATTATTAGCGTCGTCGTTGTCATCATCATCATCATTCAATTAAAGAATAAATAAATAAATAAAACTAAAATAGACGAACACACAAATTTTACACATACAATACAAATGCACGGCCATGCACACACGAACTTATTAGAGCCCACCAGTACATGCTACGATATTTAGGTACGTCATGTTTGTGTGCAGGTATAGTGGGAGAGAGAGAGAGAAAGAAAGAACGCAAACCCAACGGCAATTTTATTTCAGGAGAGTAAGAGATGAAGTTACAAAGATATTGTTTTTTTTCATCCATCCCAGAGAGAGAGAGAGAGAGAGAGAGAGAGAGAGAGAGAGAGAGAGAGAGAGAGAGAGAGAGAGAGAGAGAGAGAGAGAGAGAGAGAGAGAGAGAGAGAGAGAGAGAGAGAGAGAGCGAGAGAGACAGACAGACAGACAGAGAAAGACAGACAGAGGGAAAGAGACAAAGAGAGACACAGAGAGAGAAAGAGACAGAGAGACAATCAGACAGAGACAGAGACAGAGAGACATATAGACAGACAGACAGACAGACAGACAGCAGACAGACAGACAGACAGAGAGAACTCGAGCTCGAATGTTTTATTGAGGGTAAATGGATAAGCCAAGGGGCTTCCTTACACCAGGCCCTCGAGGGAAACAAACCCAAAAGCAAACAAACGCGAAGAAATGTATATCAAAACTATAGCTAACAATAAACTTAATCACTTAGTTATACATGCAATCAACTGCTCACATTATCATTCAATTCTATAACAAACCAGCCAGTCAATACAAATTGACTCATTTCATATCAGTACACATCAAAATTTCCTTCAAACATAAGCATACATTCACACTACCACCATCCACACTTGCACAGCCATGCATTTCAACAACCAAATGAAGCGATTAGCCCAACTTGTTTTTTAAGTTATCGACAAAAATGGAAACAACTTATTTTACATCAGTTATTGCAATGATAGTAAATGATATTATAACTCTCCGCAGTCATCAGTTTACGAACGCAGCACACACACACACACACACACACACACACACACGTGTGTGTGTGTGTGTGTGTGTGTGTGTGTATGTGTGTGTAAGGGAGAGAGAGATATGTATGAGGTGTGTAATAATAGGTACTTTGGTATGAATGCGGGTGTGTCTAAATCACCATGAAGTGAATAGACATTAAACAAAACAACAGAACCAAACCATTCAAGACGACATTCTAATAAAAAATCCGAATCATTCTTAACAAAACAAAATGCAGCCCATACACCATTTCATAACATAAAGAGCAAAAAACGCGTAAAAGATCTAGATAATCAGAATTTCAGCGCATATACACACGTATGGTCGGGCACACACACACATACACACAACACACACGCGCGTGCGCGCGCACACACGCACGCACGCACAAAACACATAGACTGGCATGAATACACAAATGAATAAACAAGTAAACCACTACCTTATACATCACAAACTCAATAATTCTGCATTGAAAAAATAATGCAAACCTTCACATTTTCACTGACATAAGAGCAAAACACATTTGATATGTCAACACACACACACATACACATACACACACACACACACACACACACACACACACACAGATGGAGGGAGAGACAGAGAGAGATACTGACACAGACATATCGACAGAGCTAAATAAGTTGGAATGATTCCCCCCCCCTCCTGTTCTCTAATGAGAATGTATGCATTATGTGAATCCAAACAGCCCTCCACCATCCCATTTTCTTATCTAGGTCCAATTCGCTGCTTAAAATTCTCTTCTTTCAATTAAATACTAAGGTTTATAGACCCTCCCATCACTGAAGTGTATCAGACCTGTCACGATAAATGTTAAAATATATTAAATCCATACCCTAAGTTGGAATGTGCCTACTGCTTTAACAGTGGTTAAATGGTCACATTCAAATGATCAATTCATCCACTCAGAGCTTTAGGAGAGGAACAAACAAAACAAAAACGAAACAGGCAATTATATACAATTAAAACAAGGTTTCAACGCCCCAGCCAACCATAAGGGTCAAACAAGGATAGTAACTGCGTTGTAGGAGACCCCAATAAACAACAAGTAGAAATGGGATAAAACCTTCAAAAGCAGATTCTTTAACAAGAAAACCACACAACTTTTTATTTTAGGTAAACGGGACATGCTAACCATGTTAACTAATATAATCATCCTTTTTGTGTCTTTAAGCATCGGAGAGGTTAAGTTTCAGTGTCTCAAAAAGGTTCACTGCGTACAGTATATAGTTTATTTATGCTGAGTTACTTTTACAGCATTGTACAAAACTAGCCCCACACCCATCCCCTTTAAAAATAACAAATTTTCACTAGCAAACATGAAATGAAATAAGCAGCACAAATGGAGTGTGAGCCAATTCTTTGTTTTCTATTTCCAATTATTTACTTTATACATGCATCTGTGTGTGTTTCGCTTTAACAGTGGCATTTTTATACAGACAATTTGCAAGTGACTATTGTCATTAAGCTGTGAATTCATTTAGGTGCATATAAACCTCATTTACCTGGGTTAAGATTTTTCAACGTGATGTGTATATGCTGTTTCTAACACATTCTGATGTGTGTGATAAAACTTTCAATATTGCCTCCCCTTTATAAGCTATCATAAACAGTCACATTCCTTTTTATTGCTTGGAATCGCTCAAAAGACCAGATACAAGTTTGTACCTGATGGAAATGAAGCAACAATTTTTATATAACATTGTAGACTCTACTGCTTACATGTCTGAAACAAGACATGGTAAACCTGCAGATTTAGGTTACGCTTTTTTCTCGTTTATGTTTTTGATATTTACTAACTGACATTAGGAAAAGACACCTTTAAAATGTGGAATTGTTAGTTGATTAATATGTTGTTAAACTATGAATGGAACAATTTTAACTGCGAGTTAGAACTATGAGATTTCTACGGGGATCACCCTTAACTTCTAGTCCTCCGAAGTTTGTAGGAGATGTGTTGTCTATCTTCCCATTTATGTGTTGTTTCTTTTTAAAATAAAGGGTTGGGGAGGGGGTAGGTGGGTAGGGGTAGGTTAGGGGATAGGTATAGCAGGGGGGATAGCTTAGGGATAAAGGGGGGGAGGTAGGAGTAGCTTTAGGGGATAAGGGAGGGAGAGGATAGGGTGGACAAAGGTTGGGAGGGTTGCTTAGGGAGATAAGAAAAGGGGGGGATAATGAATTGTAAGAGTAGTGCTTGTATGTTATATTCTTTCTGTAGGGAAAATGGTAAAGATGTTCCAGTAACGTCTGCGGTTGTTGGGGGGCGAGGTGGCCTGTCTAGAAAGCGAAAAGTCCGGGTCGGAAGTGAACGGTGGTTCAAATCCCGTTTGGACCCGAAAATTTTTCCCCATCCTTGAGTGGTGGTCTGGGTGCTAGTCTTTCGGATGAGACGATAAACCGAGAGCGCACGTAAAAGAACCCACGGCAACAAGAGAGTTGTCCCTGGCAAAATTATGTAGAAAAAGCCACTCTGATAGGGAAACAAATGCAGTTGTAGACAGAAAAAAAATGAGTGGCGCTGCTCTGTGGCGACGCGCTCTCCCCGGGGACAGCAGCCCAAATTTCACGCAGAGAAATCTGACGTGACTTGAAGTTATATAAATAAATAAATAAGGTGTCAGAGACCTCAGCTTTTTCCAGGGGCCAGCATATTGCGGGCGGCGTCCATCTCCTCTATCTCGCTGCTTTACCTTCCTTGTCCCTAAAGAGGGCAAGTACCCAGTTACAGCTGGGTGAAGTGGAAGACTGTACTGAAGCCAAAGAGTAAATACTTAGGTGGCATATTTTGTTCACGATTTGCTCCTCAGTCTCAAAAGAAAGGTTAAGGCTAAGTGTGTGTGTGTGTGTGTGTGTGTGTGTGTGTTGTATCTATAAAACAATTTGCCTGTGTCCACACCAGAAGACAAAAGAGGCACATAAAGAATCAGGGCATTAATTACGATGTTTGTTACTGCACAACTAACCATTAATGCACACATGCCTAAAGATGACAGGCACGGGCAGTACCACCAATAGACTGAGGATTTATGTTATTTACCCAAAAAAATATTTGATGTCTTGTTTTACATAAACATATCATTGTTGTATAAACATAGCAACGAGCAAAGTAAACAGGGATAAAGTGGCAACCAGGATTGGGGGTAGGGGTGGCGTGGGGGAGGCTGTTTGTGTAAAGGTGGGAGAAAATCGTTCCCTCACCATCACCACACTCAATGAACTTAGGTCAACACACACACACACACACACACACACACAACACCCTCCCTCCCCTTCCTCTTGCCACTTCTCCTTCCATCCCCACCTTCCTCCCACCCACCCTCCCACCCTCATAAATTTCCATCATCTCCTTTTTCCCTACCCCCCTCCCCCACTTCTCCCTTTGGGACTTTCTCTCCCTCTCCCGTCAACTGGGTATTGATCAAGGCCCTACACGTGTGTGCCGGTTCAAAAACGCGCCAAACCACGCCGCACAAGAGTCAACGGTCGGTCATTGCTCACAGAAAGAGCGCATGCGCGTTACGGATGGCGCGTGCGTGCGCACGCGCGCGTGTGCGTGTGTGTGTGTGTGTGTGTGCTTTTGGTGTCAAGGTGAAGGAAGAAGGCGCGGGGGATATAAACAGCGTTGCTTTGACTTGGTAGGAGAGTGACTTGTTAGAAGAGTGCCATATTGAACAGCAGCAATATTTGGAGTTTCTTGGTTGTTGTTTTTCTATTTAGTGTTTTCAAACAAGTTTGGTTACTTTGCGGTTTGTTTACTGGTGAAGAAAACCCTTACTAACCTGGAATTTTTTAGCAGCTCCCCTTTTTTCGCCCCCAGTTCTCAATCAACCGAATAAATCTTTGATCTTCGTTGTCTCTACCGTGAGGGATTGTTTTGACATTTAATTCCACTTATCCACTGGGATTTTTTAAAGACTTTTTCAAGAGCTTCAGTAGTTGGGATCTGGCGAGTTTTGGTTTTCATTGAGAACATAAGCTTAATGAGGGAGTGGTTTTTGTTTTTTAATGAAGGCAGCAAAAGAGGTTGTGTGTGTGGATTGGTGATTGTTTGGAACAGTTGAACTTGATGCCAAGTGGTACATGCCTGCTGAAAGGTTGGGTTGCGTCACTGTTTGCTTGTTTCTTCCTGTTGTTTGCTGTTTCTGTGTTGTGTCTATATCTTGTTCTTGTTGTTGTTGTTTCTTCTTCTTCTTCTTCTTTCTTTCTTTCTTTCTCTTTCTTTCTTTCTTTCCGTCTTTCTTTCTCGCCGTCTTTCTTTCTCTTCTTTCCGTCTGTCTTTCTTTCTTTCTTTCTTTCTTTCTTCTTCTTCTTCTTCTTCTTCTTTTCTTCTTCTTCTTCTTCTTCTTCTTCTTCTTCTTTTTCTACTTCTTCTTCATTATCACACCATCGTTATCATCATTATCGTGTGTGTGTGTGTGCGTGTGTGTGTGTGTGTGTGCTGACAAAAGAACAGAATAAGATTTTTAAAATATATTTATCAAATAAACTGTTTATTCTTTACCTCATCAGTAATCACGCGACGCTTATATTCATGCTTGTTTGTTTGGTGTTTGCATTATTGCAGTAAGATAAGGAGAAAGGTAGAGGTTTGCCTGCCAACAAGAAAACCGTGAGGTTCTGGGTTCGATTCCCAGCCTCGCCCTTTCTTCCCAGTTTGACAAAGAAATCGAACTGAATGTCAAAATCCAGATGAGACTATAAACCTAGGCCCCGTGTTACGAACGCATGCAGAACATCTTGCGCACACGAAAAATCCTGTTCCGCTTTTCGAAAGAGTAGTCTATTGTGTGCCGGTGGAACCAGATGACAAAATTAACAAAACCGCATACACACGAGGACTGGATGTTAAAAAGCACATTAGTGCTTATTCCATTATCCTCGATATAAAATAATAAATAAATAAATAAATAATGGGTCGTATTGTCTGCTTTTGCTTCGTCATTTGCTTCTTATAGATTTGTTTGAAATAAAGGCTGCGATCTTTTTCAGTAGTCGCTGTCATTTTAGTCACGAGCATCCATGAGGCATCATTGTAAAGTAACAAAACAAGTATGTCTCAATGAATATTGGATCAATGCCAAACAAGCGAGCGAGCGAGCGAGCGAGTGAGCGAGAGAGAGAGAGAGAGAGAGAGAGAGAGAGAGAGAGAGAGAGAGAGAGAGAGAGAGAGAGAGAGAAACAGAGAAATAGAGAGAGAACAAATGCTGTATAGACTGTACATGAACAGCTTGTCATTTGTTTCATTTTTTTCCATTTCATTTATACCACTTTAAGTCACGAGATTTCTCTGCGTGAAATTCAGGCTGCTATCCCCGGGGAGAGCGCTTCGCCACAAGAGCAGCGCCACCTTTATTTGTCTGCAACTGTATTTGTTGCCCTATCAGAGTGACTTTTTTCTAAGAATTTTGTCAGAGACAACTCCCTTGCCGTGGGTTCTTTTACGTGCGCTGAATAATTGTGTATAACACACGGGACCTCAGTTTATCGTATCATCCGAAAGACTAGCGCCCAGACCACCACTCATGGTCCGATGGATGGGGGAAAGTTTCGGGCCCAAACGTTCCTTTATAACAACTCCTTCTAAAATTAAGTACACAGACACAAGCAAATGGGCAGGAAAAAAACAAAAGCCGTAAAAAAGAAAAGAAACGAAAAAAACAAAAGTTCAGATAAAATCTTGTGAATGATTATTTAAAAAAAAAAAAGAAACGAAAAAGTCAAAAGTTCAGATAAAATCTTGTGAATGATTATTAAAATAAAACAAGGAAAAACCGAACAACCACTGATCCCGGTGATAAAAGCAAACCCTCTTTCCACCACCATTCTATTTTCCAAGAAACTCTATAAACCATTGTTTTAATCAAACTATCTTAAGGAACAGAAAAGAGCTGTGGTCAAACTGCCTCACGCAAAACAAGCAAGAAAGGAGAATGAGCAAAAGAAAAAAAAAAAAGGTAGAAAGAAAGACAGACAGAAAGTGAGAAAGCACGATAGCAAAACCGACAGGACGGGATAATGAAATTAAGAAAGAGAGAAAGCAAGAAAGAAAAAGAAAAGAAACAAACAAACAAACAAAAGAAAGAAAGAAAAACAAAGAAAAGAAAGAAAGTAAGAAGGAAGGAAAGAAAGAAAGAAAACATGAACGAAAGAAAGAAAGGAAGAAAGAAAGAAAAGAAGAAAGATGAAGAAAGGAAGAAAGAAAAGAAAGATGAAGAAAGGAAGGAGGAAAGAAAGGAGGAAAGAAGGAAAGAAAAAATGAAAGAAAGAAAGCAAGAAATAAATAAAGACAGAATGAATGAATGGATGAATGAAAAAATCGAAACAAAGAAAGGATGAATGAATGGAAGAAAAAAAAAACGAAAGAAGGAAAGAAAGAAGAGACACAGACATACAGACAGACAGACAGAAACTAAACAAAATGTTACCCACAACAAAAAGCAGCAAGCCATAAGAAAAGCGTGACATGTTGAACTTGACACATCGTCTCCTCTTACACAGCATGTGCATTCTCCAAGTCAACAGAATTACCCAACTGTCTTTTACGCAAGGCCAGTGTTCAGAGAAAGATTAACACATCCCTTTCCTACAGCTGCCCCCATGAGAGAAAATGGGGAAACAAATAAAGTAGAAGAGAAAAGAGCGGGCAAATGTTAACTGAAATGCTTACATAAGCTTCTTCCCATACAAGGCAATTCCCATGACGACTTTTTCATACTTCAACCTTATTTTTGGCCCTTAGGTAACTGCATCCGTTTCTGAAACGAAGATATGAGGTTCAAATCTTAACGATAGCCAGGATTTTCTTTTTTTTTATTTTGCTTTGTTCTATTTGACTTTCAGGCAAATGTTCTGGATGTGTATTATATGAATAAAAGGTAAAGGTGTCCCTTAACCTATAAGGTCGTAGGGGAGCGAGACATCTAGGAGGCCAGCATATTAAGGACGGCGCCCATCTCCTCTCCCTCGCTGCTTTACCTTCCCTGACCCTAAAAGAGGCACGTACCCATTTACAGCTGGGCGAACTGGGGGACTGTATTGAAGCCAAGGTGCATAAATGGTCACCTATTCAACTGGTAACCACGCTCAATGCTGGTAAACTTGGCTGGGGGAAAGCGAGTGCTTGGACCACTGAGCTATACAGAATAAATCAAATGTCATGTAGGTGCTGATAAAAGAACTCCCGCCAACTAGATAATTGTTTTCCTGTGTTAAAGTCCATTACAATGTTGCCTTTGTCTAACATGTATGTTTATTATCTAGAAAAGGAAAACCAAAGAAAACGGGCAATGCATAACAACCCCATGCCTTATCTGAGAGCGAGAGAGATTGAGAGAGACAGACAGACAGACAGAGACAGAGAGAGACAAAGAGACAAACAGAGAGAGACAGAGAGAGAGATAATTTTATTTACCTATCTATTTTTATTTCATTTTATTCTTTTTATATCGACGATAATGGAATAAGCACTTATGTGCCTTTTTTTTACATCCAGTCCCTGTGTGTATGCGGTTTTGTAATTTCTGTCATCTGCTCCCACCGGCACATGATGGCCTACTCTTACCAAAGGCAGAACAGGATATAACGTGTGCTCAAGATGTTCTGCGTGCGTTCGCACACAGGGCCTCGGTTTATAGTCTCATCCAAAGGACTTTTGGGGAGAGTGGAGTCAGCACTGACATTAATTATGTGGTTTTGTAGAATTTATCATATTTTCCAACCAGCACACAACTACTTATTCTTTTAAAAGAAGTGCGCGCGCGCACAGTGTGTGTGTGGTGTGTGTGTGTATGTGTGGTGTTTATGCGCGCGTGCGTGTGTGCATGTGTTTGTGTGGGCGTGGGCGTGCGTGCGTGCGCGAGCGCACGTGTGTGTGTGTGTGTGTTTATGCACGCGTGCGTGTGTCTATGTATGCGTGTGTGCATGTGCGTGTGTGTGTGTGGGCGTGCTTGTGTGCCTGGACGTGCGTGCGTGCGTGCATGCGAGTGCGTGGCTACGGGTTTTGCACGGTTCAAGCGCGTATGCATATGACAGTGCGCGCATGCACGCTCACGCTTGCGTGAGAATGTATTTAAGTGCAGTTGTAAGGATTGGAGATTCTGTCTGAGACCCTACGCTTAAGCTGATAGTCAGTCATGTATGCATTACCATTACCTTGCAGGTTATAGGGGTTTGCGGTGGAGAGTGTAAATGAACAGAACACTGTCAACATTTCTGTCGTTCTTTTTTCCAGGCGAACCACAAAGCCTGACCGAGCAAACGTCGAAGGGGAAATAAACAACAAACAAACAACTAATAATCCGCCTTCTCTCAATTCCTTGCAACACTGCGCTCTGAGTTTATTCAATTACGGACAAGAGTAAAAGACACGAGACAAAGGAGACTGTGGAGATTTCTGCGTCTTCTCTCTCTGTCTGTCTCTGTCTCTCTCTGTCTCTCTGTCTGTCTATCTCTCTTTTTTTCTTTCTCTCTATCTCCTCTTATCTCTCTCTCTCTCCTCTCTCTTTCTCTCTCTCTCTCTCTCTCTCTCTCTCTCTCCTCTTTCTCTCTCTCTCTCCCCTCTCTCTCCTCTTTCTCTCTCTCTCTCTCCTCTCTCCCCTCTCTTTCTCTCTCTCTTTCCTCTCTCTCTCTCTCTCTCTCTCTCTCTCTCTCTCTCCTCCCTCTCTCTCTCTCTCTCTCTCCTCTCTCTCTCTGTCTCCTCTCTCTTTCTCTCTCTCACTCTCTCTTTTTCTCTCTCCCTCTCTCTCTCTCTCTCCCTCTCTCCCCCTCTCTCTCTTTCTCTCTCTCTCTCTCTGTTAGTTGCCCGACTGCCTCCTTTCTCTTGCCCTGCCCAGGGGAGAGCGAGAGTAAAAGCCGTCGCTTTATTAGATCCCTCTCTGTCTCTGAGAATCATGAACGAGCCGCTGGTCACTGGCTAACAGGGGATTAAGCAGTCAGAGACACAGCACCAGCAGCAGCTTGAATCAACTACCCCCTGCCCCTCAGGAGGAAATCAGCAGGGCTAGTTAGTTGCCGGTGAAGCAGCAGTAGCAGCATCTCATCTTCCTTCACCAAAGGTGACAAGTGGTTTGATCATCTTAATCCTTAACAGACATACCGACTCACCAAGAACTGACATTAAATGGTTTTCTTAATTTTTTTGAAAGCTGAAATAGAAAAAAAACACCCACACATCAACCGATATTGAGACCATAATCTAAACCAAAATGAAGGAGCAGCAAAGTGAATAGAAACTAACCGCAAAACCAAACCCCGAAAACAAGACTAGCAGTAGAAGCAACAACAGCAGCAGCAGTAGCAACAGTGACAGCAAGCAACAGCGAACCCGACATCAAAAGTAGCACAGGTAGCAACTGTGGTAGACTAAACTGCTGCAGCGACAGAACTGGTGACACCCTCAGCACAACCTTAACAAGGACGAAGGTGGATGCATGTGTAGCTGAGCGTGGGGTCAGTCAGCATGGAGCAGATGCAGGAACGGATCGCCAGGTACATGGCCAGCTTGGAGAACACACCCAGGACCTCACACAACCCCGCCAACAACTCCTCCTCCTCCTCCTACAACAACGTCAACATCAACTGCCTCGCCTTACGTCACCGTGACGCGGACTCTGATTCTGACATCAGCGAAGTCTCCGGCAGTTCCTGTGACCTTGAACCGAGGAGGAGGACACCGGCCTCTCCCGCGTGGACAGTTTCTCCGGGAACAACAACCGGCCCTCCAGAGTCCACGCCCTGCTGTGGAGTCAGCTGTGCTCGCAAGGATCCTTGCAGAACAGCAACGTCAACTCCACCACCGTGTCCCATCTGGCCAGACAGGAGGGAAACAGGCATCCTGGCAAGACTCTGACCAGACAAGACAGCATCAGAAACAGACCCGATGATGTCAACAGACACCTGATCGTAAACAGGCGTCATTCTCAGGTCCAGTCTTCTGAGAAAGACTGCCGTGAAGAAAGCCAGCA
>CM054143.1:26349631-26404631 GCA_028751875.1 Rapana venosa | reverse complement strand
CTCGTGACTTAAAGTGGTATAAATAAAGAAAGAAAGAAAATAATTATGAAAAAGAGGGAAACAATACCCGATAGCTGCACACAGCCAACCACCTCCCCTACCCCCTTGGTACCACCACCAGGAACTCATGTCTCCCAACATTCTGAGTCAATCTCCGTCACCACCCTGAGTACTTGTTCTTCTTCGAAAGCTTAGACACCAGCTATTGGTGTCTGTCATACGAGCGAAAAAGTGATGCGCTGCCGTTAAGCGCCTGTCAAGTCAAGCCCAGCCCATCCGACCTCCTGCATAGGATAACGACTTTGGCGTGGGGAAGAAAAAAACAATGCAGGGAGAATGAACAAAGGACGCTGGATAGACTAGGAGGTGTGATGAAGTAAAGGAACAACCATTGTTGCCTGTCATACGAACGAAAAGGCGATGCGCTGCCGTTAAACGCCTGACATGCCAGGCCTAGCGTATCCAACTTCGGCGTTGGAGATGATGTTATCCTGTACATCTTTCTGGAGAATAAAGCCGGAGAATGGACCATGAAGGCAAACAAAAAACCTAGACAAAAAGCTGGTGACAGGAAGAAAAGGAATAAGTTGAATTCAAAGAGATGAATATTGTAGAGGACATTCTGAGCACAGAATTTCCAGAGCTCCAGGCCTCCTGATCTAAGTTCAGCTCGTAAGTGGCCCCTCAAAAAGAAAACAGACCCACACTCTAACATGGATATTGATCACATCGCCCTTGCTGCTTGATAGGGAGGGGAGAATAAAAAAAATTATGAATAAACAAAGCCCACACGCATTCACCCACGCCCTCTCACTCTCTCTCTCTCTCTCTCTCTCTCTCTCTCTCTCTCTCTCTCTCTCTCTCTCTCTCTCTCTCTCTCTCTCTCTCACACACACACACACACACACACACACACACACACACACACACACACTCACTAAAAAGCAAACATAGCAGTTATTTTCATAATCTAATGATGCTTTTCAACTGTCAATTTATAACTCATTCCTCTTAAAAGTAGGGACTCGGTTATAGCGAGCACAGGTCTTGACTTGCCGTGAAGAGAAACACATGCTGTCATTATTTGTGAGTAGTGTCATCGATCTCCATTGCTTTCATTGTGGAAGATTAAATAATTATGAGGCGGAAAAGTGTTCTTTTTAGAATCCATCACGACATTCTTCCGTGTTGTCTCAAAAGATACGGGGTTTTGTTGTTGTTGTTGTTCTTTTAAACTCTGAGAGAGATGAAAACGTTCCTTTTTAATTTTGACAACTATGACCCTACTCCTGACAATGAATCAATTTGCACTGAAAGTCAGTTTTTAGTTGTTAACATGTTATCAATCTGCAATAAAAAGGTTAATTCGATGCAAAGCGACAGGTTGAAAACAGACACCTGTTTGAAGAAAATATTACAAATTAAAGTGTTGGATTCCTGGAAATGACTACATGATAAATTGGAAAAAAAAGTCATCGAAATAGGGTGTCAGGATGAGGGCTTGGGTGTTTTAAATGCTTTCCCCTAGCTAAGGTTAAGTAGCATCGAGCGTGGTTACCAGTTGGACGGGTGACCGGTTGTGCGCCTTGGCTTCAGTACAGTTCCCCAGTTCACCCAGCTGTAAATGGGTACCTGCCCTCTTTAGGGTCAGGGAAGGTTAAGCAGCGAGGGAGCCTTGCTTCCTTCGCTATGACCACATAGGTTATGGGACATCGGTACTTTTTACCTTTTAAACTAAAAGGAAACAATCTCTCCTTGATGCTTCAGTACAAGATACAAGAAAGCTTAAAGTGTCATAATCAATTGAACTCTCAAAATCGACAACTTGACCCCCACCTGCCAAAAATGGCAACTCGCTGAAAAGTAGATCGGATACAATACTACTACTACTACTACTACTACTAGGAAGAAGAAGAAGAAGAAGAAGAAGAAGAAATGGAATTTATATGGCGCTATATCTTGCAAAAAGACATCAAAGCGCTTGCATTCAACACACCCCTACACACACAACCAATAACAGTCAACAGAGTTGACAAGTTCAAATGTACACACAATGCGCGCGACTCATTTCCTGGTGGAGGATCACAAGTACACTATGTGTGTGTGTGTGTGTGTGTGTGTGAATGTGTGTGTGAATGTGTGTGTGTGTGTGTGTGTGTGTGTGTGTGTGTGTGTGTGTGGTGTGCGTGTGTGTGTGTGTGTGTGTGTGTGTGTGTGTGTGTGTGTGTGTGTGTGCGTGCGCGCTTGTTGGTGGTGGCAGTATTGGTAGTCTCCTCCTTCTTCTTCTTCTTCTTCTTCTTCTTCAGAGCCACATCACAAACTATCTCTGCTTCCTAGCGTGTTTTCTTGTCAATAGAACGCAGTTCTTATTTTCACCTTCCTGGTCCTTGAAGCGCTTTAGGTTTTGTTTAGTTGAAACATTGTTTATGCAATATACACGCATCATACGCGGATAACAATACAGCAGGGGTAAGGCAGCCAGCTACACAACCTAAATGCCTAGCCCCATGGTATGTTTGCATTGTTGCTTACGCCTAGAAAATGATTTTAACATTTACACGAAAATGAAGACACATTGTCAAATATACTTTTTTTATTTTGGTTTTCCTGCTTTTTGCTTTGGGTTTTACTTGGGTGCTGGTTTCTTGAGATTTGTGTTCTTTTCTACTAGATTTTTCGTGGTGGGTTAGACCTCAAGTACTTTGTAACTTTTAATCTCTTGTGTGTGTGTGGGGGGGGGGAGGAGTGGGGGGCTGTGTTGCACGCAGTTGACATGATGTAGATCCTGACATCTTGCTTTAGAAGTAGTGATGAAAAACGAAACTGCATTAAATTAAAGGGAAAAAACACACTCACACACACACACTCACTCACTCAAACGCACACGCGCACACACGCACACACACACTCTCCTTCTCACACCGCATCAAAATTAAAACGCCACACTAGCACTTGTAATATCACCACTTACACCTCACCCCTACCCCTCGCCACGAAAAAAAAAGAATGAACATCTGTAGAGATACAGGAAAAAAAATAAGATAATACTTCCTTTCCGCAGTTCGCACGCGCGCTTACACACACACACACACACACATACACACCCTACACACATACACACCCACACCCACCCACACCCACACACTACACACACACACACACACACACACACACACACACACACACACTACACACAGACACACACACACAAACACAAATTCACAAGCAGATACCAAAAAGGCTTTGATCTTTTGTTCTGGTATACAATTATCGTAATTATATAGCTATCAGTACAGTCATGGGTGCTGTATACTACTACCAGCTTGAACTGTTCGGTGTGTCAACGACCTTTCCCTGCATTCTTTTTTCCCTGCAACAGTTGCGCTTAAAGGCGTACATCTGTTGCATCTTTCACTATCCACTGTCCGTTGCGCTTCTGTCCATTAACTTGTTTGTTTGTTGTGTGTGTGTGTGTGTGTGTGTGTGTGTGTGTGTGTGTGTGTGTGTGTGTTGTGTGTGTGTGAGTGCGTGTGTGTGTGTGTGGTGTGTGTGTGTGTGTGTGTGTGTGTGTGTGTGTGTGTGTGTGTGTGTGTACATTATTTCCAGTTCCGATATTTCTGTCTCTATCCGCTTTATGTCTGTGTGTGTGTTTTATTTATATTTTATTATTTTATATCGAGGATAATGGAATAAGCACTTATTTGTTGTTGTTTTTTTACATCCAGTCCCCCTGTGTATGCAGTTTTGTAAATTCTGTCATCTGTTCCCACCGGCACACAATGGCCTACTCTTACGAAAAGCGGAACAGGAATTAACGTGTGCGCAAGATGTTCTGTGTGCGTTTGCACACGGGACCTCGGTTTATAGTCTCATCCGAAGGACTTTTGTGGAGAGTGGAGTCTGCACTGATGTTAACTCCAGGGGAAAATATTCCCACCATCCGCTTTATTGTCTGTGGTGTGTGTGTGTGTGTGTGTGTGTGTGTGTGTGTGTGTGTGTGTGTGTCTGTGTCTGTGTGTCTGTGTATGTGTCTATGTCCGTGTCTGTTACTGCAGTGTAGGGCTAGACTAAGGCAACAAGTCGCTTAGCGGTTACAGCGTTATGCTCGTCATTTTTAATTAAACGTAACTTGGGGCGCCAGTTCCAATCTTCGTCAAGTTACTTCGGGGATTAAGTACTGATTTCTAGTTGTAGCAAAAACAATTGGAATGGTCTCCGTGTGATAACGCAGGCAGAAACTATTATGCATTTAGATTTTGTTACGTTTTTTTTTTGTTTCGTTCCTAAGCTAGGGCTCCCGGGCTCAGTCAGATTTTACGTATGCGACCATTGTTGCCCATGTATTTGTTTATGTTTTAAAATGTTGTTCTTTTATATCGAGGATAATGGAATAAGCACTTATGTGTTTTTTTTTACATTCAGTCCCCGTGTGTATGCGGTTTTGTACAATCTGTCATCTGTTCCCACCGGCACACAATAGCCTACTCTTACGAAAAGCGAAACAGGATTTTAACGTGTGCGCAAGATGTTCTGCGTGCGTTCGTAACACGGGACCTCGGTTTATAGTCTCATCCGAAGAACTTTTTGGGAGAGTGGAGTCTGCACTGATGTTAACTCCAGGAAAAATATCCTCTTGAACGGGGAATCGATCCCGGGTCTTCAGATTGCGAGCGCAATGTTCTGACCACTAGGCTATCCCGCCCGCCCATCATGAAGGTAGCCAACAAGTAAACCGTGAGGTTCTGGGTTCGATTCCCAGCCTCGCCCTTTCTTCCCAGTTTGACAAACAAATCGAACTGAATGTCAAAGTCCCTCGGATGAGACTATAAACCAAGGCCCCGTGTGCGAACGCAAGCAGAACATCTTGCGTACACGTTAAATCCTGTTCCGCTTTTCGAAAGAGTAGGCCATTGTGTGCCGGTGGGAACAGATGACAAACTTTACAAAACCGCATACACACGGGGACTGGATGTAAAAAGCACATGAATGCTGATTCCATTATCCTCGATAAAAAAGCGCTTTGATTTGTTGCTTTACAAGATTCAGCGCTATATAAATTCCATACATGATTATTATTATTATTATTATTATTATTATTATTATTATTATCATTATTATTATTAGTAGTAGTAGTAGTAGTCGTAGTAGTCGTAGTAGTCGTAGTAGTAGTAGTAGTAGTAGTAGTAGTCGTAGTAGTCGAAGTAGTCGTAGTCGTAGTAGTAGTAGTAGTAGTCGTAGTAGTGTAGTAGTAGTAGTAGTAGTAGTAGTAGTAGTAGTAGTAGTCGTAGTAGTCGTAGTAGTAGTAGTAGTAGTAAGTAGTAGTAGTAGTAGTTGTAGTATTCCCACTTCGGGGATATGTTCGTGTTTTCCATACCCCCCACCCCCACCCCCACCCCCTTAACACTGACATGAATTACATCGTTTCAGAACAAAAAACACAGGAAAATTGTTGAATACATTACGTATCTAATAATATATAATGCAAGCTACTGATAATGGATCAACGTGGTAAATTTGGTTTTAAAAAAACATTTGACTATTGACATTTTATTTCATAGATTTTGTCTGCAGCGCACCATGTTTGTAAATATCTGTTCTTTTAAACTATTGATTATTTATCATTGATTGCATGACTGTGTAAGATTAGGTTGAATGCATTCGCTTTGATTTGTCTTTGCAAGATATAGCGCTATATAAGTTCCATTTATTATTATTTTCATTATTATTATTATCACGATTAAATCGTATACACAAAAAACCCAACTACCCTTTTGTAGCTACTATAATTCCGGGCAACAGCAAAGTGAGAGGCTGTATGATCTGTGGCTTTCCCACCCATGGAAATCCACTGCACATCTTAGTCTTTAGTGATCGACTATGACTCTGACTAGGAGGCTTGACTCGCACAGTCCTTATGTGCTACAGCCCTGGGAGCTAGTTGGCCTTTGGAGAACATTTCCAACGCTGACTGTCCTTATGCCCACTTGGCCGAGAGAGTGGGGATGTACTGTGGGCAAGGCATATCCACTATAATCAAATTTCTGTCCAATTTCCGAAACAGCAGCTGCCTCCTCTGCTGTTTTGGAGGTCATCGGCGGACACGACGGACAAACATACATATATACTATAATGCCAGCTGTAGACAATGAGATATGTTTTACTGCGGTTTTCCTTTCTCTCTTCCCCTTCACCTCAGGCGAGGTTAGGGAATGATTCAAGGCTAAACACATACTGTTAGAATCCTTCTTCCAACATTATCAGCTTCCCCGCTTCCCCACTCCATCCCCCCACTCCCTGCCATCTGCAGAGTTCAAGGTATTTATAAAATACTTGTTTTTTGCTCAGAAATAATGTTATCTATTTATTTATTTATTTATTTAATTCTTTTATATCGAGGATAATGAAATAAGGCACTTATGTGCTTTTTTACATCCGGTCCCCGTGTGTATGCGGTTTGTAATTTCTGTCATCTGTTCCCACCGGCACACAATGGCCTACTCTTACGAAAAGCGAAACAGGAATTAACGTGTGCGCAAGATGTTCTGCGTGCGTTCGTAACACGGGACCTCAGTTTATAGTCTCATCCGAAGAACTTTTTGGGAGAGTGGAGTCTGCACTGATGTTAACTCCAGGAAAAATATCCCCTTGAACGAGGAATCGAACCCGGGTCTTCAGATTGCGAGCGCAATGTTCTAACCACTAGGCTATCCCGCCCGCCCATCATGAAGGTAGCCAACAAGTAAACCGTGAGGTTCTGGGTTCGATTCCCAGCCTCGCCTTTTCTTCCCAGTTTGACAAACAAATCGAACTGAATGTCAATGTCCTTCGGATGAGACTATAAACCAAGGCCCCGTGTGCGAACGCAAGCAGAACATCTTGCGTACACGTTAAATCCTGTTCCGCTTTTCGAAAGAGTAGGCCATTGTGTGCCAGTGGGAACAGATGACAAAATTTACAAAATCGCATACACACGGGGACTGGCTGTAACAAAGCACATGAATGCTGATTCCATTATCCTCGATATAAAAAAGCGCTTTGATTTGTTGCTTTACATATTATCATTATTATTATTATTATTATTATTATTATTATTATTCCCACTTCGGGGATATATGCAAAGTATGTTCGTGTTTTCCATTCCCCCCCCCCCCCCCCCCTTAACACTGACATGAATAACATCGTTCCAGAACAAAAAAAACCCTTACGTATCTAAAAATATAAAATGCAAGCTGCTGCTAATGGATCAACGTGGTAAATCGTATACACAAGAAAACCGACTTCCCTGTTGTAGCTAATAATATAATAATGCCAGCTGTAGACAATGAGATATGGTTTACTGCGGTTTTCCTTTCTCTCTTCCCCTTCACCTCAGGCGAGGTTAGGGGAATGATTCAAGGCTAAACACTACTGTTAGAATCCTTCTTCCAGCATTATCAGCTTCCCCGCTTCCCCACTCCATCCCCCCACTCCCTGCCATCTGCAGAGTTCAAGGTATTTATGAAATACTTGTTTTTTTGCACAGAAATACTGTTATCTATTTATTTGTTTATTTATTTTATTCTTTTATATCGAGGATAATGAAATAAGCACTTATGTGCTTTTTTTTACATCCAGTCCCCGTGTGTATGCGGTTTTGTAATTTCTGTCATCTGTTCCCACTGGCACACAATAGCCTACTCTTACGAAAAGCGAAACATGATTTTAACGTGTGCGCAAGATGTTCTGCGTGCGTTCGTAACACGGGACCTCGGTTTTAAGTCTCATCTGAAGGACTTTCGGGGAGAGTGGAGTCGGCACTGATGTTAACTCCAGGGGAAAATATCCCCCTTGGACTGGGAATCGAACCCAGGTCGTCAGATTGCGAATGCAGTGTTCTAACCACTAGGCTATCCCGTCCCCCCACCATGAAGGTAGCCACATTCCCACTTCGGGGATGTATGCTAGGTATGTTCGTGTTTTCCATAACTCCCCTTAACACTGACATGAATTACATCGTTTCAGAACAAAAAACACAGGAAAATTGTTGAATACATCACGTATCTAATAATATATAATGCAAGCTGCTGATAATGGATCAACGTGGTAAATCGTATACACACAAAAACACCGACTACCCTTTTGTAGCTAATAATATAATAATGCCAGCTGTAGACAATGAGATATATTTTACTGCAGTTTTCCTTTCTCTCTTCCCCTTCACCTCAGGCGAGGTTAGGTGAATGATTCAAGGCTAAACACATACTGTAGAATCCTTCTTCCAACATTATCAGCTTCCCCGCTTCCCCACTCCATCCCCCCACTCCCTGCCATCTGCAGAGTTCAAGGTATTTATGAAATACTTTGTTGTTTGCACAGAGATACTGTTATATATATATATATATATATATATATTTGTTTATTTATTTTATTTATTTTATTCGTTTATATCGAGGATAATGGAATAAGCTTTTATGTGCTTCTTTACATCCAGTAAGAGGGCGGGAGAGCTCAGTGGTCGGAGCACTCGCTTTCTCCCAGCCAAGTTAAGCAGCGTCGAGCGTGGTTACCAGTTGGATGGGTGACCGTTTGCGCGCCTTGGCTTCAGTACAGTTTCTCCAGTTCACCCAGCTGTAAATGGGTACCTGCCCTCTTTAGGGTCAGGGAAGGTAAAGCAGCGAGGGAGAGGAGATGGGCGCCGCCCTCAATATGCTGGCCCTAGAGAAGTGAGGTCTCTGACACCTTGCTTCCCTACGATCTTATAGGTTATGGGACTCCTTTACCTTTACCTTTTTTTACTTACATCCAGTACCCCTGTGTATGCGGATTTGTAAATTCTGTCATATGTTCCCACCGGCACACAATGGCCTACTCTTACGAAAAGCGGAACAGGATTTAACGTGTGCGCAAGATGTTCTGCGTGCGTTCGTAACACGGGGCCTCGGTTTATAATCTTATCGAAAGACTTTTGGTGAGAGTGGAGTCTGCACAGATGTTAACTCCAGGGGAAAATATCCCCCTTGGACGGGGGAATCGAACCCGGGTCTTCAGATTGCCAGCGCAATGTTCTGACCACTAGACTATCCCGTCCGCCTATCATGAAGGTAGCCACATTCCCACTTCGGGGATGTATGCTAGGTATGTTCGTGTTTTCCATAGCTCCCCTTAACACTGACATGAATTACATCGTTTCAGAACAAAAAACACAGGAAAATTGTTGAATACATCACGTATCTAATAATATATAATGCAAGCTGCTGATAATGGATCACCGTGGTAAATCGTATACACACAAAAACACCGACTACCCTTTTGTAGATAATAATATAATAATGCCAGCTGTAGACAATGAGATATATTTTACTGCGGTTTTCCTTTCTCTCTTCCCCTTCACCTCAGGCGAGGTTAGGTGAACAATTCAAGGCTAAACACATACTGTAGAATAACTCTTCCAGCATTATCAGCTTCCCCGCTTCCCCACTCCATCCCCCCTCACTCCCTGCCATCTGCAGAGTTCAGGGTATTTATGAAATATTTGTTTTTTTTGCATATAAATACTGTTATTGCCTCAAGGTGTGTGTGTGTGTGTGTGCGCGCGCGCGCGTGTGTGTGTGTTGTGTGTGTGTGTGTGTTTGTGTGTGTGTGGGTGGGTGGGTGGTGTTGATGAATAGTTATTAGGCTTGCTTTTATTGCCTTCGGGATAACTTCAGAGAAATGGTTTTGTTTTTATATTGCTGATGCAGATATAAATGCCGTTGTCATCAATAATTAGAATTGTACTCTTTCCTCCCCCCCCCACCCTCCTCTCTCTCTCTCTCTCTCTCCTCTCTCTCTCTCTCTCTCTCTCTCTCTCTCTCTCTCTTTTCTCTCTCTCTTCTCTAGGTGCGAATTATATATCTGATGAAGAATTCAATTGTGTTATCATCAATTATTGAAACTATGCTCTCTCCCCTCTCTCTCTCTCTCTCTCTCTCTCTCTCTCTCTCTCCTCTCTCTCTCTCTCTCTCTCTCTCGCCCGCTCGCTCTCTCCTCCCCCACTCCAGATTCTTGTTTTATTTTGTTTGGTTGCATTTGTTGCTTCTTGTTGTTTGTGTTAGTTTTGGTGTTGCCATAGTTATTTTGATGTATTTTTTCTGTAGTTACTGGTTTGTTATGCTGCATTCGCGTTGTCATGTCATTCTTTCTTTCTTTTCTGTCTGTCTTTCTTTTCTTTCGTTCTTTCGTTGCGTCCTTATTGTGCACACACACACACACACACACACACACACACACACACACACAACACATACACATACACACACATACGCACGCACGCATGCACGCACGCACACAAAACACACACACACACACAACACAACATTTCTCTATGTCTCGTAAGAGTAGGCTATTGTGTGCCGGTGGGAACAGATCACAAAATTTTCAAAACCGTATAGACACGGGGACTGGATGTAAAAATACACATAAGTGCTTATTCCATTATCCTCGATATAAAACAATTAAATAAAATTTAAAATGTTTAAAACATATATATATATACATATATATATATATATATATATATATATAGAGAAGAGAGAGAGAGAGATAAATAGATAGATAGATAGATAGATACATAGATACAAAGATACATATATATATATTTTATATATATTTATATACATACATATATATAATCACCACAGGCATAAACGTTTATGGGAACACGTAAAACCAAGGTCATCATGAGGCAAAGGCAGCCAGGGCCATCAAACTAAAGGCAAGTTCTTGTATTGTATGATAATCAATGAGGGTGAGGATCATGTACTAATGCCGCTGTTAAAGTTCCCTTGCTCTGGGGCAACTTGACTGGACTAAAGTTCACGCTACTTTTGATACTACATATCCCAATCCCGAATGCCGGTTAGACAATGTGAGCAGCACTCCCAAGATCGCACCTGTTAAGTGCATGGAGCTCGATTGCGTAATCCCAGTCTTCCCAATGTAAAAAAAAAAGGCAAAGGAGTCCCATAACCTATAAGGTCGTAGGGGAGCGAGGCGTCAGAGACCTCACTTCTCTAGGGGCCAGCATATTGAGGGCGGCGCCCATCTCCTCTCCCTCGCTGCTTTACCTTCCCTGATCCTAAAGAGGGCAGGTACCGATTTACAGCTGGGTGAACTGGCGGAACTGTACTGAAGCCAAGGCGCGCAAACGGTCACCCATCCAACTGGTAACCACGCTCAACGCTGCTTAACTTGGCTGGGGGAAAGTGAGTGCTCCGACCACTGAGCTATCCCGTCCCAATGAGCCTGTGGTAAAGTCACTCTGGGTAGGAGCCGGCCGGCCTCAAAAATAATTCCTTACGACTTTTTTGGGATTCGAACCTGCGACCTTCCAGTCTTAATATAAAAGACGCTAACCACTGCCACGTAGGGGATGATTACAACATAATGTACTGCAAATGGTATACAGAAAGTTTGATTTTACATTTAGATGACCCTGGCACTGCGAAACTCCATTAACACTGTTTTCGATTTATTCGATCGGTTTAACACAGACAGACAGACAGACACACACACACACACACACACTATGGTATTTAGTGCAAGGATATGAAACTGAAGAACTAGCAACTTAACTAACACACACACACGGGGAGAGGAGATCTGTGGCACGCCTTTGTATTGACATGTTCCCCTAGTGGGGGTGGGAAAGTGCACGTGATGTGTGTGTGTGTGTGCTGGGACACTTCAGAGTCAATAACCTTCTGCGACACAGATTTCCCCAAACCCCGTCGTGGGTCGATCAGCCGCTCACTCTCTCTCTCTCTCTCTCTCTCTCTCTCTCTCTCTCTCTCTCTCTCTCTCTCTCTCTCTCTCTCTCTCTGTGTCTCTCTGTAACTCTCTCTCTCTCTGATAGTCCCTGATCAGGGCAAGGGCCGGGTGAATAAAAGTATGTGAATGCTTAACCGTAACTCATGAAAAATAAAGATTATCCAGTCATTTATCTATTCAGTTGTTCATTCATGCATTCAATTATTCATCATTCATTCTCTCCCTCTGTCTCTCTCTCTGTATCTCTTTGTCTCTCTGTCTGTCTGTCTGTCTGTCTGTCTGTCTGTCTGTCTCTCTCTCTCTCTCTCTCTCTCTCTCTCTCTCTCTCTCTCTCTCTCTCGCTCGCTCGCTTGCTCTCTCTCTCACTCTGAGTGGACTATCATGATCAGGTCGACTTTGTGTCAGTAGGTTTAAACACCTGGAGTTGCACAGGTAAGACAAAACACCCAGTCTACATCCCCATTGTCCACGCTCCACTTCGTTCCATTCCTCCAGCATCAAGCCTGGTCCAGTCTCTTTCTCCCATCTTTTTCCCGCTTCCCAAATCTTATAGTTAGTATGCTACTTCAGGACAGTTGTTTTGTTTTGTTTTGTTTTGTTGCTGTAGCACTTATGGATCATCCTGCGTGTAGAGTCATTCAGGTTCTTGACAAGTGATGTTGACAACTGTTTTCAAATTCACCAGTCTTGTAAGCGAAACTAGACCATTGTGTGTTCTTTGGTACTGTCTTTTCAAGTATGTATTTTTATTATTATTTATTTATACTTTTATGTCGAGAATAATGGATTAAGCACTTGTGTGCTTTATTTTTTTACATCCAGTCCCCGTGTGTATGCGGTTTTGTCAGTTTTGTAGCCCGCTCCTACCGGCAGACAATGGCCTACTTTTCAAAAAAGCGGAACGGGTTTTAACGTGTGTGCAAGATGTTCTGAGAGCGTTTGCCTACGGGGACCTCAGTTTATAAAGTCTCTGTGTGTGTTGTCTGTATGTCTCCTTGTCTGTTTATCTCTGGCTGGCTGTCTCTCTGTCTCTATCTCTCTCTCCCCCTATCTCTCTCTCTGTCTGTCTCTCTCTCAGAGGATATCTCCAGATTACATCAGTGTCGACTCCACTCCCCACCAAAGTCCTCCGGATGATACTATAAACTTAGGTCTCGTGTGGGAACACACACATTACATCTTGCGCACACGTTAAAATCCGTTCCGCTTTTTGGAAGAGTAGGCCATTGTGTGCCGATAGAAACGGATGGCATAATTGACAAAACTTTATACACATGGGAAAAGAATTTGTTTAAAAAGCACATAAGTGCTTATTCCATTATCCTCGAAATAAAGAGAATGATGAATAACAATTTCTCTCTCTCTCTCTCTTCTTTCTCTCTCTCTCTCTCTCTCTCTCCTCTCTCTCTCTCTCTCTCCTCTCTCTCTCTCTCTCTCATCTCTCTCTCATCTCTCTCTCTCTCTCTCTCTCTCAGCGACCAATATTATTGTTTTTCCCGTTCTTCTTGCTGCCAAATATCCATCCTGATCCCAAAACTCTCTGTCACCCTCAGTCTCTCCTAGTGCATGTTTCCAGGTTCAGGTATCAGATCACAGTGTTAGCTGGTATGAATTAGCATCGAACGCAGCTCTGTTCATCTCCTCTGAGGATGAACAACTGATACAGCTGTGGCTTCTATGTAGCTTTTATGTAGCTAAACCGGGATTATTTCCCATGCTTCCAAGTCTCCGTGTCTTTCTTTGGCTCTGTCTCTGTCTGTCTTTGTTTTTTTCTCTTTCTCTTTCTCAGGATTTTTCTTCTATAGTATGCAGCCTTAAGTCTCGGAAGACTATGGAGTTGTGCTCTGGGTGTTTATTCTGGAACAGCGTCGGTTGTGGCTGGCCAGTCCGACACGGGAATGACAGTCAGTGCCTATGGCAGAGGGCACAGATGAAGTCTGACAATGCTGGTCTCTCTGCCTCCATGGGCTGCAGTCATTCTTCTCGTTCTCTTGCTTCTATAGTATGTTTTTTAACACTCGCCTCGAATACTCCCACTTCATTAAAGGCAATGTCTCTGCACCCCACTCCCACGCCCTTTCCTGTATTCACTCCTGTTTCTACAATAAATCTTCATGGTGTATATTGTGGGTAACTTATAGGGTGTCAAGCTTGCAAACGCCCAACAACAACAGCTGATTTCTATTCTGTAAAATTCATAGGTTTTGTTTTTAATGCTGTTTCAAACAACATTAGCAGTATTGCAGGTAGAACACAAATGAAACTCGAGTATTTTTTTTAAAGAAAGAATGATTAGCAGGTTTGTATGGTACCATTTTATCCTAACAACATATTGATTTTCAGTGATATGCACATGTCTGTTCCTGTGTCATTTTTGTTGTTGTTGTTTTGTCGATGTTGTTGATGGTGGTGTGCGTTCTCCAGTTTTACACCCTGGGGGTCACCCACACTCTGACTCACTCATCCCCCGGGAATCACTGTGGAAAGGGGAAATAACCCCCAAGGAAATTTGCGTGTATGACTCTTTAAAGCACCCCCGCTATTACACCATACTCCCCACTTAGAGGTTTTTTTTTCTCCCTTTTAAAAAAAGTAAGGCTTTTGTTAAGACTTTCATGGTGAAAGCAATCTCAACACAACATTTTTCAAAAAAAAAACCTTTTTGTGAGGCCTTGGCAATACAGACATCAAAAAACTACCACACCTTTTGACCTGGGCCATTTTTTTGTTTAAAAAACAAAAGATAATTTTTTTTAAATTTATAAAAAAAAATTGTTCCCCTTCTTTTAAGCCCAATGCATTTAAAATATATTAACCCCACGAAAAGCCCAAAAAATTGTGATAAGAAAACAAAGTCATTATCAAAAAAACCTAAACGGATCAAACCCGCACCAAAAAAGAAAATCTAAAACCAAGGTAAACATTCACAGAGGGGACCCGACATAGAAAAAAACGCGTAAGGAATGGAAAACCAAAACAAGGTTTTCTGGAATGGAAACATTACCCCACCCCATGCTGCTTGTAAAGATATTTGGGGTTTTCTGTTTAAAAAACACACTTTTTCTTTGTAAATTTAGTAACTCTTAGAAGATTATGCACTTTTTGAGGCTTTGTTTAATCTTCCCACCCCAGCGTTGAATAGAGAAGTGTGAGTTTTTTCTGATTGAAAAAACCGTTTATTCGTAATTTTGGGAAATCTTTTGAATAATAGCACTTTTCGGGCTTTTTTGAATCTTTTTCTCTCGTTTGCTTCGCTCCGTCAATAGTCTGGGTAACAATAATGGCATAATTATTTTTCCAGCTTTTTTTCGTGGGCCCTACAGTTGGTTTTTTGGGGGTTTTATCCTCTGTAGCCCCACACAATCTTCCTAGGGGCGTGTATAGGGCATCCGTTAAACTGTAGTAAAACATTACGTTCCAGTCAGGCAAGCTGTGTCAAATTTTCAAAATCTGTCCTGAAAAAAATTTTTTCGATTTCGATTTTTTAAACTGATGGAATAGACAACTTTTAATGGGGACATGAACTAGCATTTAAATTTAACCGTTCGGGAAATTTAAAAGTACAAAATTAGGTGTGGGGCTGTGTAAAAAAAAATTTTAAATTACGCTCGATGTCTAAGGGAAATGCTTAAAAAAAAATGGTTCCCTTTTTCCACAATAAATGCATAAGTTGAAATGAGGATACACCTGCGTCTCGGCGCCAGGCACGTACACACACAGACACAGACAAAAAACCCAAAACAGACACCCTACAACACACCCCCGCCACGCGCGACCACCAAACCTATACAGACACAAACACGCACACCACGCACGACACACCACGCGTGTTTGGCATTACTCCTATTTCCCTCTCTCTCTCTCTCTCTCGATAGATAATTAATAGTAACACACACACACACACACACACACAACAAACACACACAAACCAGGGCAGAGAGAGAAGAGAGAGAGAGGAGAGAGGAGAAGAAGAGAGAGAGAGAGAGAGAGAGGAGAAAAGAGAAGCCCCAGTGGGTAGATGTTTTGCCGGTCGACGGGTCACAATGGGCACCTTGGGCGCCTGTTTGAGGGGGGTTTATCCGAGTTAACATCATATGACCCATTCCCCCAAAAAATCTTTTGAATGAGACCCCCCAAAACCCCAAAAAACAACCAAACCCCATGTGTGAAAAATACCCGAAAATATGGAAACACCTAAAACCCTCTCCAAAAGTAGGCTTTTCTTTTCCCGGAGGAATGGGGACAGAAATAAAAAAAGTAGTACTATGCGGATGTATTCGCTCACTCCTACCCAACCCACTCCCCTTGTCGGGACAAACCCTTGGGTACCCGCACGGACCTGCAAGTGGGCCGCCAAGGGTTTTGTCCTGGGGTTTTTTAGGAGGTTGACAGTGGGCGGCCATCCCCTTTTGTTGGGTATCCAGCTTTTTCGTGGTCGTCCCCGCCCCCTTGCCCTTCCACCATTTTGCAGGGCTGTCTTTTACGGGGGTATGCCTTGTTTTGGCCAAACCACTTCATTTTCCCCGTTTGACTGTTCTACAAAGGTTCTTGTTTGCCCCATGCCTCGATCGGGGCCAGACGTACATTTTTTGCGGTCTCGAGGGGGTTTTTCAGGGTCCGCCTGAGCACTTATCCAAGGCTTTAATTGAAGAAGATGGTGATAGTGTAGATGATGAAGATGATGATGTTGATAATGAGGATGTAGAGGATGAAAGTAATGATGGTTATGTTGATATACTTGCTGCAGCTGCTGTTATAGGCAATGAAGATGCTCATGGTGATGAAATGTAAATGCCGAAGATGATGATGTGGGATGGTGGTGACTAGAAGATATTGGGAGTAATCCTGTATGCTTACAGAATTGAAAATGTGAAATGAATATAAACGTTTTTTGCTATGTCTTCCTCCCCCAACCCCCAAACATGTTTTGTATAGTGGCCCAAGGCCGAAGTACAATAAAACTTTTCAGTGTTCAGTGTTCAGTGTTCAGTGTTTTCTCTCTCTCTCTCTCTCTCTCTCTCTCATCTCTCTCTCTCTCTTCTCTCTCTCTCTCTCTCTCCTCTCTCTCTCTCTCTCTCTCTCCTCTCTCTCTCTCTCTCATCTAAAGTCCAGCAGATCTATAAGTTGTATTTTCTATGGGTATGAAATTCAATGATGGAAATGTAGCTTTGCAATGTGTTGTTTCTGAATGTGTTTTCTGTTTTTGTTGTTTTTTTGTATTTTGGTTGTGCGGTTTTTTGATTGTTTAATGAAGGCCTGTTTTGCCCAAAGAAGTTTTGCTTGTATCGTTCTGGTTGATGAACATAAGGCTCTTATCACTGACAGCCAGCCAGCAATGCTTCATTCCTGCTTGTCTGTTACTATTTGTGTCTCCTGTTTGATTGTCTCTGTCTGTTTTTCTGGCTGGCTGGCTGGCTGTCTGTCTGTCTGTCTGTCTGTCTGTCTCTCTCTCTGTCTCTCTCTCTCTCTCTCTGTCTCTCTCTCTCTCTCAAAACCATTAAAAATTGTTTTTTTAGTAACTAATGCAGAAGCTTCTGTTGGCTTACTCAGTTGATCCTTCATTTATTTACCAATACTGTGAAAGGGGATGGAGCTTGCTCTCTCTCTCTGTATCTCTGTGTCTGTCTGTCTGTCTGTCTCTCTCAAAACCATCAACAATTGTTTTTAGTAACTAATGCAGAAGCGTCTGTTGGCTCATTCAGTTGATCCTTCATTTATTTACCAATACAGTGAATGGGGACAGATAGCTCTTTCTCTCTCTCTCTCTCTCTCTCTCTTTCTCTCTCTCTCTCTCTCTCTCTCTCTCTCTCTCTCTTTCTCTCTGTCTCTCCGTCTCTCTCTCTCTGTCTGTCTGTCTCTCTCTCTCTCTCTCTCTCTCTCTCTCTCTCTCCTCTCTCTCCTCTCTCTCTCTCTCTCTCTCTCTCTCTCTCTCTCTCTGATCGGACTACCATGATCAGGTCGACTTTCTGTCAGTAGGTTCAAACACCTGGAGTTGCACAGGTAAGACAAAACACCCAGTCTACATCCCCATTGTCCACACTCCACTTCGTGCCATTCCTCCAGCCTCAAGCCTGGTCCATTCTCTTTCTCCCATCTTTTTCCCGCTTCCCAAATCTTAGTTAGTATGCTACTTCAGTACAGTTGTTGTTTTTTTGGTTTGTTTTGTTTTGTTGCTGTAGCACTTATGGATCATTCTGCGTGTAGAGTTATTCAGGCTCTTGACAAGTGATTTGACGACTGTTTTCAAATTCACCAGTCTTGTAAGCGAAACTAGATCATTGTCTGTTCTTTGGTACTGTCTTTTCAAATATATATTTTTATTATTATTTATTTATACTTATATGTCGAGAATAATGGATTAAGCACTTGTGTGCTTTATTTTTTACATCTAGTCCCCATGTGTATGCGGTTTTGTCAGTTTTGTAGCCCGCTCCTACCGGCAGACAATGGCCTACTTTTCAGAAAAGCGGAACGGGTTTTAACGTGTGTGCAAGATGTTCTGAGAGCGTTTGCACACGGGGACCTCAGTTTATAAAGTCTCTGTGTGTGTTGTCTGTATGTCTCCTTGTCTGTTTATCTCTGGCTGGCTGGCTGGCTGTCTGCCTCTGTCTGTGTGTCTGTGTGTCTGTCTGTCTGTCTGTCTGTCTGTCTGTCTCTCTCTCTCTCTCTCTCTCTCCTCTCTCTCTCTCTCTCTCTCTCTCTCTCTCTCTCTCCTGTCTCTGTCTGTCTGTCTGTCTCTCTCGGAGAGGATTTTTCCTCCGGAGTTAACATCAGTGCCGACTCCACTCCCCTCAAAAGTCCTTCGGATGCGACTATAATCCAAGGTCCCATAGGCGAACATATACAGAACACCATGCGCACACGTTAAAACCAGTTATGCTATTCGGACGAGAAGGCCATTGTGTACCGCTGGGAACAGATGACAAGATTGACAAAATAGCATACACCCGAGGACTGAATGTAAAAAAGCACGCGAGGGCTTATTCCATTATCCTCGAAATAAAAAAATAATAAATAACAATCTCTCTCTCTCTCTCTCTCTCTCTCTCTCTCTCTCTCTCTCTCTCTCTCTCTCTCTCTCTCTCTCTCTCTCTCTCTCTCTCTCTCTCTCCTCTCTCTCTCTCCATTCTTACCCCTTGAAATGTTTTGTAACCAAAAACCGATGTGTATTAAACCATATAAAACTTCAGCCCCCCCCCCCACCTCTCTCTCTCTCTCTCTCTCTCTCTCTCTCTCTCTCTCTCTCTCGCTAGCTCTCTCTGGATGTAAAAAAAACACATGAGTGCTTATTCATTATCCTCGAAATAAAAGAAAAAAGAATATGTCGTTGTCATTCTCTCTCTCTCTCTCTCTCTCTCTCTCTCTCTCTCTCTCTCTCTCTCTCTCTCTCTCTCTCTCTCTCTCTCTCTCTCTCTCTCTCTCTCTCAATATTACTGTTCTTCTTTCTGCCCAATCCCCATCCTGATCCTGAAACTCTCTGTCACCCTCAGTCTCTCCTAGTGCATGTTTCCAGATTCAGGTATCATATCTTAAGGGTTAGCTGGTATGAATTAGCATCGAACGCAGCTCTGTTCATCTCCTCTGAGGATGAACAACCGATACAGCTGAGGCTTCTATGTAGCTTTTATGTAGCTAAACCGGGATTATTTCCCATGCTTCCAAGTCTCCGTGTCTTTCTTTGGCTCTGTCTCTGTCTGTCTTTGTTTTTCTCATCATTTTCTCGGGATTTTGCTTCTATAGAAGGCAGCTTTCAGTCTCAGAAGACTACCGAGTTGCGCTCTGGGTGTGTGTATTCTGGCACAGCATCGGTGGTGGCTGGCCAGTCCGACACGGGAATGACAGACAGTCCCTATGGCAGAGGGCACAGATGAAGTCTGACGCTGGTCTGTCTACCTCCATGGGCTGCAGTCATTCTTCTCGTTCTCTTGCTTCTATGGTATGTTTTTAACGCTCGCCTCAAACACTCCCATTTCATTAAAGGCAATGTCTCTGCACCCCGCCCCCTTCCCTGTATTCACTCCTGTTTCTACAATAAATCTTCAGGGTGTATATTGTGGGGGTAACTCAAAGGGTGTTAAGTTTGGAAACGCCCAACAACAGCTGCTTTCTATTCTGTAAAGTTCATAGGTTTTGTTTGTAATGCTGTTCCAAACAACGTTAGCAGTATTGCAGGTAGAACAAAAATGAAACTCAAGTATTTTTTTTCAAAGAAAGTATGGTTAGCAGGTTTGTATGGTACCATTTTCTCCTAACAACATAATATTGATTTTCAGTGATATGCACATGGCTTTTCCGATGTATTTTTGTTTGTTGTTGTTTTGTCGATAGGTGGTGTGCGTTCCCCAGCTTTACACCCTGGGGGTCACCCATAGCATGCACTTTGACTCAATCAACCCACCTGGGAGTAATCACTGTGAGATTGGAAGTACACCGGATGAGAAGTTTTGCGTGTATGACTCTTTTCAAGCACCTCACCGTATAGGCAGCCATACTCCGTCTTCAGATGATTTTTTTCTCCTTTAAAGGAGAGTACAGGTTGTTACGTTAAGAGCGTGTCATGGCTGAAAGCAATCTCAACACAACATTTTACAACATAACAACATTTTAGTGTAGGCCTTGGCAATTAGCAGACATCAATAACTGACACAGCTTTTGACCTGGGCCACGTATTTTTGTTTAATAAACAAAAGATAATTTTGTCTTAAATGTATATTTAAAAAACTCTTTCCCCTTCTTTATAAGCCCAATGCATGTAAACTAGTCTATTAACCGCCACGAAAAGCAAAACATTGTGATTAAGAATCAAAGTCATTATCAAAATTAAACCATAAACGGATCAAGCCCGCACACAAACAAGAAAATCTAACACACAACGTGTAAAGCAGTCTGGCACAGACGGCACCCGACATAGAACAAAACAGCAGTAAGGCAAGTGGAACAGCTCACACAAGAGTGCTGGAATGGAAACGATTAACCGGCACCCCATGCTGCTTGTATAGAGATATGTGGTGCTTTTTCTGATTGAAAAAGCACACTTTTACTTTGTAATTGAGTAACTCTTAGAAGATATGATGCACTTTTCGAGGCTTTGTTTAATCTTCCGACACCCCATGCTGCTTGTATAGAGAAGTGTGATTTTTTTCTGATTGAAAAAAATCCCAACACTTTTACTTCGTAATTGAGTAACTCTTAGAAGATATGATGCACTTTTCGAGGCTTTGTTTAATCTTCTTCTCTCGTTTGCTTCGCTCCGTCAGATATGTCTGGGGTAGCAATAATGGCATAATTATGCTTTCCAGCTTTTCTCGTGGGGTCCTACAGCTTGGTTTGCTGGGGTATCTATCTCTCTGATAGCCGCACACAATCTTCCTAGGGTCGCTGTATAGCGTGCATCCGTTTAAGCTTTTAGTGAAAGCATTACTGTTTGCAGTGCAGGCACAGCTGTGTCAAGTTTTCTAACTCTGTCCTGAAAATAAGTTTTTTCGATTTAGATTTTTTTAACTGATGGAAAAGACTACTTTTAATGGGTACATGAACTAGACATTAACTTAACCGTTCAGGAATTAAGAGGTACAAGATTAGGTTGTGGTCTGTGTAAAAAAAATTCATTACGCTCGATGATCTAAGGAAGTGCTTAAAAGAAAATAGGTTCTTGTTTTCCACAGATGAAATGCATCAAGTTGAAATGAGGTATACACCTGCTGTCTGCGTGCGCGCAGGCACGTACACACACAGACACAGACACACACAGACACACACAGACACAGACACACATACACACACACCCGCGCGCGCGCGCGCACGCACGCAAACCTATACAGACACAAACACGCACACACACGCACGCACACACGCACGCGTGTGTTTGCATATATCTACCTATCTCTCTCTATAGATAGAGAGATAGATAGATAGATAGATAGATAGATAGATAGATAGATAGATAGATAGATAGATAGATAGATAGATAGATAGATAGACAAACACACACACATAGGCAGAGAGAGAGAGAAAGAGAGCCTAGTGGCTAGACTGTTTTGCTCATGGTCTGACAGCTCACAATGGAGACACCACTTGGGCGCCTGTTTGAGGGGAATTTATCCTGGAGTCAACATCAGTACTGACACCATTCCCCCAAAAGTCTTTTGGAAGAGACAAAAAAAAAACCAAGGCCCCATGTGTTAGCGTACGCCGAACATATTGCACACACGCTAAAACCCTTTCCAAAGAGTAGGATATTTCATGCCGGTAGGAACGGGTGACAGAAATGAGAAAAAAACACGTACTCATACAGGTGATTTATTTAGACACAATAACCCGAATCTGGAATGCAGGTACCTTGGTGGTGAGTAAAAACTATTGTATACGCAAAATTAAACCATCGCTGAACCTAGGAAATTAAAAAAAATATGTAGTTTTTTACGCAAAAGTGGTGTTACTGCATCATTTATGGAATTTGTTTTTGCTGGCTTGTGTGTTCTTACATGTGCTAATGATATATATATATATATATATATATAATATATATATATATATATACTATATATATATATATATATATATATATATATATATATATATATATATATATTATGTGTGTGTGTGTGTGTTTGTGTGGTGTGTGTGTATGTATGTGTGTATCAAAAATAGCTTGCTATATTTGATAGCTCTCAGCACGGGCTTGTTTAAGTCTTTTCTAGAGCCTAATCTAGTGTTAAGCTTTAACAGAAGAGGTAAAGTTATTAAAATTTAATATTTATTAAATGGCCACTTAAGTATCTTTTCAACCTTCTCTCTCTCCTTCACTCACTCCTCTCTCTCTCCTCTCTCTCTCCTCTCTCTCTCTCTCTCTCTCTCCTCTCTCTCTCTCTCTCTCCTCTCTCTCTTCTCTCTCTCTCTCTCTCTCTCTCTCAAAAGAGCTAATGTACTTTCTGTAGACAATAAATCCTTCTTGAATCTTATGAAAGTAAAACAAACAAACAAAACCACCAGCCAAACAAATAGACAAGCTAACACCTTTAGTGGTGGATTAATAGCTGCTACACATTATCAGAGTATGTTACAGGAAACGGATTCTCTTTGGGGTTTGTTTGTCAGTTAGGGGACGGGACAGCTCAGTGGTCGGAGCACTCGTTTTCCTCCAGCCAAGTTAAGCAGCGTCGAGCGTGGTTACCAGTTGGATGGGTGACCGTTTGCGCGCCTTGGCTTCAGTACAGTTCCCCCAGTTCACCCAGCTGTAAATGGGTACCTGCCCTCTTTAGGGTCAGGGAAGGTAAAGCAGCGAGGGAGAGGAGATGGGCGCCGCCCTCAATATGCTGGCCCTAGAGAAGTGAGGTCTCTGACGCCTCGCTCCCCTACGACCTTATAGGTTATGGGACTCCTTTACCTCCTCCTTACCTTTTGTCAGTTAGAGCCTCGAACTTTACCAGTGGTGAGAATGTTGCATTGGATACCGTTCCCACCCCACCCCCACCCTCATCCCCAACCAACAAGAGGTAGCCGCATCCCGACCTTGGGAATGTGCTGGAAATGATACTGTTCTTAAATTTATCCGGATAGAGTCTGGTTACCTTTCAGTGTATTTGTCTTTAGATGGTGTTCCCAGTTAATACTGTTTTATGGTGGATTACATCATGAAAAATCAATCGGAGGAAGACAATGCAAATGGAACTCAAACATCCATGCTGACCAACTAAGCAAATTACTAAACTAGTCATTCCTTTAACCAGCCAGCAAGCTAGCCAAGCAAAAAATCTTGCCAATGAACAAACCAGACAACTAGCTAATCGACCAACCAGCTATCTGACAGAGACTAACAAACAAACAACTAAAACCGAACCAAACAAAATCATTCAAAAACATAATATCTGAAACCCTCACAATTCAGTGGCTATACTTCTTCATCAAACGCTCACACAACAACCATTATTGAATACCATATTGCTCATATGACCATCTATGCAACCAACCCACAGATCAATAAATGAGAAACTCGTCCTTGATTTCAATAACAACTGTAATGAATCATGATAAAGATGTTGCAGATAAAGTCATGGAGGTGGTGATGGGTATGCACTTTTCTAATCTTCGATTAAGCAGCGATTTAGTATTGCCAGCCGTTGTCTTCAATATCCATCGATTCACAAACGGAAATCTTTCATCGACTTACAATGGCTATGTTAAACTACTAGAGAAGAAACAGGACTGTAGTGCAGCCAGGTAATGGATTTGAAATTAAACGGAAATGAATCGTGTGTTCACTGGTAGTGTTGGGAATGGTTTTCTGTCTGCCTTGAGGACATCAGGGTTGGAAAACATCCGGAGGAAAGAAAGTATGTACTGTATATGTACTATACAGGATCATCCTCTGTGTGTGTGTGTGTGCGTGCGCGGGCGTTTTTTGTTTTGTAAAAACAAAAAAGACAAGAAGCCCAACTGGTTGTAACAGGTTGTGAAAGGCATATAATGTATCATATAACAGCGTATGTCACAAGTTACGATAGTTCTTTTATATAGATTTGCACTATTTCCCCTGACCATAGCTATACTAAGCTGCAAATAATGTCTACGTATATGGTTGTATCCTGATGATAGTAGCTTTTATTAACATAACTTTTTTTTCAAATACAGGCTGCTTGCTGCCATGAGTTCTTTTACACTCAACGCAAATTCGATTTTGATTTTTGACTCGCCCTCACATCTAAGGCTAGCATTCGGACCACTAGTCCTGACCTGGTGGACAGGGAACAAGTCTAGATCTGGACAAAATGTAAACCTAACGGGACTAGATTGTCTAGATGGATTTCTTACACGCAAAACGTCCTTAATTTTTTTTAAAAAGCTATTGAATCATGGTGATGGCGTTGCAGAGGAGATAACGGAGGTGAATATTGATAAATTCTTGTCTGCTCTTACGTTAAGCGCGTTAGCATTGCCAGGCTCCGTCTTCTGTATCTTTTTTTTTTATATATCCAGGCCTAACACAGAGTACAGACAGAGTAAGCTCATTTCCCACTTTTCCCAAGCAGAAGCTAAAGCACAACCTAGCCTAATTCGATCACGAAGTGCAAAACATCCTTGCAGCTGTAGGTAGCTTGAGGCGCAAAACTTCCACTTCATACAATTGTGTTAATCGTCGCTTGGCCTCTTTTAAGGGACAGGCTGGGAAGCTAAAGCAGCGGTGGGTGAGGGTGGAGGGGGTGGAGAAGATGACTCCTGCATCATGAGACTTGCCCTCTAAAAAGCTTAAAGTCGAGCTAAAGCCACAAACAGTCATGTGGCAAAAATTGGTTTTTTTTAGGGGTTTGCATTAATATTTCTGGTCTGCAGTAATGATCTCGAGATCGGGAAAGACCTTATCAAAACACAGCAATAAATTGCGTTTACTTTAAAACATTATTTGATAATCTAGCTTCAGCCCTATCCTGAATGCACCTGAGTGTGTAATATTCACACAGACAAGCTATAAAATATAATGGAGTTAAAGGTATATCACCCTATTATGCACACGTTGGGAAATTCATTATCGAACCACCATAGTTTTCAAGATAGTTTCATTATATGCTCGCTGTAGGAATTACCTTATAGTTGATATTGCCGTTACAGGTGCACCCTTCCTGTCATTATTGTGTTTTCTAAAAAGTTTGACTATTCCATCAGATGCTGGTGACAAGGTCGGGTAAAAGTCATGCCAGTTCAAAACATGACAAGGTGAATGACTTTTGCCACCGTCCTTTGATAGTAATGGGGTCATTTCTATTCCGTCCATTTTCGGGTGTTGTTTCTGCTGAATGGGGCGGAGGTAAGAGAGAGCAAACTCATGCATGTTGTTGTTCTATTTCCTAATGGTGTCGTTACATGTTGGTTTCTCTAAGCTTTTCTGTCTGCATGTGTGCTCGTGTGTGTGTGTATGTGTGTGTGTGTGTGTGTGTGTGTGAGTGCGTGCGTGTGTGTGTGTGTGTGTGTGTGTGTGTGTGTGTGTGTGTGTGTGTGTGTGTGTGTGTGTGTGCGTGTGTGTGTGTGCGTGTGTGTGTGTGTGTTTGTGTTTGTGTTGTGGTGTGTGTGTGTCCGTTTATCTCTGTGTGTGAGAGCTTTATGTATTTATTTTATTTTTTATTTTATTATTTTCTATCGAGGATAATGGAATAAGCACTTATGTGGTTTTTTTAACATCCAGTCCCGGTGTGAATGCGGTTTTGTAAATTCTATCATCTGTTCCGAAAGGCACGCACTGGCCTACTCTTACGAAAATCGGAACAGGATTTATCGTGTGCGCAAGATGTTCTGCGTGCGTTCGCACACGGGGCTTCGAGTTATAGTCTCAACCGTGTTTGTGTGTATGTGTGTGTGTGTGTGTGTGTGTCAAAGTCAATGTCAAGTCAAAGTCAAACTTTTATTTTCAGATGGTTCATTGAATGTTTATGTGTGTGTGTGTGTGTGTGTGTGTGTGTGTGTGTGTGTGTGTGTGTGTGTGTGTGTGTGTGTGTGTGGTGAGGCTATATTTTCCAGGCACCTGCTTTAATCTAATGAACTGGTTCCTGGCTTTCTGCGTGTTTGTCTGCACTAAGGAGCTATTTTCTTTAACTTTACTCTTTGCCCCCTTCTACCTTTCTCTCTCTCGTTCTCTCTTGCATTCGTATTCTCTCTCGCTCTGTTGTTCTCTCTCTTCTCTCTCTCTCTCTCTCTCTTCTCTCCTCTCTCTCTCTCTCTCTCTCTTCTCTTCTCTCTCTCTTTCTCTCTCTCTCTCTCTCTCTCTCTCTCTCTCTCTCCTCTCTCTCTCTCTCTCTCTCTCTCTCCTCCCTCTCTCACTCTCTGTCTATCTATCTATTCATTTATCTGCCTTTTTCTCACTGTGTGCGTGCATGCGTGCGTGCGTGGTGTGTGTTTGTGTGTGTCTATCTGTCTCTCTCGCTCTCGCTCTCTCCCTCTCTCCCTCCCTCTCCCTCCATCTTTCTCTCTCTCTCCCTCCCTCGCTCTTTCCCCCCCCCCTCTCTCTCTCTCTCCTTTGAGGATGTCTTTTAAAATTATGACCAGACATATACAAGTATGTGTGACAACGCATGAATGCATATGTACAAGCCTATGCTATATGCGTTTATAAGACCTGTAAACCCCCCCCCCCCCCCCCCATACTGAACATAAATGACATGTATGTATATTGGAGGAAGAGAGAGAGAACGAAAAAAAGAAAGAAAGAAAGAAAGAAAGAAAAAGAGAGAGAAAGACAGACAGAGAGACAGAGAGAAAGACAGACAGACAGATAGATATATAAAAAAAAGGCGGGCAGACTGAGAGAGAGAGAGAGTCACACACACACACCACACACACACACACACACACACACACACACACACACACACACACACACACCACACAAGCAAACTGAGAGATACATACAAAGAGACAGACATACAGAGAGACAGAGAAACAGACAGAGGCAGTGACAGACAGAAAGTTGGGCAGAGGGAGAGACAGACAGTCACGAACAGGTA
Organism: Rapana venosa; assembly: GCA_028751875.1. Taxonomy (NCBI): domain Eukaryota; kingdom Metazoa; phylum Mollusca; class Gastropoda; order Neogastropoda; family Muricidae; genus Rapana; species Rapana venosa. The sequence continues at coordinate 26,377,353 of CM054143.1, read as the reverse complement.
AGTGGGCAAATCAGGAGACAGAGATACAGAAAAACAGACAGACATACAGACGGGCAGACAGGCAGACCAAATCAAAGCCATAACTTGTTTGAAATGGAGGTCATTGACCTGGTAATTTTGTGGTCTAAAGGCTGCGTGTGCGCACATGAACGCATGCCTGTGTGTGTGTGTGTTTCTGTGTAGTGTGTGTGTCTGTATGTGTGTGCGCTTCAGATTCAGAATTGCCTATTACTATACAAGTCACATAGACTTACTTGATAGGACAACAAAAAAACCTTTACCTTTTTATGATCATTAATGAATTCAGAGAGATTAAAATATGTTTTTAAAAAAACGGTTCCATTATATTTTATGTTTTCTCTTTTCTGAAAATGTTTATGAATGCATGCATACACGCGCGTGTATGTATGTGTGTGTTATTTATTTACTTATTTATCTATTTTGTTTTACTTTATTCCTTTATTTTGAAGATAATGGAATAAGCACTCATGTGCTGTATTACATCCAGTCCCCGTGTGTATGCAGTTTTGTAAATTTTGTCATCCGTTCCCACCGGCACACAATAGCCTACTCATCCGAAAAGCGTAACAGGTTTTAAAGTGTGCGCAAGCTATTCCGCATGTGTTCGCACACGAGACCTCGGTTTACAGTCTCATCCGAAGGACTTTTGGGGAGAGCGGAGTCAGCACTGATGTTATCTCCAGAGGAAACGGTTTCTGAAAATGTTTATGAATGCATGCATACACGCGCGTGTATGTATGTGTGTGTTATTTATTTACTTATTTATCTATTTTGTTTTACTTTATTCCTTTATTTTGAAGATAATGGAATAAGCACTCATGTGCTGTATTACATCCAGTCCCCGTGTGTATGCAGTTTTGAACGAGATTCGAACCCGGGGTCAGCAGATCACGAGCACAGCGCGAAACGCGCATCACTCTAACCAGCAGGCTATAACCCACCCCCATGTGTGTGTGTGTGTGTGTGTGTGCGTGCGTGCGTGCATGCGTGTATGTGAGCGATCATTTTCACTGGCAAGCTGTGACCCAACAGTTGAATAAAAACGTACTCTATAAAGGGAGCGGAAATCTGACCGTATTAAACCCTTCCTAAACAGACTGTCCACTTCCACCCTAACCCGCCCCACCCATTTAATCTCTCATTGTTTCACTGACTTTGAACTCAATGATGCCAGTGAATCAACACATGCAATCACCAAGTCCTGTCTTAGTAGTAAACAACTCTCTGTGAATTAACGTGATGAATTGCTCCGTTTTCTCTTCCCTGGAAACAGCTTTCTGATACCTCGGTTGTAAACAACACTCTGTAAAGTAACCTAGGTCTTTCTTTAATTGTAAACAACTCTCTGATCTGTGTGAACTAACGCAGTGAATTGCTTGGTCTTTCTTTTGGTTGTAAACAACTCTCTGCTCTGAATTAAGTAACACAGTGAATCGCTCACAATTCCCTTGGTTGTAAAACAAATACATGATCTGTGAGAACGAACACAGTGCATTGCTCAGTCTTGTTTTGGTTGTACACACTCACTGATCTATGAGAAATAACACAATGAGTCACCCACTATTCTCTTGGCTGTAAACAGCTCTCTGAATAACTTGCTGATCTCTGTGAAGTAATACTTGAATTGCTCAGTCTTGCATTGGCTGTAAACAACTCTCTGGCATGAATTAAGTAACACAGTGAATTAGCTATTAACAACTCTCTGATCTCTGTGTAAGAACATAGTGAATTACCTAGTCTTGCCTTGGCTGTAAACAACTCTCTGACCTGTGTAAACTATCACAGTGAATCACCTAGTCTTGTTTTTGGCTGTTAAAAACAACCGTCTGATTTTTAAGAAATAACACAGAGGATCGCTCAGTCTTGCTTGGCTGTTAACAACTCTGAGCTGTGTGAAAGGACATAATTCATTTTTTTCTGTCTTGCCCTGGCTGTAAACATCTTCTCTGATCTGTCTTAAGTAACGCAGTGTCTCATTCTCCGGTGCCTTGGTTGTAAACAGCTATCTGATTTGTATAAAGTAACACAGTTCACTGGCAATCTTGCCTTGGCTGATAACAACTCTCTGATCTGTGAAAAGCAACACAGGGAATCGGTCAGCTTTGCCTTAGCTGTAAACAGCTGTCTGATCTGTATAAAGTAGCACAGTGACCCCTTCTCTTGTGCCTTGGCTTGTAAATAGCTCCCTGATTTGTAGCTCTCTGGTATGTGTGAAGTAACATGGTTAACTGCTCAGACTTGCCTTGGTTGAAATCGAATCTCTGATCTGTGTGAAGTAACACAGAGAATTGCTCAGACTTGCCTAAACAACTCTCTTGAGCTATGTGAAAGAACAGAGCAAATTGCTCAGACTTGTCTTGGCTGTGAAAAAAAGACTCTCTGTTCCATGTGAACATGTGCACAGTGACTTGCTCAGTCTTGCCTTAGCTGTAAACAGCTCTCTGATCTGTAAGAAGGAGCATTGTAAATTGCCCAATGTTGCCTTCACTGTAAACAACTTTCTGAGTAACACAGTGAATTGCTCCCTCTTGTCATCGCTGTAAATAACTCTCTGATTTTGTTTTTAAGTGAATGGCTCAGCCGTTTTGTGGTTGTAAACAACTCTCTGATCTGTGTTAAGTAACACAGTGAATAGGTCACATATTTACTATACACAACTCTCTGATCTGTGTTAAGTAACACAGTGAATAGGTCACATATTTACTATACACAACTCTCTGATCTGTGTGAAGTAACACAGTGAATTGGTCACACATTTACTATACACAACTCTCTGATCTGTGTGAAGTAACACAGTGAAATGGTCACACATTTACTATAAAAATCTCTCTGATATTCGTGAAGTAACACAGTGAAATGGTCACATATTTACTATACACAACTCGCTGATCTGTGTGAAGTAACACATTGAATGGCTCGGTTATATCTTCTATAAAAATCCTCTGATATTCGGAAGTAACACAGTGAAATGGTCACTTTTACTTAACACAACTCGCTGATCTGTGTGAAGTAACAATGAATCGCTCTGTTTTATCTTGGCTTAAACAAGACGACTAATGATTGTTTTAGAAAAAACACAAAGTAACGCCCATCTTGCTTTTGCTGTAACATCCTTGATCATGTGTGAAAAAACAATGAAATCGTGCACAGTCATCCCCGGATGTAAACAAGACAGAAAATAACTGGATTTGTTTTTTCAAAGTATAAAAAAACATAATTTAAGGCTATGGAAGCCTATAATTCTAACACTCATCCCCACACTGGCAACAGGTACATTACAAAAGCTAAAACAAGAGCGAAAATAAAAAAACAATCCGATAAACAGATGGCAAAAAACAAGTCAGAATACCCCGAAAACTCCAGAAGAAGAAAAAAAAACAAGCTTTAGATACCAAAGTTTTAGAATAGGTATGTTTACGCTATTAATGTTGTGAATATAACCATGGCATCTCACGCATGCACACACACACACACACAAACGCGCGCGTGAACGAACACACACATGCACACACACGCACACACACACACACACACACACATACCCCCCCCAACACACACATAGAGTACCCACGGGCACATACCCTTCAAAAATGCTAAAGATTCCCTCTAAAATGCGGGCTGTGCTATCATTTCACGGGTCAGCTTTAAAAAAAACACCAAACACACACGGATAAAACGAACTTTGCGCTCACGATTAGGCTTGTCACGCGCAACAGCTATTATCATCGTCGCGTGGGTTATCGGCCCTTGCATGAACATGGCTAGCTTCCTTTCCCTTTGGTGATGTCAGGCATTAGGTTGAAGATAAAAGTTTGTCCCAACATGGGCCTCGCCTCAGGCAGGCTAGGATGACAGCATCGCCCAGAGAGTAGCAAGGGTTAGGAGCCAAGAGGGATTAGTGACCATGTACTCGTTAGGTCTTAGAACAAAGTATAGCTCATTTGTTGTTTGTACTCTCTCCGTCTTTGTGTCTGTCTCTGTCTCTGTCTGTCTGTCTATCTCTATCTCTCCTTCTCTCTATCCATCTCTCTCTCTCTCTCTCTCTCTCCTCTCTCTCTCTCTCTCTCTCTCTCTCTCTGGTGATGATGATGGTGGTGATGGCGGCGATGATGATAGTGGTGATGTTTATTGTGATTATTATGATTTGCTTTGTTTATATAGTTGTCTGTTTTACTTACCTTTATCTTCTTCTCTTTTTTTGGATGGCTGGATGTAAAAAAAACATTGTGCTTATTCTATTACCCTCAGAAAATAAAATGTTGTTATTGCTATTGTTATCCTCTCTCTCTCTCTCACGCACACACACACTTATATACCATCATATATATATATATATATATATATATATATATATATATATATATATATATATATATATATATATATATATATAAAACATCCTTTGAATAAAACTATGAACCTAGGTTCCGAGCGCAAACGCATGCAGAACATCTTACACACACGTTAAAACATTATTACTTTTCATTATCTGTTTTCAATGCCACTGAAGTAGACCTTGTGCCCTTCAGAGGTACATATTTCTCCAAAGACTTTGTTCATCATCTCTCACTCACAGGAAGAATGCTGCATAAGTGGTGTTTTCTTAACATTTCATATGTCAGATCTTCCACTTGTCTCGGTGCTCTCGGTGATCTCACCTTCCAGGTGCCAATAATGCTATTGGTTCTGACACGTTACCGTTTATGTCCATTATGTCCATTCTTTGTCACCTCCATTCTGATGGTCAGCAACGGAAAACGAGGTTGTTTTTTTATATTCCGGGGACAACCAAGCCCGTATGGATTACGTAGGAGATATTTTCCCCCGGAGTTAACGTCATGTGCTGACTCCACTCTCCCCAAAAGTCCTTGGATGAGACTATAAACCGAGGCCCCGTGTGCGAACACACGCAGAACTTCTTGCTCACACGATAAATCCTGTTCCGCTTTTCGTAAGAGTAGGCCATTGTTTGCCAGTGGGAACAGATGACAGACTTGACAAAACCGCATACACACGGGGACTGGATGTAAAAAAAAAAGCACATGAGTGCTTATTCCATGAATCTCGATATAAAAAGAATTTTAAAAAATATTTTTTAAAAAAATAGTGGCTGTCATCTTCATAAGGAGTGTCTTGGACAATGTCACACGGCGGAGCCCATCCCTCTCCCTACCAGACCTCAGTCAATATCCTCCATCTAGATGGCTCGCATTGGTCTCATCATGCAGCCGTAGAGTTTCTTAAAGAACTCCATCTGCCTTGGCCGGTATCCTTTATACATTTTATATTTATTCTTTTATATCAAGGATAATGGAATAAGCACTCATGTGCTTATTTACATCCAGTCCCCGTGTGTATGCAGTTTTGTAAATTTTGTCATCTGTTTCCAACGGCATACTCTTCCGCAAAGCGGAACATGATTTTACGTGTGCGCAAGATGTTCTGCATGCGTTCGAACACGGGGCCTTGGTTTATAGTCTCATCCGAAGGACTTTGACATTTAGATCGAATTTTTTGGTCAAACTGAGAAGAAAAGGGCGAGGCTGGGAATCGAACCCAGAACCTCACGGTTAACTTGTTGGCAGGCGAACGTCTTAACCATCCTGCCACCTTCCCTCCTTCATGGAGGTCATTCACCCAGTGATGACATGTTAACATCACCCCCTCAGGTGGTTTAGCACGCCTGCTGAGGCAAAGTTCAGAGGTATGTGGTGTCACTTGGAGCCAGCACGTGAAAGATGTAGGAGATGGCTGAAGGAGGACCAGTGATGCCCGTCCGTCCACTCTACCAGGTAAAGTGCAGCAACAGCCAGACATCAAAGGTACCACCTGAACCAGAGTCCCATACACCCCACTTGGTATGTTGCTTCCATCAAAAATATGATGAATCTTGTGGCCTGTACCAAGCAAACTCTCTGAAACGTAACAGCTGTATATGGAACTGCAGCATTTTGTTTGTGGACTTTAGAAAGGCCTTCAAACGAACAGAATGTGCCTGAGAGAGAGAGAGAGAGAGAGAGAGAGAGAAGAGAGAGAGAGAGAGAGAGAGAGAGAGAGAGAGAGAGAGATGTATTGCTTAGCAACAAACTTCATCAGACTTAAGAAATGCTGACTGACAACAATCTTATCATACAGTCAGAACGGTTTTCAGTTGGGGGGGGGGGGGGGGGGTGTGCGGTTGGAGGGGGGGGGGGGTGGTGGTTGTCACGTGAGATAACCATCATTGCTGTCATGAGTGTTTTATCACTCTTTAAATGGACACTGCACCAGTGTGTTGTCTCCCCTTGATCAGCAGATTTTCTTTTTTGTGTGATCTCTTTGTTGATGTCTATCTGTCTGCCTGTTTGTTTGTCTCCCTGCATGTGTGTCTGTCTGTCTGTCGGTTGGTCTGTCTGACAAAGAGAGAGAAATAGAGAGAGAGAGAGAGAGAGAGAGAGAGAGAGAGAGAGAGAGAGAGAGAGAGAGAGGAGGAGGAGGAGGAGGAGGAGAACAAGAACAAGAACAAGAACAAGAAAAACAAGTTGAAGAAGAGAGTTGTTAACTGCATTTCAGCCTGTGGCTACAATACGTGCAATCATATGCAGAGATGAACTATAAAGCCATACTGCCATCACACAGGCCTTAACGCGCTTCCATATGTACACAAACAACAGCAGGTCAGACTGTTCTCCTTTATCCACTCCCAAGTGTGAGAATGAAATATATTGCTCATTATCATAATTTTAATATTGTATTTGATCATTTAAAGTTGCTTGGTTGTTTTTTTCTTGCCTATGCAACTGTGTCAGTGTCCACCATAAAGGTACAAAGTCGGGTATGATGTCAAAATCACCACACGAGTGCATGCGTTCCTACCCGGCATGAAATGGCCTACTCTTCCGAAATGCAGAACATATTTTAACATATACGCAAAATGTTCTGCATGTGTTGGAACCCAAGGTCTCGATTTATATTCTCAACATGGATTTTGGGGGATGTGAGATTGATATTGATGTTAACTTCAGAGAAATGATCCTTCAAACAGATGCCTTGGTGGTGGCTCAAACCTGGCCATCAGATCACAAGTCCAACACTGTAACCACTTTGATATCCCTTGCCCCTTCTTCCTGGTGAAGTATTCCAAACCATCCTTATATGCAAACCTCCCACCCAGTATATAATACAATCTCAAAGCGATACCCAGATATCAAATAGAACACATACACTGGCACCCCTAAGGGTGTGTAAATGGTGGGATGCTTAAGAGTAACTACATCTAGCAGATGAGTTTTTCCCCTAGTCTTCATTTGTGCAAGTGAAACCATAGGTCCAGACCAAGCCCAATGTATCACAGCACTCCACAAATATACACAAGAGTACCAAAAGGTATTGACTGGTTTGCAAATAAATAGATTGGAATTGAATGCACATAGGTAAAGGTAAAGGAGTCCCATAACCTATAAGGTCGTAGGGGAGCGAGGCATCAGAGACCTCACTTCTCTAGGGCCAGCATATTGAGGGCGGCGCCCATCTCCTCTCCCTCGCTGCTTTACATTCCCTGACCCTAAAGAGGGCAGGTACCCATTTACAGCTGGGTGAACTGGGGGAACTGTGTGTTCTTCAGTTTAACGTCTATTCACATTTAGTGATTTTCACTTGGGGGAACTGTACTGAAGCCAAGGTGTGCAAACGGTCACCCATCCAACTGGTAACCATGCTTGACGTTGCTTAACTTGGCTGGGGGAAAGCGAGTGCTCCGACCGCTGAGCTATTCCGTCCCCCTCAAATTTTGCAAATAAATAGCATGGAATTGAATGCACATACAAACATCAAATACAACCAACAAAATCACTGACTGATCTGCACTTGAATCTTAGGGAAACGAATAAGCAAACAAAAAAACAAAAAAGAATCAAGAAATTGACCACCATCATCAAATCCTGGCAGTACACTTATAGCAGAGTGCTTCCATGGCGCAGACTTGCAGAGAAACTTACCCAGACAAACCGGCCAGCAATGTAGTGTACAACACGAGTTGACCCAGTCAGTTACAACAATCCATAGACTTGAACCAGTAACTCATAACATGTGCATCATAAAATCCCCAAAACCCAGCTGGTCCCCTGCTCACCACCTCTTTTGTCTGTTTCTCAAAGGAATCCAACAGATTGTTTTGCTCCACATCCCTCAGTGAGCCTTGACCACTGACCTGTCACTAACCTGGTTACACCACTCACACCCTGGGGCTTGGGGGGGGGACAAAGGGTGGGGTGGGAGGAGGGGCGTGAGCAGATCAGGAAAGGGAAGAGGGTGGGGTGGGGTGTGGTGAGGTGAGAATGGTGGAGGAAGGGGTTATGGTGAAAGGCAAAAAGGGGAGGGAGGATGGGCGGGTGAACTTCCTTGCCAAGTCCTGTGTAGCCCTTGATTTCATTTGTTGGCCAATGCTCTGTCTTCATTGGTTCAGAGACATGAGGGTTTTATTGACATAGATGAATTGGGGTGTGAGAGAGAGAGGATGTTTATTGTACCCAGGCCCTTATACATATTCAAGGGGGTAAGAACAAGGTTGTTTTAAGGAATCTGGCTTTGGTTTGATCTCATATTATGTGCGGTTGATGTGAAATTTCCCCACAATGCAGTGCCTGTCCTGGATTGACCCCTTATGGTTGGCCAGGGGCGTTGCTACAAGGAACGACAGTAGAGTTGGTTTTATACCCTGTTTTAATCTGTATATAGCTGCACAGTTTTAATCTGAGATTTAAAAAGTTGATGAGGCGACAGCCCTGATATGGCCTCCGTGGTCGGCAGGGCTATAAACAACAGGCTGGATTGGATTGTGTTTGAGTGAGGGGTGTTTTACAGGAGACATAGTTAGCAATAACGTCAAATGCAAAACATAATTCAAACCACTGGATACTATGTATTAAAGAAAGGGACAATCATGATATAATAAATGATTACAAATGATCTTGTTGATAGACAGAGATATATCCATATGAATCAAGAGAGAGACAGAAAGAGACAGACAGATAGAGACAGACAGACAGACAGACATGGTAGAGGGCAGAAGGACAGTTATAAACAGAGAGAAGGTGAGATAAGAGAGACTACTTGCTACTGAGCTAGCCTGATGTATTCTGGCTCACTCCTGTCTCCAGAGACATAGATAATGTATAGCCTGTTTCCCCTTTCAGACGTCTGCAGGGTATCGTCAATTCTGGATATCCTTCTGTCCTCCCTGCTGTTTCTGCTGTACACTGAGAGTCATGTCAGGTACTGACCGATTATTGTTGTTATTATTATTATTATTATTATTATTATTATTGAGGTGGAAGTTTGCTTTCATTGTTAGCCTTTGTGACCAAATATTGTCATTGATAGATCATTATAAAGATCACAATCTCTTTCTCTTTATCTCTCTATCTCTTACCGTCCCTCCCTCTCCCTCTCTCCCTCCCTCCCCCATACAAGACAGAGGCAAGCATATATATATATATATATATATATATATATATCTAAGAGAGAGAGAGAGATAAGTACACATAACTCTACTACCCCCAAAAACTCTTGAGCTGTGGCTATAAACCCTGGACTGTAAAGCATTAAAAGTAGCAAATATGACAGCAAGAAAAACAAAAAATTTACACTCAAAGAGTGACAAAAAGAACCTTAATTTTATGGACACACAGTATTTTAAAAAATATATCACTTCTGAAAACAAAGAAGTTAAAACAAACAAACAAACAAGCAAAAACCAAATGGAAAGCAATAGCCAAACTACCCCCCCCCCCCCCCCACCCCCTTTCCCCTGAAATCTAAAATCACAAGCTTGAAACAAAATCTGCATAGTCACCCATCTTTACTTTTAAGAATATCAAGTTTCTTTATTGAATTAGGCATAAGTCTGAGTAAATTACACACACACACACACACACACACGTTTTCGTCTAATATCACTTTAAGTGAACAGACGTAAAAATTGAAGCACACACACACTCACACATCTGTCTGTCTCTTGTCTACTGACTGTTATAGAATAAAGCTTATCAGTGTCCTCAGCTTGATACTATTCATGCTGCTCTGGACTATGTTCAGCCACCTCGTAATCTGTATTCAGTGACACTGTAATTTCCACAGGGCTGTCTGGTCATCAATGTCCACCCTGTGACTTGTACCCCAGAAAAGCCGCTAAGGTTTGGGCTGGTGGTCACCAAAGTCAATGTCCTCTGTGGGAAATGGAAAGACGTGTGTGTTGCAGCTTCTCTCAGTCTGGTGACAATCCCTGATAACATAATTTGTAAAACTCTTGCTGCTGGACTCTTTGGGGCGTGTGTGTGTGTGTGTGTGTGTGTGTGTGTGCACGCGCGCTCATTTGTGTGTGGGTGTGTGTTTATGTGTGTGTGTGGGGGGGTGTTTTTACGGAGTGTCCAAATTATAGAATGTAATAAGGTAACCTCAAGTCTGTTCTATGTCTCTGTCAACCAATGTCCCTGTTTTTGCGAATGTTAATCAAGCAATCTGTTTTCTCTCACAATTTGTACCCTTTTTTCCTTTTCTTTTTGTCTCATGTCCTATTTCTGGCTGCTGTATATATATTGTTTTTGCTCTGCTTACTGTCTGTCCGTGTGTCTGCCTATCTGTCTATCTATCTATCTATCTGTTTGTCTGTCTGTCTATATGTCTATCTATCTATCTGTCTCTCTCTATATATATCACCCCCCCCCCTCTCTCTCTCTCTGTGTGAATATCTTGCGCACGCAGAACATCCTGCGCACGCGTTAGAACCTGTTCCGCTTCTCAGAAGAGTAGGCTAATGTGTGCCCGTGTGAACAGATGACAAAATGTACAAAACTGCATACACACGCGGACTGGATATAAACAAAAAGCGCACGGACGCCTATCCCATTATGCTCAAAATTAAAGACTAAATAAAATAATATATCACTCTTCTCCTCCCTTTCTGTTTTTCAATTTACAGAGGTTTATAACTGAAATAAAAATGGTGGTGGTGTTGGTGTTCATTCTTTAAAAGATTTGTCAGACATACTACTTTCAAGGATTTCTCTTACTCAGTATCTACCTTTAGCGATGAATCGCACTTCACAGACCAACTCTTCATGTGTTTTTCTTTCACCCCCACTCTCCATCCATCACCCTGTACTGACATCCTCCTTTTTTTGGTTTTGCTGTAAACATGCACCGATCTGCACCCCAAAAATGCCCCCAAGCTCTCCCAGGGAAGAGTGTAGAAACGTAAGTGCATTCGAGAATCTTCAATAGCGTTTTTATTACAGAGGCCTCTAAGGAAATCCTATCCTTCCTGTTACATTCCTCTCATGAACACTTGCCACTAGCCCTACCGTAAACTTCAGATGCCTGAGCTAAGTGATCCCAAAGAGTTCAGCAGCCCGATGCTTCTGAAGGCATTGCAGGGCTCAGTGACATTTGTCGAGAAACCAATGATGTTTACTGCCTGGCTGACAGATAGAGTCATTGTGAGGTCAGGATCAAAACACGTTAAGAGAGAGAGAGAGAGAGAGAGAGAGAGAGAGAGAGAGAGAGGAGAGAGAGAGACAGACAGACAGACAGACAGAGAGAGAGAGAGAGGGGGGGGGAGGACAGACAGACAGACAGACAGAGAAGGAGAGATTTCCTGTAAAAAGGAAATAGAAGGCACTTGCTTTCCTGTTATAATTTAATGTTCTCTTCCTTTTGATAAAAAAAAAATCAGTGAAGTTCAATACTTTTTCGTCTTCTCTTCGGTATTTGAAATAATTTATTTTCAAAACAGCAATAGCTGAGTTTTTGTAACGAAACATTATGTTTTGCTGTTTGCACATTCGTAATACTTGTCTGTCTACAGGCTACACATCACAGTTAATGTTTTGGCTCAGATTACAGAAAACTCTTTAATACAGTCGAATTAAGAAACAACGTTTGCAAGTGAATTAGCTATAAATAACATTGCCACTCAGGCATTCACACAAATTTGAAGTAAAAAATTGTTTCTATCAGTATTAGCCTCTTTGTAAAATAAAAAACCAACACCATCTTTTATGAACAGGGTCTTTAGCATAGAATCCCAATAAACCAAAATGTCATGAATATATCATTTTCTTACATTTACTGGACGTTTCACTGCCATCTAAATGACACAAACAAGCACACACAAAATTCTTTCCTGATCTCAGGATTCTTTCAAATTGAATGAAACTATCAGATTATGCAAAGACAAACATTCCTTCCTGATCTCAAGATGTTGGTTTTTTTCCCAAATTCAATGAAATGTATAAGGTTATGCAAAGACTTATCTAAGTGACACTTCATTTACAATCCTGCTTAACCTTTACAACTTAGCAGCAAATTTGGAATACAGCATTCCTATTGCTTCCAACACCACATGACTACACGACTTCAGCTTCCTATACCAGGGCTTTCTTCTTCTGCTACCATATTTGCATACAAGCCTGAACCAATTCAAATCAAATCTCACACTCCCTGATGTGGTTTTTACCACTTGGACAGATAAAAGCCTCTAAAACAGTAAACGAAGTTTGGTGTTTTCTCATCTCCCTGAAGCAGAGTGGAAACACATGTGGTTGGATTATTTGGAGTGGGGCCTGAGTACAAAGCTCTTTGCCATGTGGTGTTTGGCTTTGGGGACGATTTCTGAGTCAATTTGTAGAGAGGGTGGCGAAAGTGGTTCCTGTGTCCATGTATAGCGTGACTGAATCACAACGACCATATCTAGGCTGTTTCACGAGAATGGTTGAATTGTTGGTGTGGTGTGTTGTGCATGCAATATGCTAACCAGTACTATTTCCTCCCAGGGAAAAAAAAAGCAAAACTATTAACAGTTTGCCCTGAGCCAGAATTGGCATCAGGAGAGGGAGGAGAGGAGGAGAGGAAGTTGCCTGTTAATGGCATGGACTCATAATAGGTGAAAAATGGTCTCTTCTAGTTCTGCCTGTTGGTGTTTCTTTTGGTTTGCTTTAAGTCTTAAGGTAGATAGATAGATAGATAGATAGATAGAGAGAGAGAGAGAGAGATAGAGAGAGAGAGAGAGAGATCGATGGATGGATGGATGGATGGATGAATACTTTTCATATTTGTTATTGTTAAATTTATTATGCCATTACTTATAACTATCAACATAGTTTCTTTATTGTTTGCGATGTTAATGGCTTTTTTCTTTATTTATTTTTGGTAGTGGGTTGCTTTGTTTGTTTGTTTTTTATTTGGGCGTGGTGGGCGGGGGTGATAATGGAAAAGATGGGTAGGCTCTTGAGGGCATGGTGTAAAGAAGCTATAAGCTTATTCATTTGCCATAAATATTTTTTCTTTATTTCCCCCTTCTCTCTCTCTCTCTCTCTCTCTCTCTCTCTCTCTCTCTCTCTCTCTCTCTCTCTTCTCTCTCTCTCTCTCTCTCAATCTCTTTCTCCCCTTTATTTTACTGTCTGTGTCTGTCTGTATTAGTTTTCCCTGTCTCTGTCTCTGCCTCTCTCTTTTTTATCTCTCTCTCTCTGTCTCCCTCTCTCTCTGTCTCCTTTATTTTTCTCTCTCTCTTTCTGTGTCTGTCTGTATTATTTTTCTCTGTCTCTCTTTTCCCTATCTCTGTCTCTCTCCCCTCTCTCCTCTCTCTCTCTCTCTCTCTCTCTCTCTCTCTCTCTCTCTCTCCTCTCTCCTCCCCCCCCCTCTCCCCGCAGCTTTTCCTTCACCCTATATCTCCTTCTCTCTCACTCTCAATCCCTCTTTTTCTCCTCCTCTTCTTTCTTCCATCTGTTGCATCGGCCAAGTTCGATATCTGTTGCGTGCAAGTCTGTTCTACGTTCCCCCTTCCTAAAGCTGCTGCTGCTGCATTTAAAGCACCCAGCCTGTGATCTGACTGCAAATGAGGAACACAAATTCATGTCTTCACTTGCCGTCCTATTCCGGTGAGAGGGCAGGGTCCCTTGAGTTAGCGCCAGTCATTTCCTTCTATGTCCTTTTGTTGGAGGAAAATATAAACCGCGTTCTCGATTTCAAAGCGCATAGAGAACACTTTGCGCAATGTTGATTAATAGTAGCTTCAGGGGTGGGTTTTTTTCGTGAGAGTAGGCCCGCTATGGTTGATAGCAAGGATCACACAGACATCCCCAGCGTAAACATTGCTGTCTTATTGTTTAGTAAAATAGTAGTGTGTGTGGGGGGGGGGGAGGGACGAGTGCATGTGACCAGTTACAAATTCTCTGTTAATTAAGAATATATTTTTGAAGCTTTGAGTGATAAGAAAAAATAAATAATATTATAAACAGTAATATCTTTCAATGGCAGCATTTTAGGCATTTTTGAGTAAGGTGTGTGTATATGTGTGTGTGTGTGTGTGTGTGTGTGTGTGTTGTGTCTATGTGTCTGTGTGTCTGTGTGTGTGAAAGCAGAAGAATAAAGTTATACGTGCAAGTCAAAATAATTTTAGACCAAATGTCAGCGCACCAATAAACAAATAATGCAGCTGAATAATAATAATTGAAACGTAATCCACAATAAAACGTATTAGATTTTCAGTTAACGTGAGGAGGTTTAAGGTAACATATACAGTGCTTCTCTTAATAGGCACCTCAGGGCAAAGTAAGGTAAAGATGTCCCATGTCCTATAAGGTCGTAGGGGAGCGAGGCGTCAGAGACCTCACTACTCTAGGGGCCAGCATATTGAGGGCTGCGGCCATCTCCTCTCCCTCGCTGCTTTATTCCCTGACCCTAAAGAGACAGGTACACATTTACGGCTGGGTGAACTGTACTGAAGCCAAGGCGTGCAAACGGTCACCCATCCAACTGGTAACCACGCTCGACGCTGCTTAACTTGGCTGGGGGAAAGCGAGTGCTCCTACCACTGAGCTACCCCGTCCCCACCTTGGGGTACTCCTGTATTTATATGCTCTTCGTTTATGTTGTTGATGTTGAGTGTTCTCCAGCTTTTTATTCTAGGGGGTCATACGGAATATGCTTGCTCTCTCTCTCTCTCTCTCTCTCTCTCTCTCTCTCTCTCTCTCTCTCTCTCTCTCTCTCTCTCTCATCATACCTAGGAATTACTGAGAGATTACTCACTGCATGACAAGCGAGGTTGTATAACTGCTTTTCAATACATCGCTATCTATGCAGCCATATTCTGACTTGGGATGATGTGTCGTCCTTTATTGCACAATACAGGTCGCTATGCTAACAGCCTGTCATAAGAAGAAGACAACATCTGCATACAAATTGTAGAGCCTAACAACATTTTGATATAGGTCTTGGGCAGTTTTCTTGGCATCAATGCCTGACAAAGCCGCGACTTGGGTTTGTATCCCGTTTCAAAATGAATGGAAATTGCTCTGTCTTAACTAACACGAAATGCTATTAACCTTTACCTACCAACAGATTTGACAGCAGGACCCATATTGTGACTGGTCTCTATATATCTGAATATTTCTAGCGCAAGTTACGGCGAATTGGAAATGTAAAAAAAAAAGCGTGGATGCCAATTTGATTGCATATCAATACAATATTCCGAGCAAGCCTCGATTTAATAAAATGTGTGTTTCTGTGTGGATATCTGTGGATGCAATTTTAGGTTGTCAACGTTTTTTCTTTCGATTTCTTTTTCTGTGGTTTTTTTTTCTTTTTTCTTCTGTTTGATGAAAACCAGTTGTACAAGAAAGTTGTGCGTGTCCTGTTTCATTTGGCCGAGGCCTGTTTCACAAGATGAATTTGCGATGTGTGTTATTTACCGGGCAATACTGCATACCCGGCTCTCTGCTGTCTTTAAAGTTGTGTTCTCTGTCTTACTGGCTATCACTGTGTCTGTCTTCCTTTCTTTCTCTGTCATTGAATCTTGATATGCCTGTTTATCCTTCTGTCTGTTTTTACATCAAGGATAATGGAAAAAGCAATTATGTGCTTTTTTACATCAAGTCCCCGTGTGTATGCGGTTTTGTAAATTTTGTCATCTGTTCCCACTGGCACACAATGGCCTACTCTTACGAAAAGCGGAACAGGATTTTAACGTGTGCGCAAGATGTTCTGCGTGCATTCGTACACGGGACCACGGTTTATAGTCTCATCCGAAGGACTTTTATGGAAAGTGGAGTCTGCACTGATGTTAATTCAAGGGGAAAATATCCCCCTTGAACGGGAATCGAACCTCTGTCTAGATGTATGTATGTTTGTGTGTCCGTCTTTGTGTCTGTGTGTCTGTCGGACAGTATGTATGTATGCATGTATGCATGTATGTATGTATGTATGTATGTATGTATGTATGTATGTTCGTATGTATATATGTATGTATGTATGTATGTATGTATGTATGTGTGTATGTTTATATTTTATGTATGTATGCTATGTTCTGTATCTGATGTCTGTCCTGTGTCTATGTCAGTGTGTTGCAAGCATTATGTAGTAGTTCCTGTGCTGTTTTTGTATGATGCGGATGTTGTGTATGACTATGTGACATTATGTTTGCTGTTAGAAAAGTAAATCTGTATTGTTGTTCATGTTTTGGTATAGTTTATTATGTGCATTATTACTTATGACATTTATCAACATGAGTTATGTATGGTTTTTTTTTTGTTGTCTCTTTTTAGTATGGATGAATGGATTTAAGCGTTGCTAACAAGTACCGTTGAGGTTGTTTCATTTATATGCCTGTTTCTGTCCGTTTGTGCCCCAGCTGAATTCAAGTTTGGATGATGCACGTGCTGTGTGCGAAGAGCAGAACTTGTCGGTTCAATGTCCCTTTTGGAGCACCTTTGTTGCCGTTAGAAAAGATACCATATCCCGCCTCCATCTGTTGCATCTTTTTGGGTCAATACCAGTTTCCCGTAACACCTTGCCATTCATTTACTATCATGGCATTTTATCACACACCTTGAGGTGTGTGGGGTTTTTTTTGTTGGTTTTGTTCTCTCTATTTAAGGAGGGTGGAAGGAAGGTGGCAGGATGGTTAAGACGTTTGCCTGCCAACAAGTCAACCGTGAGGTTGTGGGTTCGATTTTCAGCCTCGCCCTTTCTTCCCAGTTTGACCCCAAAAAATCGAACTGAATGTCAAAGTCCTTCGGATGAGACTATAAACCGAGGCCCCGTGTGCGAACGCATGCAGAACATCTCGCTCACGCGTTAAATCCTGTTCCGCTTTTCGAAAGAGTAGGCCATTGTGTGCAAGTGGGGAACGGATGACAAAATTTGCGAAACCGCATACACACGAGAACTTGATGTAAAAGAGCAACTGAGTGCTTATTGCATTGTCCTCGATATAAAAGAATAAAAGGGTAAAAGAAAAAGAGTGAACATAAAGCCTGGGATTTGTCTGTTCATTGTGACTTACATTGCCTTCTTCACGTGTATTTTCTTTGCTTTCTACTTAAGGAACGAAGCATACCCCTTCGGATGAGTTTGCTCATTGTGATTTAGCTTCGTTTTTCATATCTGTCTTTTGTTCTCTAATATCTGTCTGCTGTCTTTGTCTGCTACATCCTTTATTATAGGCGTTTATACATTATCAGATACACATAGAGAGTAGTATAGCAGATATGATACAGACAGATTAGGGGATGAGAGAGAGCAGTTACATTCCATACTTGGGGAGGGGTGGAGTGGCGATAGCCTGCTGGTTAGAGTAATGCGCATTGCGCTCGTGATCTGCTGACCCGGGTTCGAATCTCGTTCAAGAAGATGTTTCCTCTGGGGTTAACATCAGAGCCGACTCCACTCCCCTCGCAAAAGTCCTTTGGATGAGACTATAAAGCAAGCTCCAGTGTGCAAACGCACGCAGAACAGCTTGCGCACACGTTAAAACCTGTTCCGCTTTTCGGAAGAGTAGGCCATTGTGTGCAAGTGGGGAACGGATGACAAAATTTACGAGACTGCATACACCGGGGACTGGATGTAAAAAAAACACCGCACGAGTGCTTTTTGCATTTTCCTCGAAATTAAAGAATAAATAATAAGATAAATTAAAAATATGTATATTTATATGTAAATAAAATATAGCCACCAGGTAGGTATATCATCTGTCAATAGCTCAACACCCAGAACATTAATTGGACGTAACATAACGACCATCCCCCTGTCACTCTCTAATCTGTCTCATTCCCCCCTAGACCCTGGACGTGTCTCTGCCTCCCGTCTGTTTTGATCAGTCCAGGCTTGTTTATGACGATGCCTCAGGAGACTCGCAATGCGTTTGCATGTGGACCAGACTGCACGAATGGGCATTGAGATTCTTGAGATGTAAAATTCGATACTGCTTTAGAATAAAGAACCTGGCAATAAGATATGGGTCGGTGTTGTTGGGTTTTTTTCTGTTTTTCAGTTTTTGTCTCATTCTGTCTGTTTGTGTTTTTCTCTGTGTGTCCGTGTGTGTGTCTGTCTGTTTGTGTCTCCCATTATGTCTGTCTGTCTTTCTATCTGTCTGTCTCTCTCATGTCGTGCGACTAGGTGGATAAAGGGGATTGCATTATGTCTGCATTTCTGTCTCTGTTCTGTTTGTTCCATACCATTTTAATTGTTTATATCATAATGTTTTGCTATACATTTCTGGAAGTTTAAAACTCATATGTTTGAATGAGGCAGTTGTATATATATATATATATATATATATATATATATATATATATATATATATATATATATATATATATATATATATATATCTCAGTCTGTCCCTCTCCCTGTCTGTCTGTCTGTATCTGTCTGTGCCTCTCTTTCTCTCGCTCTCTCTTTTACACACACACACACACACACACACACACACACACACACAATATATATATATATATATATATATATATATATTATATATATATATATATATATAATAGACTGATAATACTTTTTGCTTGGACAAATCAAATCGGCTCCTTTGGTTTTTCTTATACTTTTACTCCTGAAGTCGTTTGATTTTAAAAAAAAATAATGGACTGTGCAGTCTAGTTTGTGTATTAGTAGTGTATTCATAACGACCTTTGCCTAGTTAATTTATACAATATACATACATACATATATATATATATATATATATATATATATATATATATATATATATATATATATATATATATATTGTTAGTTCAGGATGCTTGGAGGTCGATCACCTTTTTATACAAAACAGCTTTCTTCCCTCAAGGAAAATAATGTCTCCACGCCAGATGTTACCCTGTGTTTAAACAGCTTGTACCCATTGTGAGCGTTCAGTAGTGCTCTAGATTCCTGTCACCCACTCTTCTGGATCTGTGTATCTGCCTTTCCCTCTGTGTGTCCCTGTCTTCTTCTCTGTCTCTCACTTGTTAGAACTTTTCATTGTTATTGGTTGCATGACTTGTGTAAGATTGCGTAGAGGTCAAGCGCTTTGATTTGTCTTTGCAAGATACAGCGCTAACTAAATGCCATATAGTAGTAGTAGGAGGAGGAGGAGGAGGAGGAATAGTAGTAGGAGTAGTAGTAGGAGGAGGAGGAGCAGCAGCAGCAGCAGCAACAGTAGCAGTAGCAACAGTAGTAGCAGCAGCAGTAGTAATAGTAGTAGTGGTGCTGGTGGTAGTAGTAGTAGTAGTAGTAGTAGTAGCAGCAGCAGCAGTAGTAGTAGTAGTAGTAGTTACTTTTATCAAGTGTTATTCAACCTATTTGCCGAATGGGTTGACAATAACATGACTTAATATGATTCAGTTGAACTCAATACGATTTAGATATTTATTATCCCACAGAGAAATTCATGAAGATAACAAGCCGTACATGAAAAGTAAATCGGAAAAGCATTTCCTTAAAGAAAAATTGAAAGCACAGTATACGAACATCATCACGTACACATTACAAGACAATATCAAGACAAAGACCATAACGCTATCATCTCAATAAACAGAGAAATTAAAATGGGCGACGAGACATGTACATAAAACCAGAAAATAAAAATAGTACAGAAAATAATAATACTGTAATTTAAAAATTCCGACAGGAGTTTTTCTGTCTCACTGTGCCTCCACATGTCAATGTCACATGACCTGTGTGGGCAATGCGAGTGAACTATTAAGCATTCAGTGTTCTATCTCTGTCTCTCTCTGTCTCTGTCTGTCTGTCTGTCTCTCTCTCTCTCTCTCTCTCTCTCTCTCTCTCTCTGTTTCTGTTTGTATTTCTGTCTCTGAATCTTTCTCTGTAACTCACTCTGTTTAACTTACTTTCTCGTCTCTGCCTCATCCTCTCTCTGTTCTGTTCCTGTCTCTGTCACTACCTGTTCTGGAACGTTTCGTACAACTTTAGCTTCAAGCAGAAAACTTTCCAGTTCATATAACTGTGTTAATCGGTACCTGACCTCTTTAAGGGACAGGCTGGGGAAGTAAGGCAGCAGGGGGAGGAAATGAACCCTACCTTATAATGCTGGCCCCAGGAAAGCTAAAAGCCAGGTAAAGTGTGTGTGTGTGTTCCAGAAATCTGGTCACTAAACAGACACAGTTTAGCTGTGACCTGTCTGCTGTGGATGTGTTTACCTTCCGTCTCTATCTGCTGAAATGAGCTGTGAACATTATTATGAATCATTAACGGCTTCCAGTGATGGTTTTATAGTGTCAATCATGAACATGTTTTTTTCCTGGGAGGGAACAGACTAAAGCTCCCCACACGAATCCCTGCTTCATAAACATAACAAGCATTTAGGTGTCTGCCCTACTTACAGCATGAAGCCATTGTAGAGAGGGCGGCCATTATGGAAAAGCCCGGATATGGGCGACGTCACGAACGACTTCCGGCCAGGCAGGGTCACGTTTTGTGTGAGCACTGCTCATGGGCCATACAGTGCTTGGTTAGGAAGTCTGAGCAGAGGTTAGGGTACGGTGGTAGGATGGAAGTAGAGATACAAACTTGGGCAGGTACAGGTGAAGAATGAACTATAGTGTGGGAAAAGGTGGTGATGTTAAGAATGTTCAATCCACAGAAGCTTGCGCCTTATTTTACAGGATGGAAGATAGTGGGTTCGAATCCCACACGTCATTGAGATTTTTCTTACTCCGGTCTGCACCTAACTAGAATGTGTTTGCTATTGGCCCATTGGCAAGATTGGAACCACATATATTTGAGTTCCATCCACTTGACGAATGCAATTTTGATAATGTTGCTTTTAGTACCAAACCAACACTGCAGGTGACTATATCAATCAGGCCCAAGTTGGCCCCCAAAAGAATGTAATATGATAGAAGTATAGAGTACAACCCTGCCCAGTGGTGTCAAAGCTGGTACACTTCAATAGCAACATCACTGCATCATCTTCATCACCATTGATGATCACGTAATACAAAACATGTCTCTGATTCGGGTAAACCCAGCTACTTGGGTCTCATGGTGGCTTGTTTTGCTTTCCCATACACTTCAGTGCCTGTGCTGAGTTTGTGTCAAAGCCTTCATGCTTGGAACCTAACAGGTGAAGCTTGCTCTAGGGACAATGAGGTGGTCACCACCCCAGGTAGCTGTTGCACTCAGTCTGGCTCTGCGACTTAACTATTTTTGTTATCAGAAGGGGCTCTTTAGGTGGTGTCCTGAGTATGTTAGTTGAGAAGATAAGCTACTAAACTTTACCGAAGAAACTGAATGACTAGATTAGATTGTTCTTATAAGAAACTACTCAGCATTAGTATTGCTATAAAAACATGAGGCTCTGAATTTATTTGTCTACTATATGATAAAGATAATTAAGATGAACGTATGTTGTTCTTTAATGTCCTGTTTGAATTGACCTGTGAGAGAAAAGGGGTGTCTATTAGTGTTTTTAGAGACCCAACTGTAGTCCAAGTCAATCTGCTACTTAAAATAAGAAGACAGATTGCAAAAAGAAATGACACCCTACCTGTACAAGGTTCTTCAGAAACGATCAACTATTATTGTATCATAATGTTTTACTATAATAGGCGTTCTTATTAATTTTGCTTTCTCTTGTTTCTCTCTGGTCATGGCTTGAACCCCTCCATGAGAGTCAATGGATTTATTTAGGAATAAATCATCCAAGTTCAAATAATTATGAATCTGAATCCTTGTGAGTGTGTGTGTGTGTGCGTGTGTCTGTGTGTGTGTGATGTAGGTGTGCGCGCGTGCGTTATGTGTGTTTGTGTGATAGAGAGACAGAGGGACGGAGACAGACAGACAGACAGACAGACAGACAAAGATTTGAATTGTTGGGAGCATGCTTAGGTAACTGGTATAAAAGTCTTATCTCACTGATTGTGTATGCGCAGTACGGTTTTGAGAGAGTAGATATTTCAACAGAGTCATAAAAATGGAAAGACCAAGGCATCGCGATCTATATTCTTGTGTGACCCACACACCGAAGCGCTTGTGATTATCTCCAATCTATTAGGCATAATGTTTACAGCCCAATCAGCATGTGCCATACATACATACATGCATGTAAATGCAAAAGATCTGTGCTAGTTTCTTATCCGATTTATTCCAGGTTGGTTTTTTACCCTGCCTGGAAAATATGATTCCATAGAGATGACCATTTGTAACCCCCTGCAGAAAACAGTATTGACAAAGAATGGCTCTAGCTGAACTTCACATGAATGATAATGAAAGTAAAGAAGAAGAACATATAGACTTTACTTTACGCTGGCTGCTGCGCGTGTTTTGATAACAGAACAAGCTAGGGTCAACGCTCTTTTCGAGCTGCACGGCATGGTTAGCTTTTTGTCTCCAAAAAGACACTTTGTGTTAATTGATTCCACGTGCTTAAACAGTTTGCTTTTACTCATTTGCGTGTCTTGTCTGTCTGTTTCTGTCTCCATTTGCCTGTCTCTGTCTCTCTGTCTCTCTGTCTTTGCTCCTCAGTCTGTTTCTTGGACTGAGAGGTCTGAACTAAGATGATCCTTAAAATATCCCCACCTTTAATTTACGCGACGCCGCTGGAATTCGAACCCATGACTTCATTGACGCATAGGATTGAAATTGAATTGTCGTAGCCACTCGGCTTTCTCGTCCATCGTGTCGGTAAATGAATAGCCTCATATTGGTCTTCTTGTGTTAGAAATCAGGGTCAAACAGTCAAGGCTACTCGCAAACTCTTTTATCTGAAATATGAGATTGTGTATGAAGAGCCTGTTCCTTTCTGTCTGTTCTCTTCTTTTCATAAAAGATTGTCCAAGATTCAGGGATAGCTCTGATCTTTTCCCCCATCCCCCACTCTCGTCACCCTCCTCATCTGAGATATGAAAACAAAAAAAGAATGCTGCTGAGGAAACTCAATTCTTGACTGATCAATACCAGACACCAATAACCAAAAAGACTGTGCTCTCGTGCTTGCCTGCGCGCGCGTGCGCGCGCGCGCGCGCGTGTGTGTGTGTGTGAGTGTGTGTGTGTGCGTAAGAGAGAGAGAGAGGAGAGAGAGAGAGAGAGAGAGAGAGAGAGAGAGAGAGAGAGAGAGAGAGAGAGAGAGAGAGAGAGAGAGATGCCTTTGCAATGTAGGGGAACAGAGCCACTTTTTTCAGTAACTGCGAATGATTCTTTTGTTGTCTCTGACTGACTGCCTATGGCATCTGCTTCCTTTTCTCTTTGTCTCTATTTCTATCTGTGTCTCTCTGTCTCTGTCGCTCTCTCGCCTCTCTCTCTCTCTCTCTCCCCTCTCTCTCTCTCTCTCTCTCTCTCTCTCTCTCTCTCTCTCTCTCTCTCTCTCTCTCTCTCTCTCTCTCTCTCTCTTCTCTCTGGTGCCATAATACTCCAGGGGCACACCCTCTGTCTTTGAGTGTTACATCTATTTCTCTCTCTCTCTCTCTCTCTCTCTCTCTCTCTCTCTCTCTCTCTCTCTCTCTCTCTCTCTCTCTCTCTCTCTCTCTCTCTCTCTCTCTCTCTCTACGGAAGCTTGCAGTCTACAAACTATCCCCTAGTACCATCACACTTATTTCATCATTCCTTTCTGACAGACTGCTAAAGGTATATATAGACAACACTTCTTCAAGTTTTCTTCTTAATAGCTTTGGTGTTCCACAAGGATCAGTGCTTGGTCCCTTGTTGTTTCTTCTGTATATAAATGACCTGCCACTGAGTATAAATGTAGAAAATGAACTATTTGCAGATGATACAACTCTTCATACTAGCCACAAAAACCCTCTCCATGTATGTCAAAGTTTACAAGAGAATATCAACATAGTTGTCAACTGGACACAAATGAACCACATGGCCCTTCATCCAGGTAAAACAAAATTCATGCTGTTATCAACAAGACAAAAACGTCAAAATCTTAACATAAACTTACCTTCTATTTATGTCAACAGTGTTAACATTGAAGAAGTTTCTAGTCACAAAATTTTTGGGGTAACCATCGATAATAATTTGTCTTGGTCTGTACATATACGTAATCTAACAAAGAAAATTTCCTCCAAAACCTACCAGTTAAAAAAGATCAAACACTTTCTGAATCTGCATGCGAGAAAAATATTTTTTTATTCATTTATTCAGTCTACTGTGGATTATGCATTTACATTGTGGGATTTAGCCAGTAATAACCTATTCAAACCATTAATCAGTATACACAAACGAGCTGTCAAAATAGTAATAGGTAAGTCATCTTCATTAATATTTTCCGATTACAAAACTGTCAACATCCTTCCTCTCAAAACAAGATTATTGTTTAATAAAGGTGTACTAATGCATAAAATTCTTCATGGTAGTGCCCCATCTTCCTTGAGCAGCATGTTCAGCGAAAACAACTTTCGACACTCACATAAAATTAATCTTCCTTTACCAGCTATTACTCTATTTAAATCAAGTCTAGTTTATAGTGGGAGCTGGTTTTGGAATAGGCTCCCAACCTTTCTAAAAAATGAAACAAAGTTTTCAAAATTTAAAAGTCTGTTCTATGATTTTCTGATGACTCATAAAAATGTCACACTGTTTTCACCGCAAATGTTTTGATCAAACCACTAGTAGTTTCAGTCACATAAGTTGTCTCCCCGGATGGTATAGTTAGTTTTGTTAGTATGCATTCCTATTAATTTTGTGTGTTTTCCATCATTTCTATGTATATCTTAACTCTCTCTCTCTCTCTCTCTCTCTCTCTCTCTCTCTCTCTCTCTCTCTCTCCTCTCTTTGATGTATTCTATATATTACTTGCTTTTCAGTGTGTGTGTGTGCGTGTGTGTGTGTGTGTGTGTGTGTTGTGCGCGCGCGCGTGCGCGCACACATATGTGTGTGCATTGTTTTCTATGCAATTCTGTCATTATGCACATTTTTCCTTATTATTTATCTCTTCTTTTTTTTCCGAGGGCTGGATGTAAAAAAGCAATGTAATGCTTAATCTATTACCCTCTGAAAAATAAAAATTGTTCAACATTGTTCTCCAGAAAGAGCCAATATTTTACAGGAAGAATTCTGCAAGGTCTGAAAGCAATATGCATGTTGAACTGTTCAATCAAAAAAGGTCCCAGGGTTTGAACCAGAAACTCTCAAAGACCTGGATCACCAGGAGCAGAAGCCTAAATGACACACCAAGTGCCGCCGCCTCTTACGTTTGTTTCTCAAAGGAATCCAACAGATTGTTTTGCTCCACATCCCTCAGTGAGCCTTGACCACTGACCTGTCACTAACCTGGTTACACCACTCACACCCTGGGGCTTGGGGGACAAAGGGTAGGGTGGGAGGGGGTGAGCAGATCAGGAAAGGGAAGATGGTGGTGTGAGGGTGGGGTTGAGGTGAGAAGGGTGGAAGAGTGGTGAAAGGCAAAGAGGGAAGGGAGGGAGGATGGAGGGTGAGCTTTCTTGTCCAGTCCTGTGTAGCTCCTGATTTCATTTGTTGGCCATCCCTCTGTCTTCATTGGTTCAGAGAACAGATGGTAGGATTGACATGGATGAATTGGTCTGTGTGCGTGTGTTTGTGTGTGTGTGTGTGTGCATGCATATGTGCGTATATATGCACATATGTGTGTGCGCATGTGTGTGTCTCTATATGCATATATGCATGTGTGATCATGTGGTTGCATGTGTGTGTGCGCGTTTAAATATTTTTTAACACATATCCACATGTATTAAACGAAAGAGAGATAGAGTGAAAGAGAGAGAGAGAGAGAGAGAGAGAGAGAGAGAGAGAGAGAGAGAGAGAGAGATAAAGAGATATCCAGACGAACAGACAGGCAAACAAACAGACAGACAGACAGATGGCTAGAAGCTAGTAGAAATTAGACGTGACATTTTTAGAACACACTTCCTCAGCAAAGCAAAAGAGAAAGTAACAGACAAAAGAAACACAAGTAAAAGAAGTTATAATTTAGGAGGTACTGGAATTAGCCCAAGAAAAAACCCAATGCCTGCAAATCAGGAAAAACAGAAAAAATACAACTAAAGAGAGTAAGAAGCGCGGGATTCAAAGAGACCAGAAAACCAGTCTGGAACAAGAACGTGCAGAGATAAATGAACAAAAAGAAAAAAGGGAAATATAAACAACTCTTTGAGCAGATCAGATAAACAAAACTGTTTTCAATCCAAGTATCATCAGTGCACCAGCATAAAATTACAAGTAGACCAGAACATTAATCTGCAACATTATCAAAGCTTTTCAAATGTGTACTAAAATCGCTATGTCAACATACTACATACTGCACATGAACTGAATGTTTTGTGTTGACAGGGATGTTCATGATTTAAGAAAGAATATAACCTGCAAATTCAAGGAGCCAAAGAAAAAAAGTTAGGGGAAAAAATATTATCTTTGATTGTTTTTACACTTATCCGATGATTCACTGTTTTATTAACACTCCAAACAAGCACACCACACGTTGTTACTTTCCAATTAAACACATGAAACAACTTCCGATGAAGCACTTTCCTTAATGGGACTACATAGGTAAAGGTGTTCCCATAACCTATGCAGTCATTGGGAAGCAAGATGTCAGAGACCTCAGTTTTTCCAGGGGCTAATAATTCACGGGCGATGCCAAATCTCCTCTCCCTCGCTGCTTTACCTTCCCTGACCCTAAAGAGGACAGGTACCCATCTACAGCCACCTGAACTGAGGGACTGTACTTAAGCCAAGGCGCGCAAATGGTCACCAGTTCACTTGGTAACCACGCTGAAAGCTACTTAACCTTAGCTAGGGGAAAGCTCTGACCACTGAGCTATCCTGTCTCCAACGGGACTTCAATTTTAGCTGTATGACTGAAGTATTGATTCTAACATCACATGACCTATTACAGCACTTTTGCTTCCAGCACACCATTCCCACTCTACATACAATGTCCAGATACAAGCAGGTTCAGATCCAGTCTCGGACTCACTGCTATTTTTCTTTGGCCACAGGTAAAAGGTAGAAAGACTAGAACAATAAACTGGGTGAGGTGTTTATTCATTTCTCTGAAGCAGAGTGCACATATGAACACATGTGGGTGGAATACTTGGAGTATGGCCTGAGTACAATGCTCTTTTCCATGTGGTGTTTGGCTTTGGGGACCATTTCTGAGTCGATTTGTAGAGAGTGTGAGGGAAGTGGTTTCGGTGTCCGTGTTGTGTATAGCGTAACTGACCCGGGAGAGACGATATCTGGGCTGTTTTTTCAAGACTGGTTGATTGTTAGGGGTGTTGCAAAGACGTTAGCATTGTAGGAAAGAGAGAGAGAGAGAGAGAGAGAGAGAGACAGATTGTTACAGATTCTGAGTTTCTATTGAGAAGTTTTTTAGGACTGTTATGAATGGCATTCTTGGCTTAATGATGCATGCATTGATGATGAGATAATAGTTTTGTTAAGAAATGTCA
>CM054143.1:26334631-26344631 GCA_028751875.1 Rapana venosa | reverse complement strand
CTTAACTGATTTGTTGTCATTACATGGGTTAAGACCTTCAACTGCTTGATCCTGGTCAAAAATATCACCTCTTCGTCGTCGTCGTCGTCGAACGATCAGACAGCAGTTGCCTGTTATAATATGAGCGAAAATGCGTTGTACTGCCGTTATAGTCAGACCCCACGCATCTGGATGACTTAAGCATGAAGGATAATTGCTAATCGTTAAGTCTTTCTGGGGGGAAAAAGGGCAAGAGAATGGAACCAGAAGGCAGAACACAGACACGAAGAAGGTGACCGGGAGAAAAGGAACAAGGCAGAAACAAAGAGAGGGATTAAAAAAAGACGGAATCTCTAGTACAGAATTGGCAGGGTTTGTTGCTATTTACAATTACAGGCTCCTGGCAACACTACAATGGAGGTATATGGGTTCAGACGTTTAATAGCGTGAACAGTGTCAAGATTGATTTGGAATCATCTGCCGTCTGCTTAATACTTCGTTTTGCTATCAACACACATTAAAGCATGATCCAAAATAATGGCAACAATAACATTTTACTAGGGTGGAAGCTTAGTGGAGAATGCGTGAAGCGTAAAATTTAATCGAGTACTCCCTTACTTTCCCGCTGAAAATCTGTTGTTTTGCCCGATTCACACGCTCACAGAAACAAACGGGATTGTCAGATCTGGAACAGTTTGTCTTGCAGTTTGTTGTAGTATGTGCATTGGCAGCCCACCGTGTGAAAGAGAGGAAAGTGTTGTGTTTTTTGGTTTTTTTGCTGCCTCATCTTCTGTGACGTCCCCCGTCCTGCTGTTCCCACTCCGCTCATTCCAATCTCCCCGCCACAGCCATACCCAGATTCGTTATGTCTCATCATCAGGGTCGGAAGTCCACTGGGAACCCATCACTTATCATGCCGCCGTGGGGTCACCAGCTAGAGGGGCCCTGCACTGCTGCTGGGTCACTTTGGTGGTGTTCAGTGGTGCCTGTTCTGAGCTAACATACGCAGGATACCACCTACTAAGCCCCCTACTAACGACTGTATTAGCTCAGTCGCGGAGCCAGACTGAGTGAGTTGTCCATCCCAGGTGGAAACCACCACAACGTCCCTCCAACGACCGTCCCCCGCGAAGCTTTAACACAAACTCACCACAGGCACAGAGGTGTATGGGCAAACCGAATCTGAGGTCACCATGAGACCAGAGCAACTGGGGCCACCGAATAAGATGCTTTTTTTTTATTGCATGATGATCAATGACAATGAGGATGACATAATTATGCTTCTGTGGAAGTGCATATGCTTTGAGACTACTTGACAGGGTTGTACTCTACGCTTACTATCATAATATATCCTGGCGTCAACCGGGCCCGAGAGATACAGATACCTGCAGTGTTGGTCAGGTAATTTGAGCAACACTCTCAAACTCGCATCCGTTAAGTGGATGAAGCTCAACTGTGTGGTCCCAGTCTTCCCACTGAGCCCACAGCACACTCACTCTGGGTAGGAGCCGGGCGGAGTCCGAAAAATCCCTATGACTCTTATGGGAATCAAACCCGCGACCTTCCAGTCCGTAACCCAAGGCGCTAACCACTGCGCCATGGCGGCTGGTTGAGAGGAAAGTTTTATTTCCGCAGGAAACTGCCAGACCCAGGGAGAAGGGTTGTTTTTTTTCTATCCCCGTTGAGCATCTCCACTTAATGACAATATCCCCTTCAGGACATAACGCACGTCCGTACATCATGCCTGCCTGTCAATTATCGACGCCAGTGACCTGGTCACCGGAGTATTAATTAATTAAACACAGCTTTCCCACCTCGGGGCTGTAGTTAGCTGAGTGACCTGCCACCCAGAGGAATGACTGACTGACTGGACAGGCCACTGGGATCTCCGGCACAGACTTGTTTGTTTTGTAGCGGTTTTCTTCTCTCGGGCTTAGCTCCTTCATATTTCAGTGGTCTGTACTTTTTGTGTCAATGGTGGGAAGTAAGTGTTTCGGGTGTCTACCTTCCATAAGGATTGAAAGGGTTGGGTTTTTTTTTTCGTTCCTCGGCTGTTAGAGTTCCGAGGTTTGTCAATGGTGAGATTTTTGCGTATGGGACCGTTTTTGCCCCCACCATGAAGGTAGCCAAATTTCAGTTTCGGGGATGTATGCGGGGTGTATGTTCGTGTTGCTGTAGCCCACCGAACACTAACATGAATTAAAAAAGGTAAAAAGGTAAAGGAGTCCCATAACCTATAAGGTCGTAGGGGAGCGAGGCGTCAGAGACCTCACTTCTCTAGGGCCAGCATATTGAGGGCGCGCCCATCTCCTCTCCCTCGCTGCTTTACCTTCCCTGACCCTAAAGAGAGCAGGTACCCATTTACAGCTGGGTGAACTGGGGGAACTGTACTGAAGCCAAGGCGCGCAAACGGTCACCCATTCAACTGGTAACCACGCTCGACGCTGCTTAACTTGGCTGGGGGAAAGCGAGTGCTCCGACTACTGAGCTATCCCTTCCCCAATATCATGGATTACGGAATCTTAAAATGCATATTTTTTTTTTAATCTTCTGTACACACGGGCAGGTCTGCGCTTGAAGCTGACCTGGGTAACAGTAACAATCCCAGCCCTCCCTGTGGACTTCCGACCCTGAGGATGAGACATAACAAATCTGGGTGTGGCTGTGGCAGGGAGATTGGAATGAGCGGCGTGGGAACAGCAGGACGGGGGACGTCACGGAAGATGAGGCAGCAACAACAACAAAAAATCCCCAGCCTTTAATTCACTAGACGCTGCCGAGATTCGAACCCGCGACTTCATGGATCCTTGGGATTGAAGTTGAACAGTCGTAACCACTCGGCTTTAGCGTCCGTCACGGAGTATCAGGGCTGTTTGTAGAAAATGTACTCCTAATAAGGTTTTGCTTGTCAAAGTCGCATATCATGGGTGCCTGCTCTGCTGCTTGGATCGTATCATTATTTTTGTGTGTGGTTAGTTTCTGCAGAACAATGTTTCCAACCTTTTCAAGATCCTGTCTTTATCTCTTCTATTACTGTTTGTTTTGCTCTGGTTCTGTAACTTTGTGTACGTTTGTTTTTAGGTAACTCGTTCCTACACACGGGACGGGATAGCCTAGTGGTCAGAACATTGCGTTCGCAATCTGACGACCCAGGTTCGATTCTCGTTCAAGGGGATATTTTCCTCTGGAGTTAACATCAATGCAGACTCCACTCTCCCCAAAAGTCCTTCGGATGAGACTATAAACCGATGCCCCGTGTGCGAACGAACGCAGAACATCTTGCGCACACGTTAAATCCTGTTCCGCTTTTCGTAAGAGTAGGCCATTGTGTGCAGGTGGGAACAGATGACAGAATTCACAAGTCCGCATACACCGGGGACTGGATGTAAAAAGGCACATAAATGCTTATTCCATTATCCTCGATATAAAAGAATAAAAAGAATAAACACCCCTGCTTTGTTAAAGCAAGTATGCCTGTACTTTCCGTGGTAGTGTATGGTGTTATTGGCAGGTTTGCTTTGATCCGATACTTCAGTTGTCAAGTTCTTAGATTGTACGGCGGGCTCGGAGTGTCCATTCTGCTGTCAAGTGGAGTGAAAAACACTTTTTATCATCACATGAAGGGCAATTACAACCTTTAGTCTCTATGCCTCTTATATACACAAGCACACTCACACCCTCACTCTAAACGTATGCATGCATGAAGGCATGCATGCATGTATGTATGTATGTATGTATGTATGTATGTATGTATGTATGTATGTATGTATATATGGATGGATGGATGGATGGTTGGATGCTCAATTGCTGGACTTGCTAACTCTGCCTCCCGCCCCCCATCCCCGACCCAAATAAAGTGTATTAAGCCTTAACATCAGCCGATAATCATAAGCAATCCACCATTTGCGATTGTCCATATTGCAAAGTGTATTATCCACAAAAAAGACAGTGGTTGGTGTGGGTTTTTTTTACACAACACACGATCGTTAACACAAGCTAATGATCATTGACTCAGCTGTGTACTGTCGTGGCCTGTATTGTTTAAGCCGACAGCGGATCTCACTACAGCTGAGCCCTGTAGCCTAGCAGGGTATCTAATGAGCAGAACTGTCCCTGCTTGTTCCATGAACAGAGTTCCTAGGCCGCAGCTGTCGAGGACATATGATCGTAGCTTCCCGCCACACCTCTCTACCACTGGTGATTAGGTTTCCACAGCCTCAGCACTGTAGTGCTTTCTGCTGAAAGTCTGGCAAAGCCAGGAAATGCTCATTACGTTCGTGTAATTGTTAGCTACAAGAGGACAGAATAGGACAGCTCAGTGCTCAGAGCATCTTATCTCCCCATGCTAAGGTTAAACAGTGTTCAGCGTGGTTACCTAGTGGATGGGTGACTTTGGCTTCAAAACAGTCTCCCAGTTCATCCAGCTGTAAATGAGTACCTGCGATATTTTAGGGACAGGGAAGGTAAAGCGGCGAGGGAGAGGAGATGGGCGACGTCTTCAATATGCTGGCCCCCGGAGAAACTGAGATCTCTGACGCCTCGCTTCCCAACGATCGCATAGGTTATGGGAATAACTTGACGTTTACCTTGTTCACCTTGCTAGGGTAGGGTAAGGTAGGGTAATGATAGTATGGTATGGTGTTTATCAAATGGCATGAGTGCGTAGAATCTGGTATGGCATCGTATAGCATGGTATGATGTGGTGTACTGTCCTATGCTGTGGTGTGGAGTGGTGTGGTGTGGTATGGCATAGCATGGTATATCATACTATGGTATTTATAGCTTAGAACTGTGTGGTGTGGTGTAGCATGGTGTGGTGTATTCAGGGCGTGGTATTTATAACATAGCACAATGTGATATGGTATGATAAAGTATCGCATGTTGTAGCATGGTATAGTATTTTAGCACCGCACAATATCGAATGGTATGGTAATGGTATGGTGTGGTATCGTATGGTATGGTATGGAATATATATAACAGCAAAATGTGATATGGTTTTGTATAGTATAGTGTAGTATGATATGGTGTGGCAGGGTATGGTATTTATAACATAGCACAATATGGTATGGTATGGTATGGTATGGTACGGTACGGTACGGTACGGTACGGTATGTTATGGTATGTTATGGAATGCTATGCTATGGCTGGACATTGCATTATTGCTGTGCATTTCTCGATATGACATTTGATTTGTTTCTTTTGGGGGAGAGCATTTCGTCATAGCAACAGCATCCTCTTCTTTTTTTCTTCTTTGCTTTCTTCTTTGCATTTCTTCTTCTTCTTCTTCTTCTTCTTTTTCTTCTTCCTCCTTTCTTCTTCTTCTTCTTCTTCTTCTTCTTCTTCTTTCTTCTTCTTCTTCTTCTTCTTCTTCCTCCTCCTCCTCCTTCTCCTCCTATTCTTCTTCTTCTTCTTCGTATGCTTGGGTAACTATGTTTTCATGAAAATCTATTTATGAAAATGAGATGTCAGTTCCTGAACTTTGTCAGGAGTTTTTTTTGTTTTAGTTTGGGGTTCGTTTTTTGGTTTTGGTTGCTTTTTGTGTTTTTTTTCAGCGTGTTCATTTTTTTCTCTGTGTTGTGTGCTTGCTAACTTCACGCCATAACGAAAATTCGATAACCACATCAGAACTTGTGGGCTGAGGAAGAGCAGCTAGAGGCAAAAGATTCTCTCTCTCTAGCCGGTCAGATATATGAGCTGAAGATCAATATTTCCCATTTCCCGGAAAAAGCCCAATCTAGCTTAGCTAATATTCTTCGTGTGTGGCAATCTGATTGACGACTCTCCATCACTTTGAGCAATCTAAAGACGCCATAGAGTGTGGTCAGATGCTATTGCCAATAATCTCGTCTGTCTATTCAGGTTACATAGCGAAAGCTTTCTCCGTGTCGTCTGCCAGAGTTACGGTGTCAACAGTTGTCAGAATACTATCACGATATCCAGCAGGTGGAGTTTGGGTGATATAATTGCTCTGTTTCTGTTCTTTTTGTCCTTTTGGCTGTTGTTCGGTTTTTTTACTGAATATTTTTTTTGACAAGGGCAATGACCTTTGGAGAAACAAACGTTTTAAGATTCTGTAGTGTAAAGGGAACGGGATAGCTCAGTGATCAGAGCACTCGCTTTCCCCATGCTATGGTTAAGCAGCATCGAGCGTGGTTACCAATTGGATGGGGGACCGTTTGCGCGCCTTGCCTTCAGTACAGTTCCCCAGTTCACCCAGCTGTAAATGGGTACCTGCCCTCTTTAGGGTCAGGGAAGGTAAAGCGGCGACGGAGAGGAGATGGGCGCCGCCCTCAATATGCTGGCCCCTTGAGAAGCTGAGGTCTCTGATGCCTCGTTCCCCTATGACCTTGTAGGTTATGGGACACCTTTACCTTACTTTTAGTGTTTCAGGCCAGAAAATATACCACCAGGGCGGA
The DNA here is from genome assembly GCA_028751875.1 of Rapana venosa. NCBI lineage: Eukaryota > Metazoa > Mollusca > Gastropoda > Neogastropoda > Muricidae > Rapana > Rapana venosa. The sequence goes on along the minus strand of CM054143.1, from coordinate 26,338,236 downwards.
GGATGATTTGAAAAAAAATGGCCATCCGAATGGCAATTTTCGTCCAAAGCTTAACGAAAGGCTAGGTATCACCAAGAGTTGTGGATTACTTACCTCTCTGCTGAGTACCCACATGCTAAAACTGTTTCTGGGAGTGTTCTTTGTGTTGGCACACGAGGTAAACGCATTGAGAAAGGATCATGGAGGAAAAATAATTGTCGTGAGTTTCACTTTATAATGGTAAGTTTACATCGGACCAGAGGTCATGAGTATAAATAGATATAAAACATATGTATCAATTCACAAGCGTTAATGTGAAACATTTTGTAAACTCCTCTCTCTCTCTGTGTAAATTCTGTGTTTTACAAAATTCAAATATGGCTGCATGCACCAATGAGTTGGGGGATTGTAAACACATTTTTACACGATTCAAGTACAGATTAGAGTTGACATGTTCATCCAAGAGTGGCGTTGAACCATAAACGATGAGAAGAGATATTACGAGAGCTATATAAACATTTAAACGTGTTTTTGGATAAGAAAACATATACACTTATCCCATGAATTGATATAAACTCTTCCCGTGAATTTGAAAGCATATCTCTGTCAAGTGGACGTGGCAAAGGATACTGGCAAAGGGCTATATCTCTCTCATGGCTGGCTTAGCTGTAAAGTATCACTGCTGCCTAGCTGACTGGGGTTGTTCACGGAAATGGTTGAGCTAAGGTTCTCTCGTCTGCCAGTCGGCTGTTTGGTGAACTGAAAAAACACTGGATGATATCAGGCAGAGGTGGTTTTAAACATTGTTTCACACATAACATCGCAAACAGACAACGATACAGCAAAGAGGTAAGTGAATTCTGCTGGTCAAGTCAAAGACAGCGAGTTAAATTAGTGACTGTTTTCGTTTTTTAAAAAAACAACACCTCATGGTGTTTGTATGTTTGTACTGGGTTCAATTGACTGTTCATTCTCGGTCTCTGTGTCTGCGTTCCTCTTTTTCTTTGATATCTATGTCTCAGTTGATGTCCATGATACCCCTTCTCTCTTTCTCTCTGTCTCTCTCTCTCTCTGTCTCTCTTTCACTTCGGATGAGACTATAAACCGAGGCGCCGTGTACAAACGCATGCAAAACATCTTGCGCACACGTTAAATCCTGTTCCGCATTTCGTAAGAGTAGGCCATTGTGTGCCGGTGGGAACAGATGACAGAATTTACAAAACCGCATACACACGATGACTGGATGTTAAAAAAAAGCACATAAGTGCTTATTCCAATATCCTCAGTATAAAAGAATAAAAATTGTAAAAAAAATAAGGATTAAATCTCTCTCTCTCTCTCTCTCTCTCTCTCTCTCTCTCTCTCTCTCTCTCTCTCTCCTCTCTCTCTCTCTCTTCTCTCTCTCTCTCTCTCGTGGCTTCCCTTGCTTGGCTGCCAGCAAGACGCTTTCTCTCCAGCTCTGAGTAAGTTTTTCCTTTTCTTCAACTCTCCGTGTTCAAAATGCCAGTTGTGGGCCTCCCTGTAACCTTGGAGTGCATGTTAAACGCAGTGTTGCATGAGCAACATGTGTGTGTGCGTGTGTGTGTGTGTATGCAAGCGTGTGTGTATGTGCGTTTGTGTGTGTGTGTGTGTGTGTGTGTGTGTGTGTGTGTGTGTGTGTGTCTAGTGGTAGCATTGCTCTTATACAATCAAGTTTGGCTTGATATCAAATTAAACAGTATGCCCCTTAAACTGAAAATTACAATCCCCCCCCCCCCCCCCCCCCGAAAAAAAGAAAACAGCAAAAGTAATTGCGATTTGAGTCAACAGTTTGTTATTACAGTAAGTTAAGCTTATTTTTTAACAGATTGAGGATAATGCTAGCCTGCTTCTTCACTCTGGTATTGTTCAAAATAGCATTTGTTTATGACATATTTGCATAACTTTAGGTCTAAATGAACATCACCTGTGTACGCGTGTATATATTTCTGTGTGCTGATGATAATAAAATCTTCTAAAAGAAGATAATCCATTATTTTACCTTAAAACTGCATTGGAAAGAAACGCCATAATTGTTCATTTATTTATGCATGAAGACGGAGTGCAGCTACCTTCATGACGGGCAAATACGGTCTAATACGCAACGATCTCACAATTGGTGAACCTTGAAACTCTAAACCGAAGAACACAACAAGCAAACAAACAAGAAATGTTCAGTCAGTTCAGAAAAGGATGACTCAGCCCCTATTTTCAGTACACTTGATCCATTTTCCTACTCTTATGTATAAAAACAGGGAGCAAGAAATAAAATCAATAGAATGCTATGTTTGGGGCAGTGGTAAGGGTATGTATGTTAGTCCGTCGTGTTCGACGATGACCTTCAAAACAGCAGAGGATGTAGCTGCTGTTTCGGAAATTGGGCAGAAATTTGATTATAGTGGAGATGCCTTGCCCACAGTACATCCCCACTCTCTCGGCCAAGTGGGCATAAGGACAGTCAGCATTGGAGATGTTCTCCAAAGGCCAACTAGCCCCCAGGGCTGCAGATACATTAAGGACTGTGCAAGTCAAGCCTCCTAGTCAGAGAGTCATAGTCGATCACTAAAGACTAAGCTGTAAAGTGGAATTCCATGAGTGGAAAAGCCACTGGTCATACAGCCTCTCACTTTGCTGTTGCCCCCAGCGTCAATGGTTTAATCAAGAACTGTGGTAAAGGGAAGTCGACGTATTGCGGCACACTCTTACCAACCACCTTCCTACCAATCACCACACTACCTGGCAAGCCCAGATCAGATCAGCGTGCCTCTTTCTCCCAAAGAAAGATGGATTTTAGTCCATTCCAATTTCACCCATTGTCTCTCGCCCAAGTTGTGTACCGTCAACTAGTTTCATTTCTTTTTCCCCCATTCTCTTTCGTCTCTTTCCCCCTACTGTCCTTGCTTGTAACTGACCTGTTTTCATGAGATAGGGATGGGCGGGGGGGGGGGGGGGGGGGGGGGGGGGGGGGGGGGGGGGGGGGGGGAGAGGAGAGAGAGGAGGAAGGGATGGTGTGATTATGTTGGAGGTGGTGATGGAAGCTGCTATAGTGGATACCAACCTGTGCCTTCTATCCTGTGCGTCCATGACATATTTTGTGAAATCTTGGAAGCAGCGTCTAGAGAATTGAGAATTGTAAAATTGAGGGTGAGGATTTTTACGGAACCTGAGTTAGCTTAAAGACCTACCAGGCAGATGGTCGAAACTGCACGTTAATATGCCGTACATCATGTTTTCGTTGTGTACGGAAACATGACCATACCCAGCATGCATCCTGTACCTGGAAAGGGATGGATTTCATCAGGTTCAACTCGCTCAAAAGATTTTTTTTTAAGTGCTCCAATGACTCCTCAAAGAGTTAATTCCAGACACTGTAGCAGACATGACCATTGTGATGCTTGTTCACAATTCGGGGTTATTGTGGTAGACTTCGAATCTCTTATACTTCTTTCTTGGTTAATCTTGGGCAGAATCTTGCTATGAACACTTCTTCTTGTAGCTGTGGGTTTTTTTACGTACGTGAGCTAAATGCGCGCCGCAAACGGGAAGTTGGTTTACCGCCTCATCCGAAAGATTAGACTACCACTCGCTTTCCAGTTAGTAAAAGAAAA
>CM054143.1:26324631-26332131 GCA_028751875.1 Rapana venosa | reverse complement strand
ATATCAGCTCAGAACAGGCACAACTGAGCAACCCGAAAGTGACGCAGGAGCAGTGCGGGATTCCTCTGGCTGGTGGCCCCACGGTGGCCTGATATTGATGGTTTTCGTTTTTGACTTCTTAGCCTGAGGACGCTACACAACACAAGGGTAGGGCCGGGTCAGAGAGGTTGAAAGGAGCGGCGTGGAAACAGTAGGACAAGCGTCACAGACAATGAGGTAGCGAAGAAAATAGAAAAATACATACTTAAGTCCTTCGTATGAGACTATAAACAGAGGCCTCGTGTTCGAACGCATGCAGAACATCTTGTGCACGCGTTAAATCCTGTTCCGCTTTTCGAAAGAGTAGGCCATTGTGTGCCGGTGGGAACAGATGACAAAATTTACAAAACCGCATACACACGGGGACTAGATGTAAAAAAGTACATGAGTGCTTATTCCATTATCCTCGATATAAAAGAATAAATAAATAAATAAAAAGATAAGTTCAGTAAAATAACATAAACGGCAAATACTTTGTAACGGAGAAAAATACGTAAAATTTCTTATGAACACGATACTATATATCTGATATAGTAACGACTCTAAATCCAATCTAAAACATTCTGCAATACGCCCCCCTCCCATCCCTCCAAAATATGAATGAATACAGGGTCATGCAAGGTTGAAAAAAATAACAACAAAACAAAAAACTTGTAAGGACATTTTGATTGACAATATCAGCCCTCCAAGCAGACCTCTCTCTCTCATCTTTCTTCCGAAAACCAGTCTCCCATTCCATTTTCTTTTTCTGATTCTTCATCCGATCTCTGCCCTCTTGTCGCAGACATGTGAATATTTAGGACCGCGAAATAGAGTTCTGACGATAAATGAAGTATAGTTTGTCTGGGGTTCAGCTGGTTTAGACAAAACGTGAACTAGAATTGGTAAAGATTAGGAGACGATAAAACTAATAAACTATCGGTGTTTTTCATACGCGAGAGCAATGACCGCTGGGTTGTAGAAACTGAATAAGGCGAGTAGCGTTTTATCTTGTATTTTGAGTTCAATATGATTAAACTCCATATCAATCAAATGGGTTTTGAGTAAAAGTAGTGACATTTCCTTAGCTCAGTTTTCAAGTTTCGATGAGATCGCTGCCGAAATAGAATTTGAGGTTGGCAAGAGTCTTTAATACTATGACCAGTTTTAAAATAGATGTATACGGTTTGTACGACTGTAATAATCATTTGTCCGGTTATTATAGAAAGACGAGGGGAAAATGATACTAATGTTGGACGCTCATTTGTACCACTTGAATAATAACATTCTGAGAGCAGTAGTGAAAGTGTCACTACTTGGTATCCTATTTCCAAGATTCAAACCCACAAACATCCAAATGCGAATTATAGACTCTACAGTTTTACGCAAAGTGAGCAAGCTCCCACACACACGCACACACACACAAACGCGCGCGCACACACACACACACACGTGCGCGCTCACACACACACACACACACTCACACACACACACACAGACCACTTAATTCAGATAAACTTAGAAATAAAATAATGGCGGAAAAGAAACAGTTGTCGTTGGTATTGTCGTTTTTCCAGATCACATTGAACCACAGTGAGCAAAATAAACTACACAAAATGTTAGAGCAATGTGCAACGGCAATGCACGTTCAACAACTAGTTCTGACATGCTATTGACCTCAGAGTTATAGGATTGTCAGACACAAATTTCATTTTCTAGGTGGGGTGTTTTTTGTTGCTTTTTTATGCCTGTTTCAATCAGGTTATTTCTCCCCATGATAACACTTTCTGCATGTTTCATAAAGTATGTTTCTCTGTGGGAACATTGCGTGCCTGTTTCAAAAAGTCTGTTTCTCTGTGGGAACAATCACCGACCCTTTTCTAGTGTTTCCGTATAAAGCCGTCTTCAATGTCTGCGTTTCTTTTTAGAAAAAATGCCTACCCAAAATTGTCAGTAATGTTATAATAGTTTTATTTTATATAGCAAACACGCTAAGAAACACACAAATAGTACTTTAAAAAAAACCCACCCAACCAAACAGCTAGCCAGCCAGCCAGTAAACTAGCCACTTAACCATCCATCTAATCCATTGACACAAAAACACACTAACATATGCATACCAGCCTACGTTTTATGTATACGGTTTCCAAAGAAAACAAGCCCCATAGTAAATCGTCTAATATCACTTAGAGTGAACAGACGTTAAATTGAAGACAACAACAACACCAACAACAACAGAACCCCAGAATAAAGAACAAGGAATACCATTTGTTGCAGGGAATGAAGCCATTCTGATGCACCCCACATGAAACAATCACCATCAATGGCATGCAATTCAGAACTTTCACTTCAAGGAAAGGTATTCGTACAAACCTGCTTGTGTGGATAATACTTTTGCACCCTCAGTTTTTTTCAGCTGAAATAGAATTGACACAGAATTCAAATCACGGTTAGTTTGGGTTTTTTTTTTATAGCAGATTTTGTATTGATATGAGCAGAATGAGATGCTTTACAGAAAGGTTTTCGTTTTTGCCCGCAAATACCCAAAATTCGTGGACAATAATCATGTTATTCTCATCAATATTCATAACAAAAGCAAGAAGTATGACAGAAATGTGTTTATTAATGTTCAATTTTTTTAGTTTAATTTTTAAAAAAATCTTTTATATCGAGGATAATGGAATAAGCACTTGTGTGCTTTTTTACACCCAGTCTCCTCACCTCATCACAGAGAGAGATGTGTCTTCCCATTTACTGCAGTAAATGAGAAGCTCGGTTTTTATCATTTAAAAAAATCTTATTCTTTGGAAAATGCTTGAATCAGAGAGAGAGAGAGAGAGAGAGAGAGAGAGAGAGAGAGAGAGAGAGAGAGAGAGAGAGAGAGAGAGAGAGAGAGAGAGAGAGAGAGAGAGAGAGAGAGGAGAGAGAGAGAACTCAAACTCTTTATTGACATCCATAAATGGATGAGCACAGGCTTACCTACGCCATACTTTCAAAATACCCCAAAACCAAAAACGTAATAAAAAAAATCAATATTTCTTACACGCGTCAAATTGCAAAAGTCAGGATTAACGATCATCACAAACGAGTATTACAAACAAGAACTATTGACAGAATATTGATGATAGGTCGAAAGTAAGGAGCGAAAGAAGGGGTTTGGGGGCAACCAATAACAACATATAAATGTTCCCTGGGCCTGTGTTGACGTCCAGATTAATGACCGTTGTGTAATGGAACACACATTTCGCATGTCTCACTGTCCCTTTCCCGTCCGCTCTCTTTCTCCCTCTTCTTCTTCTTTCCTTCTGTCTGCTTCTTTTGCTTGTGTGTGTGTGTGTGTGTGTGTGTGTGTGTGTGTGTGTGTGTGTGTGTGTGTAATTGTGTGTGTGTGTAATTGTGTGTGTGTGTGTGTCTGTCTGTCTGTCTAATTCTCATTCACTCACTAACTCACTCTTCTCTGTCTCCATCTGTCTGTCTGACTGTCGCTCTGTCTATGTCTTTCTCTCACTTCCTTTCTCTGTCTCTCTATCTCTCCTCCATCTGTCTGCTTCTCTTTCTCTCTCTCTCTCTCTGTCTCTCCCCTCCATCTGCCTGTCTGTGTGTTTCTGTCTGTCTGTCTGTCTGTTTGTCGGTATGCCTCTCTCTCACACTGTGTGAGTGTATGGGTGTTAGCTTAATTTTATTATCGTAAGTTGAATCCCTAAGGGCGGGGACTGAATGTAAAAAACACATGTGTGCTTATTCATTATCTTCGAAAGAAAAGAATTTGCCCTTGTCAATATCATTGTTATTGTCATTGTCATTATCTCTCTCTCTCTCTCTCTCTCTCTCTCTCTCTCTCTCTCTCTCTCTCTCTCTCTCTCTCTCTCTCTCTCTCTCTCTCTCTCTCTCTCCCTCCCTCTCTCTCTCTACCTACCCCCCTCCATCTGTCTGTCTATTTGTCTGGCTGTCTGTATGTCTCTCTCTCTCTCTCTCTCTCTCTCTCTCTCTCTCTCTCTCTCTCTCTCTCTCTCTCTCTCTCTTTTTCTCTCTCTCACCCCTCCATCTGTCTGTCTGTCTGTATGCCTCTCTCACGGGGACTGGATGTGAAAAAGCACATAAGTGCTTATTCCATTATCCTCGATACAAAAGAATAAAATAAAATAAAATAAAGTAAAATATCTCTCTCTATCTCTCTCTCTCCGTCACCTCTGCCCTATGTCTGGGTCTGTTGGGATCTTCAAACTTTTCTTTTCTTATAAAGATGAATTTGTCTTTGGCAAAGTTATGAGACAAGGTGCCTCTTCCCCCTCTCGTCTTTTGGAAAGGACACAAGCTAGCACATACTACACACAGACTCACAGACACACACAGAGACAGACACATAAACGCAGACCCACAAAAACACAGACAGACACACAGACCGACAAACACACGCATACACACGCACACGCGCATACAAACCCACACGCACATAAACACCCACGCGCCTGCATGCACTCATGGACACAGACTCACAAACACACACACACACGTGCGCGTGCGCGCGTTCACACACACACACACACACACACACACACACATACACACGCGCGGTTATTCTCGCTTACTTACCTGTGCACAGATGTGCTGTGTGCATGCGCACACACACTCCATTTTATCAGACGATGGGACACTGCAATATCAAAATATATGGTAATCAGTACAAGTCAGATGTGAATTACACTGTGATTTCAAAATTCATGAACAAAATAAAAAAACAAAACATAATTACACTGTGATACAAAAAAATGGGAAAAACATCGCAAATCAGTTATGTGTTATACTGTGGTTTCAAAATAATATGATAATCAACCACAAGCCAGTTCTAAGTCATTCAAATATCAACTTAAGAAAGATAAAAGAGAAAATCAAGACAGAGTCAAGTCAAGTCAAGTCAAAATTTTATTTCCAGATGGTACATTGAATAAGCAGTGCATTTGCTTTTTTTCATCAAGCCATCTATCTAGGTGGGTCTGCGTTTGTGTGTCTGCCTATCTATCTATCTATCTACAGATATAAAACAAATACCAGAAAACGGGACCTGAACAGTGTGCTTGGAAGACAATGTATCAGTGCGAAAGCAGTAATATATTGTGTAAAAGACAAGCTGCTTGAAAGAAACAGACAGACAGACATGACAGATAGACAGGAGGGAGACTGAGAGACAGAGGGAGATTGAGAGAGAGAGACTGAGAGAGATTAAGAGAGAGAGAGATTGAGAGAGAGATTGCACGGAGCGAGAGACAGAGAGACAGAGAGAAAGAATGATGACAGGCACACAGACAAAATATAAAGACAGAAATGGACAGACAGTCAAGACGCACAGAGAGACAGAGAAAATAAACCCAAACGCATAGAAAAACAGAGAAGGAGAGCAGAGAAAGAGGAAAATAGTACTTTCAACCAAACAGCATCAACATCGAGCTAGCTGCCTGTCCTGAGATTTCCCCATTCTTTCTTCCAACACTAACTCGGTTTTCTATCTAGTTCCCTTTTCCACCCTCTCTCTCTCTCTCTCTCTCTCTCTCTCTCTCTCTCTCCCTCCTGTTTCCTTAGTCCTATCTGATGATACAGTTGTATCCTGTCCAGCCCAGGACCTGAATCACAAGGATGGGGAACAACAGACAGTGAGAAAATGGAAAGACTTTGGGTGGATGGGGAGGAGGGAGGGGAGGAGGTGGATAAAACAACGTCATGATTTTCCCAGGACTGGCCTTGAGTTGGTGGGGTCAACGACCGTGGTCAGAGTTAGGGGGTATGGAGGAGGGCATGAATGATGAGAAAATGAGGGTAAGGGGGGGGGGGGGGGGAGTGGGAGAGGAAGAAAGGAGGTCAGGAGAGTTCCGTTGCCCTTGAAGACGGATCTGTCTTGGGTAGTCTGCGGGCTGTCAGCTTACCCTAAAGAAAGGTTTTACTTGTGGAAAAAAAGGAGGAGATGGATTAGAGAATAGAGGGATGTGTATTGTTCCCTTAGGATTTTGCGAAGCGTAACAATGTCTTGGAAGTTGTGCTTTTCTTTACTAGTTTTCTTTCTTTGTTCATGACTTTCTCTGGGGTTGTGTTCTTTTAGGTTTGTCCATACCTCTCAATGTCTGTCTCTTAGTTTCTACGCACGCGCACGCGCGCACACACACATACACACACAATCAAACACGCACGGGCGGACGCGCGCACGCACGCACACACCCTCACATACACACACACACACTCTCTCTCAGACGAATACACGCACACACTAGCAACTGATCTTTTGATAGCAAAGAGAATAGTATAGCTTGCTCTTCCTTTTTTCGTCTCAACAAAGTTTTGATACAAAGTTAAGAAATCGTTTCGAGAGTAAACTTCACAGTGCTTGTGAATAATAGATAAAAAAAAGTAACCATCTACATTATTGTCTCTTAAAAGATTAAGTGTTTTCATCTGCGTTCAGTGCAATGCAATTAACTTTTTTATATTGTTCAGAGCCCCATCATGCAAAGGAGCCATATCAGGGCTATCACCTCATAGCATCTTTAAATTTCAGTGTATAACTGTGCAACTGTATAAAGAGCACTTTGAGTTTGAGCAGTTCCAAAATAATGTTCCTTTTTATAATAATAAATGGAATTAATAGCACTGCATCTTGCACAGACAAATCAAAGCGCTTGCACTCAACTCACTCTTACACTCAGAAGGTGGACAAAAAACTCAAACAGTCTTAGGTTCAACACTCTCTCTCTGTCTCTGTCTCTGTCTCTCTCTCTCTCTCTCTCTCTCTCTCTCTCTTTTATATCCCTAAGAGCGGGGACTGGATGTAAAAAAGCACATGGGTGCTTATTCATTATCCTCGAAATAAAAAAAGACTTTGTCATTTGTCTTACACAGTCATGCAACCAATAGCAAGTAATAGTTCTTTTAGAGTTTTTTGAGTTGGTTGCTGTTGTTGCTGTTGTTGCTCCTGTTGGTGGTGGTGGTGGTGGTGGTGGTGGTGGTGGTGGTGGTGGTGGTGGTGGTGCACATTCTCCAGATTAACACTATGGGGGTCATCCAGAACATGCACTCTGCCTCACTCATCAAACCTGGGAATCACTGTGAGATCGTAGGTAAACGCCGGATACAAAGTTTGAGTGTACGACTGCTGTCAGCCTCCTGACCATAATTATAGGCAGCTGTACACTGACTTCAGAAAACTTGTTTTCTCCTTGAAAAGAGAGCTATTATGCTTAGAGCTTTTTTATTACTGAACGTTATCTCAACAGAAAAGCGTAAATGTTAACAACATTTTTATGTAGGCCTTTGTTAAAGAAGAAGAAGAGAAGGAGAAAAAGAAGAAGAAGAAGAAGACGGGGAGAGAGAGAGAGAGAGAGAGAGAGAGAGAGAGAGAGAGAGAGAGAGAGAGAGAGAGAGAGAGAGAGAGAGAGAGAGAGAGGCAGACAGGCAGAAAGACAGAAGAAGAAGGCGAAGAAGAAGAAGAGAGAGACA
>CM054143.1:26307131-26314631 GCA_028751875.1 Rapana venosa | reverse complement strand
TGAAAATATATCAAGGTATTGGTTTCTAGAAAAAAGTGGGAAAAAATCAGAAAAGAACAAAACAGAGAAACAGCAACCTAGATAGGCAAAGCGATATAAAAAGGACATAAACACAACCATACAGAGAATGCACACTAAAAATAAACAACGCCAAAACTATAAAGAAACTATGAATTGTCTCTCCACTGAATAACTCGCAAGATCTGATTAAAACTGAAAGAGCTTCAGGGAAGTGTAAAGAAGAAGAGAAAATAAAACAACAGAACTGGCAATGAAGACCAACAAGATAAACTGCCAAACAATGCCATGGTCGTTCATCTTGAAGCCCATCTGGTCCCTTTCACTTCGTCCTTCATCCGTCCTTCCTTCCGTCCTTCCTTCCTTCTTCCTGTCCCCAACCTCTCTGCTCCCCTCTTCCCCTCTCCTCCTCCCCCCACCCACACCCACACACACTACCGAGACATGCGATTTGTGATAGCCATAAAATTGACAGAGGAATGAGAATGAAGAAGCACGTGATCCAGAGATCAACAAACTTGTAGATTATTTTTGCGTTAAATGACATAAGCGGAAACACGAAGAACGTTCGGGAAGTAAAAAAAACGAACATGTGGACAAGGCAGGATTCAGCTTGGGGGCAATGACCACACTGTGTTGGAGAAGGATTCAGAATGACTACCCCACAACACATCTCCTGTTCTTCTATGACCTTGAAACCTTCACTGTGTATTTCTTGTTTTGAGTTCAGCTTCATTGCTATCAAGAGGTGCTTGAGAGCAGCCACTGTAGACGGACACTCCCCCACCCCCTCGATAATATTATAATAGCTTCCAGTATAAAACTTGGACTATGGCCAACGTTACACTATACATATGTATCCTATTATCAAAGTGTGGGGGACAAGGTAGCTCAGTGGTCAAAGCACTCGCTTTCCCCAAGCTGAGGTTAAGCACCATCGAGCTTGGTTACCGAATGGATGGGTGGCAATGTGTACGCCTTGGCTTCAGTACAGTTCCCCCAGTTCATCCAGCTGTAAATGGGTACTTACCCTCTTTAGGGTCAGGGAAGGTAAAGCAGCAAGGAAGAGGAATTGGTAACGGTAAAGGTAAAGGAGTCCCATAACCTATAAGGTCGTAGGGGAGCGAGGCGTCAGAGACCTCACTTCTCTAGGGCCAGCATATTGAGGGCGGCGCCCATCTCCTCTCCCTCGCTGCTTTACCTTCCCTGACCCTAAAGAGGGCAGGTACCCATTTACAGCTGGGTGAACTGGGGGAACTGTACTGAAGCCAAGGCGCGCAAACGGTCACCCATCCAACTGGTAACCACGCTCAACGCTGCTTAACTTGGCTGGGGGAAAGCGAGTGCTCCGACCACTGAGCTATCCCGTCCCCGAGGAATTGGGCGCCGCTCTAAATATGCCGGCCCCCTGGAGAAGCTTATGTCTACAGCACCTCGCTCTCCAACGAAAGAAGTCAAAGCTTGAAGATAAATGACCAAGCTACAACAACAACAAAATCAACGTCACTACAGCTCCATATCACTCTATGTAAGTTTGTTTCTTGTCTGTCTACTTTAGTGCGTGCCCCATCCTATTCCAGCCCCTACTCAAAACCTACTCTCCCCCCCCCCCTCTCTCTCTCTCTCTCTCTTAACATCAGTGCCGACCCATTTTCCCCCCATCAGTCCTTCGGATGAGACTATAAACCGAGGTCTTGTGTGCAAACGCACGCAAGAACACGTTGCGCACACGTTAAAACCCGTTCCGCTTTTTGGAAGAGTAAGCCATTGTGTGACAGTGGGAACGGATGTTATTTTTTTATAATGCATACACACGGGGACTGGATGTAAAAAAAACAACCACATGAGTACTCATTCCATTATCCTCGAAATAAAAGCTAAAATAAACTGAACATGAAAAAGTGAAATCTCGCTCTCTCTCTCACTCACTCAAAATGATAATGATCTTGTTCAATGGACTCAACACAATCACATAACTCTCTCACCTGTCTCACCTGTTGGTATCACCAGGTATGATGGAAGCTCCTGTATGAAACATGGGCTTCTAATTCTAACAATTATGTTCTGGGTTTTTTGTTTGGGGGGGGACATTTCTGTTTAGCTACTATTTTTGTTTTGCTTTTTGTGTTCAGACTACCATAGACGTGTTATATACACACTTTTTTAATTCATTCATTAAATGCTTGACTAGTGTGTAGAGCTAATCCTTAGGTTAATGGTTTCCACATATTACGGGGCTTTTACTTGACATTTATTTTTATTTTTATTTTATTCTTTTATATCGAGGATAATGGAATAAGCACTTGTGTGCTTTTTTACATCCAGTCCCCGTGTGTATGCGGTTTTGTAAATTTTGTCATTTGTTCCCACTGTTACACAAAGGCCTACTCTTACGAAAAGCGGAACATGATTTAACGTGAGCGCAAGATGTTCTGCGTGTGTTCGCACACGGGGCCTCGGTTTATAGTCTCATCCGAAGAACTTTAGAAAGAGTGAAGTCGGCACTGATGTTGTTAACTCCAGGGGAAAATATCCCCCTTGAACGAGATTCGACCCCGGATCGTCAGATTGCGAGCGCAATGTTCTGACCACTAGGCTATCCCGTCCCCCTTTAGGGTCATTACATTAGGGTCTTTAACGTGCATAAGTAGCTTTTTAAAACAAAAAGAAACAACTAACCAAGCAGCCAAGCAGATGGAGAAACGAACAAAACAAACTTAACAAACGTTAACGTACAGGGAGTGAGCACTGAAGAAGAACGAGTCATTCGGGGCATACAATTTCTTCTTGCTCTTCGTTGCACGCTCAGACAGCAACTATTGCTATCTGTCATATGCGCAAAAATGCGTTGCAAAGCTGTTGAGAGCCTGACAGGTGAGGCATAGCGCATCCAACCTCGACATGAAAGAGGAAAGCTGTTGAGTCTTTCTGGGGAAGAAAACAAAAGGCAGGAGAATGGACCAAGAAGGCAGAAAATAGACGAGAAGGCGGGTGACATGAAGTAAAGGAACAAGGCAGAACCAAAGAGAGGGATAGAAAAGAGGGAATTCCTAGCGCCGGAATTCCAGAAGGTGGTCGTGTTATTTATACTGGAAAGTCCCGCCCCCCCCCCCCCCCCCCCCGCATCCCTACAAGGAAAATTCGGGGAATAACAACAAAAAAGAAAGAAATTCAATGAAACTTGAGACATCTTCAGGGAAATTGTGAAAGAAAAATAAAACACCCTTCTTGCAATAAAGATCGTGAAGATAAATTGTCAAACAACACTGAAGTCATTCATCTTTGAATAACCATGTCACCTGACACTTGTTTTTTCCCCCTCCATTTCCTCTTCTCCTTGTACCCCCACCTTCACCCCACCCCCAACCCCTCTTCCTATCAGACATACGATTTATGAGAGCCACGAAATTGATGGAAGAGAAGGAAAGAAGAGGAGGGGCGAGATGCAGAGATCAACAAACGTTTATTTTGGGGTTAAAAGACACAGGCGGAAACAGGAGAGCAGCACGGAAGTCAAGACAGTAATATAAGGTCGACACGGCTGACAGTAGAATGGCAAGGACTACACTCCCCTGATGGAGGTAAGAGTGTGCGTATAGTCTAATAATTATCACTAAATGTGAACAGACTTTAAGCATACAACAATAACAACATCAACAAGGTGTGTACGTAAATCCTTCTCATCTGACCTGCTTCTGTAACCTCCAACCATTTGCATTTTCTTTTGTTTCTTCCTTTTCAGTCAAATGTTTTCTTATTCTTTTAGCTTGCATTCATGCTCTATACATCACTTCCTTCAAAAAGTCTAAAACAATTGTTTCCTGGTGCTTGGGGCTTTAAAGCAACATCTTGCTGTGACACTCTAGCACTGGCTATTATTTGTTCCCACACCTGACCCAACTTCATGGCTGACCAATACCAGTTGGGTGGGGGATGATTCCAAATGCTACATCGGCTTTGCATTCATCATAATGAGTTTCAATGCAGGCTAGAAGCCATTTTAGACAAGTTTGAGAGGGGGGGGGGTCATGCTGTCTATTTTAGGATTTCGATTGATTATAAAAGTATGAGCTTTCTTCTAAATTGTACTGAAGTATTAAGGCCTATGGAGAAGGGGTAGCTCACTGGTCAGAGCACTTGCTTTCCCCCAGCCAGGTTAAACAGCGTCGAGCGTGGTTACCACTTGGATGGGTGACCATTTGCGCGCCTTGGCTTCGGTTCAGATCTCCAGTTCACCCAGCTGTAAATGGGTACATGCCTCTGTATGGTCAGGGAAGGTAAAGCAGCGAGGGAGAGGAGATGGGCGCCGCCCTCAATATGCTGGCCAATAGAGAAGTGAGGTCTCTGACGCCTCGCTCCCCTTCGACCTTATAGGTTATGGAACCCCCTTTACCTTTATTAAGGACTACATTTGTTTCCTTTGACTGTAAAAGTGCGCTTAAAACACCCAACCCCTCATCCTGATCATCCACCACGATGCACATTTGCCACCCTAAAAACTGAAGTGTTGAGCCACACGCGCAAACAAATAGATTTATATGTAAACTAGACCCACATCTCATACAATCATAAAACAAATTAGTTGTTAGATTTATCAGCAAATACATTAGAAACATGCAACTGGATGGGGAAAATCCCATGGACTGACATTTATTATATCGAATGTGTCTCTGTGAAGTAAGATTTCGATTCAGACAACGTGTATTGATTCAAATTACCGGCAATTGAGAGAGACAGACAGACGGACAGACCGAGACAGAGAGATAGTACATACACACTCAGACCATAGCCTTACATATTTTGTTTAACAGACACCAACAGAAATGTAGATAGCGTACTAGAAAATCAGCATCCACTTTTCTAGCATGTATTAGGAGGCAGCATGTCAAATTGGATAAGAAAACTGATGACAAAATAACAACCACCCGGTCAACACCAGAGAGACTCTCTGGCCACCCCGCGTCTGCTTTGGTACCTCACCGTCCTACCCCATCCCTCCTCCAAGCCTTATCTGACTTGTTCCACCCTGGACCCGGTCAATGGATTATTAATGCTCAAAAAGTAAATGACTGTTAGAATACTCTGTCTAGGGGACTGGTTGAATCAGACTGACTGCAAATAGATGGAGACGAAAGTAGGAGATTATGGGGGGAAGCACCATAAGTCAGCAGTACCTCCAAGGAGGCCTCTGATGTAAGGGGGGGGTGGGGTGGGGGGTGGAGAAAAACGATGCAGGGTGGAGGGTGGGGAGGTCAACCACCCCTGTGTGATAATTGCTCAGGCAGTGTTATGCTCTTAATCTTTTTCTCTGACTTTGCATTGAAACTATATAGACAGAGAGGTATTATTGCAGTGTGAGAATTCATTTGATTGTACTAGTCCTCTGTGGTGCAAACTCCCCATGACTTTGGGTGTTTTTTTGAATTGCCTATTTTTGTGCTGATCAAAGTTAATTTTCATGAACAGTTGAAACAAACAGTCTAACATTTTAGAGGGGCGGGTGATCCTGAGAATGAAAAAGAAAAACTGTCTTTATAGACAAATTCACGGTTACTAATTAGCTTTAAGCTATGCACTTTGTATGCCTCGTTATGCGATTTATGCTGTAATATTTAGTTGTTTATAGCTTTTTGCTATGCTCATAATTCAAATGAATTTCTCGGGATTTTAGGTTTTTTAAAAAGTATGTGCATTATATAAAGGTGTTTATTTTTTGAGTTATCATCCTGCAATCGCTGCTTTTCTTCTGTTGAAAAGCGGTAAACAAGTTTATCGGCTAGTACATTACTTGTTATGCTCGAAGCAGAAGGAACGTTTTCACTAGCTGCTTTATGCATGGCTTTCTGTATACATGTGCTATCTTTCTTGTCATCGATGTGATCCCGAAAATGGCTGTAGCTCTACTTCTTTGTTTTCTATATTCTTCACAATAAGTGGGTTTTTTTTCACTTTTTGTAGATAGTCTCTGTAGTAGATAGCAGTTTGCATTTGTTTGGTTAACCATGTAGGTAGGGGTGGGGTTTGTCCTCTGTCTAACTCGTAATTTCTTCAGATGCATTTTCATCATGATACTGATCTAGTATTGTAATCCAGAAGGACAATATAAAACAGAGATCTCATCATCAGTAAATAACATGTTTGTATTATCTTGGCTGTCAGATGGGCAGAATACTGTCCCCCTCTTTGTCATTTCTGGTGCCAGTTTATTTGTGGAAAGTGAAAACGGTGCGGGAAATAAGTCACAACCTTGCCCAACCCCACGCAGAACATCTTGTGCACAAATTAAATCCTGTTCTGCCTTTCGAAAGAGTAGGCCATTATGTGCCGGTGGGAAGAGATGACAGAATTGACAAAACCGCATACACACGGGGACTAGATGTAAAAAAAAGCATATAAGTGTTTATTCAATCATCCTCGATATAATTTTTTTTTTAAACCTGCAGTACCTTAAAGAAAAGTAAGTGAGCCTGGCAATGGCATATGACATGTGACTTCAGCTTTCAATATATTCTTTATATTATCATTAAAATAATTTGAAGTGTTTCTTCCATCACCTTTATAAAAAAAATACATTTCACAATATATTTCTATTTAGCGTATCAAAAACTTTTTAGAATAAACAGAACACACATATTGCTAACAAAAACTTTTCATAAAATTTTATACGATAGCCTGCAAAACAAAAATATTGTCAGTCGAGAGACAGACAGACAGAAATACAGAGAGAGAGAAAGCGAGAGAGAGAGAGAGAGAGAGAGAGAGAGAGAGAGAGAGAGAGAGAGAGAGAGAGAGAGAGAGAGAGAGAGAGAGAAAGAGAGAGAGAGAGAGAGAAGAGAGAGAGAGAGAGAGAGAGAGAAAAGAAAGGGGGAGGGAGAAAGAGAGAGAGAGAGGCAGGCAGGCAGGTAGACAGACAGACAGACAAACACCCAGGCAGCCAGGCAAACAGACGGAGAGACAGATGGACAGACAGACTGGTGGAAACATGCAGAGACACAGAGAGAAAGGCAAACAGACAGACCGAAGAGACAGATAAAACATATTCGAAAGAGGAATTTATAAGATTCCTTTATTTATTACCCAAACAACCAAGGAGGCCGTGTTTGAGCGAAGATCGTGATTTAGATGGGATTATTTATTGACAGAGGCCATTGCCCTTTGTTGAGAGAGACAGAGACACAGACAGACAGACAGACAGACAGACAGACAGACAGGCAGGCAGGCAGACAGGCAGAAACACAGAGAGAGAGAGGTGGGGCGAGAGACAAAGTGAGAGGGAGGGAGAGATAGAGACAAACACATCCAGACAGACAGAGAAAGAAAGATTTAATTTTAAAATATATTCTTTTATATCGAGAATAATGGAATAAGCACTTATTTGCATTTTTACATCCAGTCCCCGTGTGTATGCGGTTTTGTAAATTATGTCATCTGTTCCCACCGGCACACAATGGCCTACTCTTACGAAAAACGGAACAGGATTTA
>CM054143.1:26299631-26304631 GCA_028751875.1 Rapana venosa | reverse complement strand
AAATGGGTAAAGAGGGAGAAATATTTAGAAGGAAAAATTACCATTATCATTTATGAGAAAAAGATTAAGATTTTGACAAGAGAGAGAAAGAGAAAAGGAGAGTGAGAGAGATAGAGAGACAGAATTTAGAGGGAGAGTTGAAGAGGGAGAGATACAGACAAGAACAAACAAACAGAGACAGAGACAAACAATTATTGAAAGAGTGAATGAGAGAGAGGGGGCAGAGAGGCAGAGTTAGAGAGAGACAGAGAGACAGAGAGACAGACAGACAGACAGACAGAGGCATACCGAAAGTCAGACATATTTATTTTTCTATTTATTCTTTTATATCGAGGATAATGGAATAAGCACTTATGTGCTTTTTTACATCCAATCCCCGAGTGTATGCCGCCTTGCAAATTATGTCATCTGTTCCCACCGGCACACAATGGCCTACTCTTACGAAAAGCGGAACAGGATTTAATGTGTGCGCAAGACGTTCTGCGTGCTCTCGCACACGGGGCCTCGGTTTATAGTCTCTTCCGAAGGACTTTTGGGAATAGTGGGTCTGCACTGATGTTAAATCCAGGGGAAAATATCCCCCTTGAACGGGATTCGAACCCGGGTCGTCAGATTGCGAGCGCAATGTTCTAGCCACTAGGCTACCCCGTCCCATATTTTTATTTTATTTATTCTTTGATATTGAGGATAATGGAATAAGTACTTATATGCTTTATTTTACATCCAGTCCCCGTTTGTATGCGGTTTTGTAAATTCGGTCATCTGTTCCTACCGGCACACAATGGCCTACTCTTCCCATAGAGACAGAGAGGGAGAGTGAGGGCAAACGAGAGCTGGGACAATTATTGGGTATTGTTCCAGAGGTATGGAGTGACGATGCCAGATGAAACCAGGATAGAGCTAAGTGAACGAGAGATGTGGGACACCTGTACAAATAGGCTAGAGACAATCACATCAATAAAATAGGACAAATAAAGAAAGCAAATGAAAATGTATGCTCACATTATGGTGTGTGTGTGTGTGTGTGTGTGTGTGTGTGTGTGTGTGTGTGTGTGTGTGTGTGTGTGTGTGTGTGTGTGTATGTGTGAGTTCATGTGCGCGTGTGTGTGTGTGTAGATAGCTGTTGATGGGTGTGTGCATAAACAACCATGCAAGTAGGACCAAACAAGAAAAGATGTAGTATCACACACATAGATAGATAGATAGATAGATAGATAGATAGATGGATGATGGATGGATAAATGAATGAATGGATGGATGGATGGATGGGTGGATGGATGGATGGATGGATGGATGGATAGATAGATGGATAGATAGACAGATATATGATAGATAGAGATAGATAGATATGTACATAGGTACATAGATAGATAGAAAGATAGAAAGATAGATAGATAGATAGATAGATAGATAGATAGATAGATAGATAGATAGATAGATAGATAGATAGATCTGTATACAGAGAGATATAGAGCGGGATGGATAGATCGACCCTTTTTATTATAAAAAAGACAACAAAACAGTCTCCGTACATGTACTGCGTTTTATAAATTTTACCCTACAGTCAACTGTGTGATGGCTGTGTTGTACTGTAGTGACTAAGCTTCACACAGTGGAGAGGTAAGAACAAGGAAATAATAAATATGACGATAAACAGTAAGCAAGCAAAAACAAAACTGGCATCAACAATCTTGTACTCGCTCTCCTTTCATAATTTCTTCTGGGCTTCACTATAATTTTCCTTAAAATCCAAATCCCCCTTCCCTGCCCCTTTTCAGCCAAAACTCTCTCCCCCCCCCCCCTTCCTTCTTCCCCTCTTCTCCCCCCCCCTCCCCCCCCCCCCCCCCCCCCCCCCCCCCCCCCCCCCTATGACCCAGTCAATAGATGTCGAGAAGTGGATGTGTAAGTGAAAGCAGAGGGCAGTCGGTCTTGGCATTTTGTGAATTAAACTGATTGGAAAAGGGTAGGAGAGGAGGAGGGGTTCGAAGAAGAGAACACACGATAATATTTGCTCTCAGACTAGACTTTGACCTCGAGTTAGGTTGCCGAGGAGGAGGAGGACGGTCGGGGACAAGGGAGAGCCACTGATTGGGGAAGAAGGGGATGGGGGAGGTAAGGAGGAGAGAGAGAGAGAGATGGGGGGTGGTGTGGGTGGAGAGTCAATGTCCGCTCCATAAAAAACGTGAGTCAGAATGTCTCTTATTTTATCAACTCCATCTCTTTAACTTTTATTTTGTAGGACGCCTGTTCTTGCCCTAGCCCTGTCTATGCATAATAATGTGGTGAATAAATTATCTCTGCTTACTCCATTGTGGTGCATAAATTCTCAGTTCTCCCGTTCTTTTATCGTAGACATTTTTTCCGTGGCTGTGTGAATCAAACGTAAAGGTGTCCCATAACCTATAAGGTCGTAGGGGAGCAAGGCGTCAGAGACCTCACTTCTCTAGGGCCAGCATATTAAGGGCGGCGCCCATCTCCTCACCCTCGCTGCTTTACCTTCCCTGACCCTAAAGAGGCAGGTACCCATTTACAGCTGGGTGAACAGGGGGACTGTACTGAAGCCAAGGTGAGCAAACAATCACCCATCTAATTGGTAACCACGCTTGATGCTGCTTAACCTTGGCTGGGGGAAAGCGAGTGCTCTGACCACTGAGCTATCCCGTCCCTGAATCAAACGTCAGCCACAGTAAATGGAGGGATCTTGCAGCTGACATGAGATCGTATGATAAAAGTATATCTGTGATTTTACTATATCAAGGACTGGAGAGGGGTATGGAAAAGACAATGTACTGTTTGACATGAAGTTATTTGCATGCAATAATTATATTATCCTGCGTGTCATTTATAATGATTTCTCAGCCATTCCAAGCGCTATATAAATTCTATACATTATTATTATTATTATTATTATCTATTTATTTTCCCACTGAATAGTTAACTGCCAAACTTGCTCGGGAAAAAGAAAACTGCTTTAAGAGTCTTGAAATCACTAGCCTTCTGCCTGTTTCAAGGTGTAGGTGTGTGTGTGTGTTTTGAATACAGAAATGTTTCAAATCTTTAATTAGAAGCTAGTCTTTGAGCTATAAACCTAAGAGACAAAACATAGGAGGCCTTCTCTGATGAAATAAATAATGTAAATACAATGTCCCTTGAACATGAGATAATACCAGCACCAAAGTATCTGTGTTTGCCTGTGAAAAATAGTTGAGACGAGAGTTTATTTATATATTTTAAAAAATATATATTCTTAAAAAAACGTTTTCTCTGATCTGGTCAGTAATCCAGTTTTTCCAAATGCGTACATCAGCACAAGACATATTATTTTGATCATTCATATGGGAAAAAAGGCACACGCCCGTTACTGGGGGGACGGGATAGCCTAGTGGTTAGAACATTATGATCGCGATCTGACGACCCGGGTTCGATTCCCGTTCAAGGGGGATATTTTCTCCTGGAGTTAACATCAGTGCAGACTCCACTCTCCCCAAAAGTCTTTCGGATGAGACTATAAACCGAGGCCCCGTGTGCGAACGCACGCACAACATCTTGCGCACACGTTAAATCCTGTTCCGCTTTTTGTAAGAGTAGGTCATTATGTGCTGGTGGGAACAGATGACAAAATTTACAAAACCGCACACACACGGGGACTGGATGTAAAAAAGCACAAACGTGCTTATTCCATTATCCTCGATATAAAAGATTTAAATAAAATAAAATAAAAAGAAACACTTTTTCTTCACAGGCTATTCTGTATACCTCTGCTCTCTTCCTGTCTCTGTGCAGCTGAGACAAAGGCTTGCGCCTGTATGAAGCAGTGTACTGCTGGGCGTCAGGGGGTTGGCTGGCTGGTCATCTTTCCCCCACAGTCATTTGCGGCATAGCAAACGCTTCATTGCCTTTAACTTTGCCTTTGATTTTGAAAAAAAAGGCAGGGCCTGTTTTTGCAGAAAAAAGCAACCAGTTAGCATAGATTCCAATGCTGATGGTAGTGCTTGTGCTGCATGTTGAACAGTATCTCCAGAAAACTGGATATTTCAAGCTGCCGGTGTTTAAAGCATGTGCTCCTAGCCAAACAAGAAAAGTCATTCTTCAAGAGAAAACCAGAAACAAAATAATACAATAAAAAACCAACATTTCTGGTTCGTGGAAAAGGTATCAACATTAATTCAAATTCTTGATACTTTGTCATCTCAAGAACAGAGAAATCTAGTTAGGTTACGATAATTTTTATACCACTTTAAGTCACGGCAGATTTATCTGCGTGAAATTGGGGCTGCTGTCCCCGGGAGAAAGAAAGCGCGTCGCCACAAGAGCAGCGCCACTTGTTTATTTTTTTTTTCATCTAAAGGATAAAGTAGTGACTCAGGTACATATTACACCGCTTACAGCTTACTGCTCCATACAAAATCAATACATTACGCTCTCAACATAAAAAATAATAAAGACAGCAAAGAAAGCTCTAGAAAAAAACTGTCAAAGATCATCAGGGCCATTCATCTTCAAGCATTTGCCGTCATTCCACTAGAATGTATTCCTTCTTTTGCTCTTCGCCCTATGGCCCACATACTTTCTCTATGAAACCTATGGTTTGTAAAAGACGTAAGATCAGTTAAGGAGTTGATCTGTGTGTGTGTGTGTGTGTGTGTGTGTGTGTGTGCGCGCGCGCGTGCGCGCGAGCGAGCGTGTGTGTATTTCATATATCTAGCCCTTGTAGTAAGCACTAAGTTGGGTTTTTTTCAGAATGATTGATTGACTGATTGTTTCCTGAGTGGCTGCTTTTTGATAAATGATTAACTGTCACTTGTGACACTGATGCACATTTGTGCTTGTTGATTGTGATTTCGAAATCACACTGCCAAAGTGGGACGGGACAGCTCAGTGGTCGGAGCACTCGCTTTCCGCCAGCCAAGTTAAGCAGCGTCGAGCGTGGTTACCATCTGGATGCGTGACCGTTTGCGCGCCTTGGCTTCAGTACAGTCCCTCCCCCAGTTCACCCAGCT
>CM054143.1:26284631-26292131 GCA_028751875.1 Rapana venosa | reverse complement strand
TTCTGGCGCATAATGCTTCGTTCCCCCGTTTCTCTTGTCATGTGCATTTTGCCATTTCTGAATGTTAAAGCCAGAGAAACAAAAAGGGAACATATACAGCCTACCGATGACTGCAGTAACATTAAAGCCTTGATTTTACTGGTGTTCATGATGAACATATCATATGACAGACACTATAGCCGAGTGGTTAAGACCATTCGACTTCAATCTCATGAGTTCATGAAGTCTTGCGTTTGAGTATTGGAGGCGTTTGGTCAATTAGGGGTGGGGATTTTACGATCTCCCAGGTCAAATGTAAGCGCAGACCAGTCAGTGCCTCAATGCCCTTCGTCTATAATTATACTACTACTACTACTACTACTACTACTACTACTACTACTACTACTACTACTACTACTACTACTACTACTACTATTACTACTACTACTACTGCTACTACTACTACTACTAATACTACTACTACTACTATACTACTACTACTACTACTACTATTACTACTTATAACTACTTTTCTTTTTCCTCTTCTTCTTCTTCTTCTTCTTCCTCGTCTTCTTCTTCCTCTCTTCTTCTTCTCTTCTTTCTTCTTCTTCTTTTTCTCTTCTTCTTCTCTTCTTCTTCTTTTCTTCTTCTCGTCTTCTTCTTCTTCTTCTTTTTTTTTTTTTTTCTTCTTCTTCTTCTTCTTCTTCTTCTTCTTCTTCTTCTTCTTTCTTCTTCTTCTTCTTCTCTCGTTTCCTGCCAATCAGTTGGATTCACTTTATCCCAGGACAAAAACGCGTATGTCTATCATGAACTTAATGTCCCCACCAGAAATTCATTTGCTGGCCCATGATAAAATAAGACACTGTAGGAGAGAGGACGGATTTGCTCAGTGGTCAGAGCACTCGCTTTCCCCAGCATTGAGCGTGGTTACAAAGGAGATGGGTGACCGTTTGCGCACCTTGGCTTCAGTACAGTCCCCCCATTCACCCAGCTGTAAATGGGTACCTCCCATCTCAAGGATCAGGGATGGTAAAATAGCGAGGTAGAGGAGGTGGGCGCCGCCCTCACTATTCTGGCCCCTAGAGAAAGTAAGTTCTCTAGCATCTCCCTCCCCAATGACCGTGTAGATTATGGGAACAGCTTTTCTTGTACGATGAAGAAGACAGATGAAGGCAGGACAGGACTAATGAAAGGAGAAATGTGGTTAGGCTCTGTAGATTTGGCAAATAAGAGCAGCCACACAACAATCAAACATAGTCACGAGCATCGACTGATTCAGCGGCGTGTGTGTGTGTGTGTTTGTATGTGTTGTGTGTGTGTGTGTGTGTGTGTGTGTGTGTGTGTGTGTGTGTGTGTGTGTGGTGTATGTGTGAGTTTACGTGTGTTGTAGTAGTAGCAGCAGCAGCAGCAGCAGCAGAAGCAGCAGCAGCAGCAGTAGTAGTAGTAGTAGTAGTAGTAGTAGTAGTAGTAGTAGTAGTAGTGTAGTAACAGCAGCAGCAGCAGCAGTAGCAGTAGTAGTAGTAGTAGTAGTAGTAGGAGCAGCAGCAGCAGCGGCATCAGCAACAATAGCAGCAGCAGCAACAATAGCAGCAGCAGCAACAATAGCAGCAGCAGCAACAATAGCAGCAGCAGCAGCAGCAGCAGCAGCAGTAGTAGTAGTAGTAGTAGTAGTAGTAGTAGAGAGGAGGGAGGGAGATAGAGGTGGAGGGAGAGATAGAGAGAGAGAGGGGGGGGAAGAGAATGGGGAAGAGATAGAAATAGAGAGAGGGCGCGCGCGCTTTTTTTTATTTTCATGGATAAGACATGAACAGCTCCAAACTGTCATTGAAGTTTGCTGGGCAACAACAGGGAGGTCTTCAGGCAATGCCCAAAGCTGTTAAAGCCTCCTAGTGCGTAAAGAGGGATACATTGTGACGAGGAACAGCCAACTGACTTAGACATTAACTGTCTGTCCTTACCTCTCTTAATTCTATTTTGGCACTTCACAATTCCGCATCCTTCACTCAGCCATAGCTCTCTCTCTCTCTCTCCCCCCCCACCCCAAATCATCTTGTAAATGGATTTCTGGTCCAGCAATGGAAGCAAAATTAAAAGCAAGAGCAGACGTCCATAGGATTATCTGAATCAAACTGTCTAGAACATAACAAGAAAGAGAGAGACTGTGTAGAAGAATGTTGTAGATGACAATATTTGCTCTCAAAATAGCAGGAGACATAGGGTCAAAGGGAGCTAGGAGATGGAGGTCAGACAGGTCATTGGGGGAGGGATGGTGGAAGCGGGGAGTTGTGGGAGGTGTGGGGGGGAGGGGGAGATAGGGTCAATGTCCGCTGTGCGATAAAGATAAGGAGGAGGGTGTGAATCACCGTTTTGTTGATAAACATCGTTCATATTTTAAAATGCATTTTTTGGATGCTTGGTTTGTTTGTTCTTGTATAGTTGCTTCGTGCCCTACTCATGCTATGGAATATAATGAGGAATTTATGAAGAATGTTTCGTTTTCTCGTTCTCATGGGCGTTCTTTTCTTGTTTGAACATTTTCTGTAAATCTACCCTAGGCAACAGGAGAATCAGAAATGCAGTTGACATAAGTCAACAGTAAATGTATGCCTTAATTGTTCTGGTGTTCTTATTAATTCTAGCTATCTTTTTACTGGAAATTAAACACACATCCAACAATTTACATGTAAAATCACGAAAACAAATGACAGAAGCACTTTTTTCCCTCACCTCCAAGGAAAATAAATGTGTACATATTTAGAGGTACTGAACCATATTTGTGCTTTTTAATGAACTTGAGACTATTTGTCTTCAACTAGGGACGTTTGTCAACAGCTGACAGGAATAACATCACAAAAGGAACTAAGTGAGGCAGAAACTGAACTAAGAAATCAACGCTGGGAAAACGTTCTCTCTGTTATTTCAATGAGGGTCAATAAAGAAGACGGAATAAGGTAGGTTAGGGTTAATGGAAGCAGAGATGGGTTAGGGATCTATGGAGAAAACAGGATAGGACTGATAGAAGGAGACATGTGGTTAGGGCTCTATAAAGAAGGCGGGATAATGTTGATGAAAGGCGATATGTGGTTAGGGCTCTATAAAGAAGGCTAAGTAATGTTGATGAAAGGAGAAATGGGGTTAGGGCTCTATAAAGAAGGCAGGATAATGTTGATGAAAGGAGAATGTTTGGCTTTATGGGAAAATCTATAATGAGAGATGTGGTTATCAAAATTGGATGATGAAAGGAGAGATTGGTTAGGGCTCTAAAAGAAGGCAGTATAATGTTGATGAAAGGAGAAATGTGGTTAGGGCTCTATAAAGAAAGCAGGATAATGATGATGAAAGGAGAAATGTGGTTAGGGCTCTATAAAGAAGGCAGGATAATGTTGATGAAAGGAGAAGTGTGGTTAGGGCTCTATAAAGAAGGCTGGATAATGTTGATGAAAGGAGAAATGTGGTTAGGGCTCTATAAAGAAGGCAGGATAATGATTGATAAGGAGAAGTGTGGTTAGGGCTCTATGAAAGCAGGATAATGATGATGAAAGGAGAAATGTGGTTAGGGTCTATAAAGAAAGAAGGATATGGTTGATGAAAGGAGATTGTGGTTTGGGCTCTATGAGAAGAAGGAAAGCGCTAATTAGAAGGATGTGGGATGGTTAGTCTAAAGAAGGCAGGATAGGGTTATGAAAGGAAATTGGTTTGGGCTATAAAGAAGGCTAGTAAGGTTATGAAAGGAGAATGTGTTAGAGACTCTATAAGAAAGCAGGAAAACGGCATGAAAAGGAGAATGTGGTTAGGGCTCTTATAAGAAGGCAGATAAGGGTTGATGAAGGAAGAGTGGTTAGGGCTCTATAAGAAGAGGATAAGTGATGAAAAATGTGGTTAAGTAAAAGAAGGCAGATTTCATTGTACCAAACAAGGCAATAATTTGATGAATATTGGTTCATAGCCTCTGAGAGATTTTGTGGGTGTGGTTTGGTCTAGAAGGCTGGTTGGTGGGTGGACTTAGAAGTCAGATAGTGTTGATAGTAGTAGTGAGGGTTTGGTCTATAAAGAGGAGGATATGTGATATGAAAGGAGAATGTGGTTGGGTTTATAAGAGGGTTGTGAAAGAGAAATGGTAGTATAGCATTGAGACGGTGATAGGTGATGATGTGTTTTTAAGATCTTTGAAGTTGGGGTATGGCCTGAACAGCTGTTGTATTGGGCCAAAAGCAGGATAGTGGGATGAAGAAAAGATGGTTCAGGATCTAAAGAGCATAGATAGGATGATGAAAGGGAAATGGGTTGGGCTCATAAAGAAGGTGGAGAGAATGGGTAGTAAACAAACCGAAGATCAATTGTAAACAAATAACATCACAGTATGTATATAGTGTTCTGTGATTTGGTGTGTGGTGTGTGTGCGAGCGTGCCTGCGTGCGTGTGTGATTAGTAGTAGTAGTAGTAGTAGTAGTAGTAGTAGTAGTAGTAGTAGTAGTAGTAGTAGTAGTGGTTGTGATCATGGTGGGTGTGGTGTGGTTGTAGTAGTGGTTGTGAAATAGTAATATCGATAGTATAGCATTAGCAGTCGGTGATAGTGGTGGGTTTATTTTCTTTCTTGATGTAGCCTCTAGCACCTCCACACCAGATAGATTATGTATATTGGACCAAACAGAGAGTTGGGTACAGCAAAACAGATCAAGACTACAGAATTCGTTTGAGGCAACGTGAAAGGGAAAGGGTGGGGATGAAGGTTGAGAGAGAGAGGGGGAGAGAGAGAGGGAAGGCGAGAGAGAGAGAGAGATAAGAGAGAGAGAGAGGGAGAGAGAGAGAGAGAGAGAGAGAGGAGAGAGAGAGAGAGAGAGAGAGAGAGAGAGAGAGAGGAGAGAGAGAGAGAGGAGAGAGATGAGGAGAGAGAGAGAGAGACAGTGAGAGAGAGAGATTTGATTTGATTTATTTATTCTTTTATTTCGAGGATAATGGAATAACCACTCGTGTGCTTGTTCACATCCCCGTGTGTATGCAGTTTTGTAATTGTTGTCCTCCATTCTCACCGCCACACAATGGCCTACTCTTCCGTAAAGCAGAACGGGTTTGACGTGTGCGCACGATACAGAGGCAGAGAGAGAGAGAGAGAGAGAGAGAGAGAGAGAGAGAGAGAGAGAGAGAGAGAGAGAGAGAGAGAGAGAGAGAGAGAGAGAGAGAGAGAGAGAGGGAGACAGACAGACGGATACAGAGAAACAGAGACAGAGAATTTAATAAGAAAGAACATTATCTACACGTTAACTACATTTCGCATGAATGACAAGTAACGCAGTGTCCACAGATAATGCAACAAGCTTCCTGCAGGCATTGATATGCAAAAGAGAGGGAGACGTCGTGAATATATAATCAGCTGACTGTCTTTGACATCAACTATCAGCCATTATCTCTGTTAGATCTATTTTGGCAGTCCTCCAGTTCCGACCATCCTCTTGGCCATTTATTGTATTTTATTTTATTTATTATTTTATACCGAGGATAATGGAATATGGAATGGAGCGCTTTGATTTGTTGCTTTACACGATTCAGCGCTATATAAATTCCATACATTATTATTATTATTATTATTGTTATTATTATTATTATTATTATTATTATTATTATTATTATTATTGTTATTATTATTATTAAGCACTCATGTATTTTTTTACATCCAGTCCCCGTGTGTATGCGGTTTTGTCAAATTTTGTCATCTGTTCCCACCGGCACACAATGGCCTACTCTTCCGACAAGCGGAACAGGATTTAACGTGTGCGCTAGATGTTCTGCATGCGTTCGAACACGGGGCCTCGGTTTATAGTCTCATCCGAAGGCCATCGTTTTTCCCACCCATCTTGAGAGTGGTCTATTTGTTGTTGTTGTTGTTGTTGTTGTTGAGCGTTCCCCAGCTTAACACTCTGAGGGCCACTCAGAATATAATCTCCTGACTCGCTCATACCCCCTGGGAATCACTGTGAGATAAGAAGTACGCAGGATGAGAGGTTTGCGTGCATGACTTGTTTTTAGATACCTCGCCATATAGGCAGCCAGGCTCCGACTTCAGAGGACTTTTTTTTGTCTCTCTGGTGAAGGAGAGTGCACGTTGTTATGTTAAGAGTTTATCATGTGCTCAAGGTGATTTCAACACAACAATTTACAAGAGAACATAACATTTTTAGTGTAGGCCTTGGCGCTAAGCCGACAGCAATAACTGACACAGCTTTTTTTGCCTGGGTTAGAACGGACTTACTATAGCACTGGAAGGAAACGCAACAAACAGTCAGGGCAGCCTTCCTTTGAGTTATCCGATTGACGCTGATTGGAAAGGTGCAGGGAAGGACGAAGGGCTGTGTAGAAGACTGTGATAAAAGGCACTGCTTGCTGTCCGAATAAGATGTGACATAGGGACAAAAGCGCAGGGAGAGAAGAGAGAGGAGAAGGATAGAAGAGGAGGAAGAAGAAAGAGGAGCACTGGAGAGAGAAGAGTGAGGGAGAGTAGGAAGACGAGAGGTAGAGAGAGGAAAAGAAGGTGAGTGGAAGAGAGAGAGAAAGAGGGAGAGAGAGAGAGAGAGAGAGAGAGAGAGAGAACTGAATCTGAACTCTGAAATGGTTTAGATGGTAACATCGGCTTAGGCACAATACGTAAAATGGAGGCGGGGGGGGGTGGGAGGGGGGGGGAGGGGCATGAAACATAAACATAAATATAGGAAACGTTACAGACATATTACTGTCAATCATAAATTTACTCCCATTTATACTCACATTTCTAAATCTCCCCATATGGGACAGTTTATCTTAATATTCAGAATGCTATTCACCACATTCATAATGACTTCAAATCATCATAAACTATGAGGTTTAAGTCCGCGTTTCATGACATCATTTTCTCCTCAAAACAACCGTTTCAAGCTTATATTTTCATAAACTAGGTGGATACTCTACACCTTTTTTTTTCCTTTTTTTTTACAATATCCTTATACTGAGCAATAACAACATGATATCATCATTGTTATGTAATTATAACCCAACTATGTTTAACTCACAAAAGACACATCACACAAAATCTTCATTACCAAGTGTTTATAGAGAAGGAAAGGAATGGGAAGGGGAGAGAACTATCGGGTAAACTGCATCATGGATATGATCTTGCTTCCCTTCCAACACTTTTTAAAAGAAAAAATAATACTGGCATGAAACATAAACATTGGAAACGTTTCAGACATATTAATGTCAATCATAAATTTACTCTCATTTATACTCCAATTTCTAAGTCTCCCCCTGTGGGACAGTTTAACTTATAAACATGATGCTATTCACTACATTCATAATGACTTCAAGTCATCATAAACTATGAGGTTTAAGTCCGCGTTTCATATGACACATCATTTTCTCCTCAAAACAACCGTTTCAAGCTTATTTTCTCATAAACTAGGTGGATACTCTGCACCTTTATTTTTTTTAACAACATCCTTATATTGAGCAATAACAACATGATATCATCATTGTTATCGTAATTATAACCCC